>CM055208.1:16884256-16986759 GCA_029224185.1 Karalla daura
CACTGTTGGCCTTTCCATTTCAATTTGAATCCCACCCCCCCCCCCCCCCTCACCCTCACCCACCCACACTCCCCACACACACACAGCACACAACACACACACACACACACATCACTCACCACCACACCCCCCCCCCCCACCCCTACCCATCTACTCAAAACAACTTCTTCCCCTGCGCGGCGGGGATATCTACGTATTGCTGCTAGATCAAGGTAATGGTAGGTAAATAGAGGAAATGTTTTATAGATTCATACGGCAAGCTTTTTTTTTTTTCTTTTTCTTTTTTTTTTTAATTATGTCGCAATCATAAATGCAAACTGGAAATACTTTACACTACATGGGCCTCATTGTGAAAACGCAAGAGATTGTTGTGTCTGCAAAAATATGTGTACAGATGTTTTTGACATTATTATTTGATTGTGTTTTAAATTAATAAAAACTGATTTGTGAACTGTTACGCACCTGCCCTCCGACTTTTAATCCGAACTGCCAGTCTAAAACTACCGAGGGCGGACGGTGATTTCAGTTTCTTTCTGAAGTTTTCAGTTTTCTTCTTTCTTCTTATTTCTCAGTGGAAAGAATGGCACGGCAGTTCTCCCCATTGCCGCGATTTGACACTTTCTGTGCCGTGTCAATATTGGTGAATGACATCATCATCTGCTCCCGCTATTCGGAGATTGACACTGATGTCACAGGCCTCAGACCACTAATCCTACCAGGAAGCAACGTGAAACTGGAGCCGGCGCAAGTTTAGAGCAAACAACATGACATACCCACACGTTAATGACATTCTTCGAATCGCCACGATAGCCGCTGTAAAATGCTTTTTGCAACAAGGCTGACGGTATAAACTCGCTTTAAAAACGAGGCGGGCTTCCTCCGTGTTTCTTCCCCCCCGAAGCGCATTTTTTCGCGATAAACTGCGGGACGGTGGAAGATTTATCCCGACAGCCTCAACAATGCACAAAATGTGTCATGCGTTCTCTGGGCTCCTGAAGCGGGGCCAGCTCTCGGCTCAGCCCCGTGTTTGTGATTGTTTCATCCCCCCTCGCTAACGTCTGCAGGAGCGCGCCCCCCCCCCCCCCCGTGCAAAATTAACATATATCAAACTATTCCAAGCCATGGAGCGCTGAGTTAGTTTTAATAACACATGAAAAATATTTATGAGCCTGATTTTATGAGGTGGTCACAGCTAAGACGGTCCAGTGTGTAACACAAGCCTGGACGGGGAAGAAAGTGTCCGGGGCCTCCAAAACCACGCCGGAGAATTAAGCATGCGCGGAATTTTATTTAGAGCCGCGCTGCCAGCTTCCCATCCAGATCAATTATGTTTTTCGGATGGAATGAGAGCGATGGCTGGGGTGAGGCGCAATGCGTCTGCCAGGCTGGACAAAGCGAGGCGGGCCTTGCTACCACCGGAATGCGCCGGCACAATGACCCCTGATGTGCTTTTCCCACTTCCGAACAGCTGAAAGACTAAGCAGTGTCTGAGGGCCCCGCTCGCCCCGTGCAGCGCAGAACGGGGACGTCTGTTCTCTTTGATACGTTTTCCCGATGCTCGGGACCTGGCAGAGAAAACTCCCCGACGCGACCAGACCCAGACCAGACATTTTCGGAGAGGAAAAGCGGGTGTTGTGGCACGCCGGCCAGGCCCTGCCTCTCTTTTGGCTGCTGCAAGGGGGGAGTAAAAAAAATAAGAGCTAGATCGTGTCCGTTTGGCTTGTGTCATTTGCCGACCTTTGATTTTTGTTTGTGAGATTTATCTTCCTTTAATGTGCCCGAGATCCGGCGGCTGCGTTATGCGCTCGTTTTTTTGTTTGATAGAGGTGTTCCTGTGCTTTAATCAGGCCATGTGTTACAGTAACCGTGTAATCCTCCGGAGGCCTGATCTTCACTGAACTCCCTATCAACCCCCATGTGGAAATAAAGGGGCCATTACCTAGCTTGTCCTCTGTCGGGCCTTCCTCTCCGGGACGTCCCAGCAAAGCGCCCGCCCTCCATAAAACTGTACTGCAATAATAAACAACGCCATAGGTGATTTACGACCTTGCCCAGACAGTGATTTCATGCAGATTTCCATAGAGGGGCCTCTGACAGTGCATCACAATTGAACTAATATTGTATTACATGCATATCAAACTCCCCCCCAAAAAACCTGATCTGCCACATCTCTTTTATGAGCAGGAAGCCTATTAATAGGCCTGTGTTCTCCTCTTGGTGGCTAGTGTGTCTCAAGTTAGGGGAATTTGTCTCTGTAGTGAGCAGATGTCCACAGATTGAGACAATAAGAGAAGGGAGGGAGCGGGGAGGGGTCGAATCAGTCACACAGCCGCCCTCCTCTGCAGAGCTGCGAGGAGTTTCTGCTCAATCTGAGAATCAAAAAGACACGCTATTAGGTTGTTTTCAGTCTGCGTTTGTTTATGCTTGGTTTGGCTGACGCTGCACGTCCGGAGGCCTCGACAGACCAAACGTGCTGTCACTGATTGCAGCTCCTCCTCTGGTGGTTTGAAGACGGAGAGGGAGAGAGAGAGAGAGAGAGAGAGAGAGAGAGAGAGAGAGAGAGAGAGAGAGTGTGGCCTGTGTCTGCAGGATGCAAGGCTGAGTTAGCTTGGCAGGCAAGAGAGAGTGACAAACCTGTTGTCAGGCCGGTGCTAAACTAGGCCCTTTGTTTACTGTTTGTTTATCTCTCAGTTACTGGGATTTGACAGGCAGAGCGGGGCAGGGACAGCTGGTAATCAGGAAGGAGCAGATGCCAGGGATCCCAGCCAGGAGTGTCAGCTCCGAAGGGGTTCAGGCATCCACAGCTATGCCTGTCCCACGCAGACGAGACATTCCCAGCAGAGCCCAGGCTGGGACAACAATACCCATGTGCTGCAGGAGAGTCGGAGTCTAAAAAAGAGTCAGTTGTGTGTTTGGACTCGGTTGTTACTTGTCAGCAAAGGTTAGCCACGCGCACACACACACACACACACACACACACACACACACACACACTCTCAGTCTGGGAAATGCTACCAAGCTAGCTTGCTTGCTAGCAAGGCCTTGCTAGCAATCAGAGAGCTGATTCTGTTTATAATATTTAGCTTTAGCTTTAGCTTTATAATATTTAGCTTTTTTATATAGTTTATTTTTTTATTTATATAGCTGCTAACCTCTGCTTTTTCTATAAAGTATAGCTCTATAAATTCTAGCACAGCACTAGCTGCTATAATCCATTTGTCATGAGATTGAAACCATGTCATAAATTAATCGTTGTCTCTGCCAGTCTTCAGACTTCAGACCGATCTGTTTTTCTGGAGGTGCGTCTTCGTTGGCCCCAGCTTCGTTTAGCGGGAAAAATTCAGCAACAGAGACGCACTCTCACACGACCTCTTGCCGCGGCCCGTAACCACCGTGAGGTTGTCGTGTTTGAGTGGCGTTGCCAGGGAAGGACCCGAGCACACCACAGCTCCACCTGCCCCTGTGGTCAAACACACACACAAACACACACACACACAAACACACATGGCTGTATTTACTGGGCCCACCACACCACTCCATTCGAAGGTGAGTGGCAGGGATTTATATGGCAAGCTAAGGCCACCCTACAACTCTGTGTGTGTGTGTGTGTGTGTGTGTGTGTGTGCGCGCGTGCACATGCGTGGCTTCTTAGCTATGAGCCACCGCGTCTCTGTGGGTTTATTTGCCCGCCGCTGCCCCCTCAGACCGCCCTGTGCGCTCTCCGTGCTGGCACACGCGGTGCGTGCGCACACACGTGCGCGCTCGCAGAGCGTACGTGTGTGTTCGCATGGACCTCCCTCGCTGGTGTTAATTGGGCCGGCTCTCCCAAGTCGGGTCTCCGAGCCGGGCCAAAGCTCCCTCTGGTCTGGCAGAAGAAGGAGCCTCTCAGCCAGTTTAATAAACTCGATGTCATCCGGTTAATAAAACAGCACTACGTCCCACCTTGGCTTGTTTTCGCTCGATAAGTCATAGGTGTTGGTGGGTTTGAGGGGGGGGGGGTTCTACAAGTAGAAATGAAGAAAAGTGAACTCTGTTTAGAAGCCTGTGGGCTCTGGCTCATTCATTTTTTCCAACTTCTCGTCTTAAAACTGCGTCCCACCGCTGCTTTATGTCCTGAAACACTAGAGTGGACATAATTCATTTAATTATTTTACATTGGAAGGAAGACTTGGTAATCAAGACTGAATGACCACGCACTGTAAATTGGGGTATAGCCGTTTTTTTATGCTCCGGAGAAGAAAAAGAGAGTAAAAAACGCGATAACTTAGTGTGGGGCCTGGAGGTGTTGGGTGGAAGTTCCAGCCAAAAGACGAGGCTCGTGCCAAGTCCAAAAGTTGACTTTTTCACACTGTGTCCTCCTTGCGCGCTAACTACACCCAAGAATCACATGAGACTTTGTGCGCAGTTGACAGGCATGTGTATCTAATAATTTCACTCGGGGGGATTGTACTTCTGCAGTGATGTGTGCAGTCGCTGAGGCTGTTGATGGTCAGTAAATCCCTGCAAACCCTAAGGCTGGCTGCTGGCGAAACCACTAATGTCTGCTTTTTATTCCTGACACATATTAAACACCAAAGACGTAAAAGCGTTTGGTGCAGAGGTTTGGGGGTCAGCGATGACGACTTTTGACAATGGCTAGCAAGTAATAACAATGGGTTTTCAGTGAGTTCCGAGTAACTTACCCAGCACCATAGAGACTTCTACTGCTTCCCCCGGCACGCGGGCAAATGTCGTTGCTCATAGTTTTAGCAGAAATACTTTAACATAAATTTCGGCAACGGCCTCTGTTCTCTCTCTGCAGCTCAGCATAATCCGCAGAGCAGTGTCAACAGGTTTCTCAAGAACTATTACTTAAGCGCAAAGCGGCTCCAACAAAAATCTGACGTTAAGTGACGTCTGTGAATTATCCAGAGTAACCCAAACATGTAGGCATTGAAATTTTAAAAGGTATTTTAGGTTGCGCGGAGGTATGTTTTATTTTTTTTGCTGTAATTTTGTTTAAGTAGAAGGAAATGTTTGGTTCTTTATTTCATCAATTTGTGTAAACAGTCATTTGGACAGTGAAGACCTAGGGGGACACGGGGTCTTGGAAATGGAAAGGAGCTGTTTTATGCCATATTTCTCTCTCTTGGCATTTTCTCTTCCCTCTGTCTCTTTTCCTGAGCGCAAACTGCCCCAGTAGGAATGTTAATGTCTCGTTCCAGTTGGCTGAAATGGTTTCTCTGCTCTGCCTCTGTCTGGGCAGGGGACTCGGAGGGGATGGTGGTGGGGCAGCACAGTGGGAAGGAGCCACGAGGACAGGAGAAATATTCTATATCCTGGGTGACTCTGCTCTTCTGGGGGATTACAAAGGGTTTAACTGGCGGATGAAGGAGAGCAAAGTGGTAAGTGACATTTCTGGTCTGGGAATATAGCAATCAGCAGTGTGGAGCCAGGCCAAGTCTCCTGGCCTGGCCAGAAAATGCTAAAAAGGCTTGGGAGAGTGTAAACAAACGGTGCACTGGCTAACAGTGCGGGAGGGGAAAGGAGGTTAGGAAAGGGGGGAGACGTCCAAGGGGACAGATCTGTTAACCATCAGTGGCTACGTTTCATCCTGCCGCCCCTCTCAAAACCCTTCAAGGGAGGCTTTGTGTACCTGCTCCACAGACAGGAGCTGGGAATTTGGGGAACAGGAAACCGAGGCCTCCACCGCCCCCGCCCCCCCCACCCCTTCCTTGCTTCCCCACACCTCACCCATTCTCCTTCCCCTGTGCACCCAGTTGCCCACCAACACACATACACACACACACACACATCCCACATTCACCCCCTGCTATGCCCGTTCCTCTACACCACCCCTGCCTGGTCTCTGCCTGCTGAGCGCTCATGCCTCTACCTTGAAAAGGCATGTTGTACATACGGACACGTACACACACACACACACACACTTTCAAAGATAAAGTTGATACGGGGACACTGGCTTGAATCATCACTCACTGTGGTTTGTTGTTTCAAGATCATACGGAGAAGTCAAACCGCATTCTACTTTTTGGTGCACCTAAGCCAACAATTGCAGCTCGGGTATGAGCGCAGGGCTGCATCTGCTTTTTGGAATCAAATTTGGGACACGGGTGGGGGGTTGGCTGCTAATCCATAATTCATGACTCCTCTGCCAAAAGAGTGGGAGAATTGACAGAGTTCACTGTGTTAATTGTTCCTGGTAGCTCATGAGCTGCTCGGCATGGCTCAGCCTGCAACGCCAGTTCAGCGTCAATACTGAGCTCTCTGGGCGGATATTACTCCTGACAAAAAGCCGCTCGGCCTATGACTCCTCGGCGTGGAGGCGAGCACGGAGGAGAAAGATTAAGGCTTTCCGAGCGCAACCAGTGGAACAAAAGCGCAAGGAACGAATGAGCCATGCGCTTGTCTGCTCTGAAGTTAAAGCAGAGGCGTCGTTTCAGGGCTAACTGTGTTTAACAGTAGCGCAAAGTGATATTTTTCTACATGGGAGTGATCACTGAAAATGTGCAGTACTCAGTGTTTTTTTTCTGTATTATATCATGTAAATTCTCATGTACGTATTTAAGATTTATGAAAAGCGCTTATGAACCAAAGAAACCACAAAACTACAATTTACTTTAAAAGAGTCCTTTTGGAAATGTCTTTGTGAAATCATTGTTTGTTGTGTGATAATCTCAGTTCTTTATTTCAGCAGTAAAACCATAAAACCATCAGCAAGCTGCTTTTGTATAACTAGAAACATACTGTGACCTCTTGTCTATATATCTACATGTAGCATGTAGCATCGTTGTCCGTGGTTCTGCCCACACCATAAAAGGGGCAACTGGAGTCGACTTCCTTCAAACCTGGTAATATGTTAAGTTAACCAAAGCTGTGTAATGTCAATAACCACAAACAAAAGCTTAGCAAGTTAGAAGCTGGTTAACTCAGTGGCGTCCCGACAATAGTCGTCAACTATTCATGAGGACTGCTTTCATCCATTTCTCAGCCCAGCGTGATGTCCAGATTAGACCGGGCCGAGGGGGCTGGATGGCTAATTCGCCGAGTGATGATGAGCAATACTCGTCCCTGGCACAGAGTTGACACAGAATCATAAAGGCCTCATTGTGAGTGTCGACTTGTCTCCCAGTATGCTAAATTAAAAAATGGATGTAACCTAACCCGGGATGGTAGCGGGCGATAAGATCTGGAGTCAGCCCGTGTCCCTGCAGGTCTTTCTCCCCCCCCCCCCCCACCCCCCCCGCTGCACCAACAGGGGAAGGCTGCGCAGTGACACGAGGTGTTCAGGAAGCGGCGAACACCCCGCAGATCAACAGATAATATTTTTTTGGCAAATAAAGTCATTCCTGAACCTTAAATTACATTTTCGCCTCCCCTCCCCACCCGAAAAAATGTCTGCTCTCTGCGCCCGAGGCGGTGTCTGTCTGACAGACAGAGGGGGGCAAGGGGAACAGGAAGTGCGAGGTGTTAGTTGACGGCGGTCCCAGGTGTCCTTGCATGAGTGCGTGTGTGTGTGTAGGTGTGTGCGATTAAAGAATGTAAAGGATCGTAAAAGTGTTTCATGCACCGCATAACCGAACTTATTTATGCCTGTGCGTATTCATGCATGCATTTGTGTGCATGTGTGTGCATGCGTGTGTGTGTGTGGACAGAGAGTGAGAGAGTGGCTCTGCGGCACCATGACAACAGCGGGGCCGTCTGATCCTCTCTCTCTCTAATTGTCTGTGACCTCGTAACTGGAGACGCACTCTCGAGGCAGGAGGAGGGCCTTTCACACGGCAATCACTTTTGGATTTGTCCTCCATGCAACTCCTGAATACCGCTGCCAAAAAGAGGGGTGTGTGTGCGTGTGTGTGTGTGAGTGAGTGATTATATGTGTGTGTACGCAGGTGTCACTGCTTCTCAAGGTCCAAACAAATTCGTGATTGGCAGTGAGGTGCAACTAATGTGCGGTGGACAGGTACGTGTGTGTGTGCGTGCGTGCGTGTGGATTTAGAAACCGCGCAGGTCACGTGACCGACTCTACACTGTAATTATGGCATCTTTGGCCCGTTCGGTATAATCGCATCATAATGAGCGTTTAAACCACTATCATTAATACCCAGGCCGGGAAAAGTGTTTTTGCGTCCAAAAAACGAGACAAAACCGAATGAGGGAATTATGGAAGAAAAGACAAAAAGCAGCAAGATGTTGAAGTGAGACGTTGAAAATCGGGGGCTGTGAAAGTGAAACTCTTACTGTGCAAAAGCCTCAGACACTAAAAGTCACGACTTGAATTATGCAAACAGTGTGTCGCAGTGTGAACGCATGTTGGGACAACTCGTGTCCAAAGTACAATTTTTGGAGCCTTGCGACTTCGCTCGGGAGAGTTAAGCAACTGTTTTGATTTAGCGTGATTCATTCACAACGGGTGATTCCAAATCCAGCTCAAAGCACACTGCGATAGGAAACATGCCGCTTGTTGCCATCAGTTCTGCATTCGTGAATAAACGTCAACTCAGAACTCATCTTTACTCGTTCGCAACCTGTTCTGCTGTCGCGTATCTGCATGCATGCAGTGCACCCAGGGCTCGGGGTACTATTGCAGTGGTCAAAGCTGTGTTTTAGCACTCAGGCCTGAAGCACACTGTGATTGATTCTTGCTGGCGTGTTTTCCACACTGCCCGGGGAATCCGCTCTGGTCTATCTCCGCACCGTCCGCCCGTCCTTCCCTCCGTCTGTCTGCACAGGCCGAGCCGTTCTGATGTCTCTGTTTTGTTCCACCATAAAGGGGCCTCAGTAATGGCCCCTGTCACACACAAAGGTATTAAGGCCTAAAGCCTCTCTCTCTCCCTCTGACGCCACTGGCAGCTGGGCCAAGGGGAATAATTTGATTTGGTACTTTATGCTGGAAAAGAGCCTTTCTTCCCAGGCCACATTTGCGCTTGGCTTCTCCTCGGCCGCGCAGCCCCCTGAAAGACTTTACATGACATTAACACATTTCAGAGAGCATTACGGCTTGAAAAGAGATTTGTCTAGACAAAGACATGGTTTATTTGTAGTTAGGGCTTCATTTCCTGCCCGTTCCCTCTCCTGCACTCTCCCTGCACCTTCACCCCCCCCCCCCACCCCGCCCCTCCTCCCCGCGTGACTCCTACCGGGCGCACAATGGTTGGCGCCCTGACAGGTAAGAGGATTTCAATTAGTTTACCTCCGAATGGGCCCAGCAAAACGTGATTAATGAAAGCAATTAGTCTCTGTCATGTCTTCAGCACACTCCCGCTAAATCACCGGACTGCTCCTCACTGACGCTTAGAGCAAATTACATCACCCGGATCCTCTCTCTCTATCTCTCTTTCTCTCTCTCTCTCTCTCTCTCTCTCTCTCTCTCTCTCTCTCTCTCTCTCTCTCTCTCTCTCTCTTCCCTCTCTCTCCCTCTCTGCCTGTCTTTATGAGCTCCCTATGTCTCAATGAAGAGAGCGGGAGGAAAAAGAGGAATGAAAGCCAGCTGATAACCATGTGTGTGCGTCTTTTTTTTCCCCTCTCTCCTCACACTTTAAAAGTGTGGCCCCATAAACATCCACGGTTTCTCGAGACCTGCAGTAAAATGAATAATACTCGCGCTCTTTTCCAAACCTATCTGAAAGAGATCCGACGCCGCTGCCTAAAAAATGATGTTTCGCGGAGACAGAGCGTTCGGCGTTGTGTGCGTGTGCGTATGCCCGTCGACTTGTGCGGCAGACTGACTAATAATGCGCGGCCCGGGAGAACAGTGTGCGCTTGTTAACGAACGGTAAATGAATCTGCGGTCTGGGTCTCGCCGGGCCTGATTACAGCACGGATGATCTACGGCGTCGCGCGTATGTTTACGCTTCATGGATGTGCCCCTTCCCTCCGTAACGTCTGGAGACGCGCGCAAACCGTAAACTGCACGGGGATTTATGAAGGCTTGTTTGAAACTTTCGGGGCTTCAAAGTGCGCCATGAGCGATGGGGTTCTGTCACGGAAACGCAAAAACTCCCGAACCTCGGGGAGGGGGGGGGGGGGTGGGGGTGGGGGGGGGCGAAATCAAATAAAAGGAAATTTACGGAGCCACAGATAATGTTTTGCCTGCTGCAGGCTGGTGGACTTCAGCCAACAGTAATCACTGCCCACGAGGAGGCAGACGGCCCCACCTGCTCCGGCAGCATCGAATCTAAGTCTCTTTGCCTCGCACTCTCTGCCGCCCTCAGGGATCTGCGCCACTATGAGGACGCGTCCGTCCAGTGCGTGTAAGGCAAAGGCGGGAAATGCAGCCCGATCGCGTCTTCAGTCCGTGGCAGAGCGTGCACACCATCCGCCCTCGCTCACGCCTGGGGACGGTTCGGAGCGATCGATGCGCGCTTCGGGCCGTGGGAGGAAACTAGAGCATTCGAAGTGAATCCACGCAGACACACAGGGAGAACGCGCCAACCCCACTGTGTCACCTCCCTGTAATTATCGTCGCTCACTCTTGTAAAGTGCCTCGAGATGACGTCTGCTACGAACCAGCGCTTAAAACGTATGAAGAGGGCTTTGGTCCTGGACCTGGATTCGAACCGGGGGACCTCCTCACCGATCCACCGCGTTCACGTGATTAACAATTTCCTGCAACAGCGGGGCGCTAGGAACAATAGGAACTTCGATTAGCCAGGGAATATTTCCCGACCGCAGATTGATTCATCTTTGATGCTCCCGCGAGCGTGTTTATTGGTTCGGGGCTATGTTCAGTTTCAACAGTTTCGCAGTCTCTTCAGTTTTCACCTGCGGGCTCCGGGCCCCGTGTGCCAGCGACGCACATCGCAGGAACCATTCAGAAACTCCAGTTTGATTGTTTGATCGGCGCGCAGCAATCTCTCTTTTGGGCAACGTTTTGTGTTGGTTGGCCAGGGGGCCTGGATCTTTTGGGTTTATTTTGCCGTATTCATCAGTGCATTTTTTCCCCTCCGCTCATCGTTATAACACATTTCTTAATAAACGCCGTAGAATTGTTTCATCTGGCGTGAGGTTAATCTCCCAAATCCTGCGCTGGTTCTGCCTGTGGCCCTTGGAAAAGGTGCGCTCGGGATGATAGGGCTTGCATATTTTTGATGTGATCCTATTTCTTCATTTCCTGGACTGGCTGGGAACGGGGGAGCGGCGCAGGCTGCAGCTAGACCAGACCTTCTCCTTTTCTTGCTCCCCCTCGCTCGCTCTGTGTGTCGGGTCGAGGATGCCGAGCTGACAGGCGCGTTCCTCTCTGGAAATGGGGATGACTGGGGAGGCTTTGGCATCCGCCCCGGCCTGTCTGCGCCGCCGTTCGATCCGCCTCCTTCAGAGACGCATTCCTGAGCATGTCTATATGCGTGTGGCAGTAGCGCGTGGGCGTTTCTATATAACATGTTTGCATGTCTACCCGTGGCAGTTCGCTCATGTGCCAGGGCTTGTGAGCGGCCTGCTCTTTCCTGTAAGGCTTCAAATGGAGGATGCGCTGTCAAGCTGTCATACTCCGGGACAGTAATATCCCGGGGTCCCCCCCCCCCCACCACCACCGCTCCTCGCCCCATCACTCACGACCTGGGAGAGGTGAAATCACAGTCTCTGTCAGTTTCTCTCTCTCTCACTCCATCTCTCTCTCTCTCTCTCTCTCCTGTTGTCTAAGGTTTTTCCTGACGCCGAGCCAAAATCTAATTGTTCAGAGCTCTGTCAGCCTCCAACACTTTGATATTTTTCCCAGGCTTCAAAAGAGCACGACAACAATAGGCCTGTGACTGCAGGGCACGGCGAGGTAGCCAAGGCTATATTAGTTATCACGTCTCTATGTCTTTATGTTCATTGGCATGGCTCACAGACTTTTACAAGGGGGTGGGGGGTGTTTTTCGGAAGGAAGCAGACTTGTTAGTGGTTTCTCAGGCTGCTTGTTCGGTGCCCCGGGTTATTTTTTGGTTTACGAATGACTTTCCGACAGCAGCGCAGATAAACATCAAGGTGTGCACGCACAGTGTCAGCGCTAGGAGTGGTGCCGTGCCTGGCCCATGTTAATAGCAATGTTGAGGTTTCTGTAATTGACACTGTCTTAATGCGTGTAATTTTTACACATTGTTACTCACCTAACCACAAGTCCCAGTCTGTATTTGAGGGTCCGGGATGATTAGCCCTGTGAAGGGAAGATGGGATCAGATAATTTGTTACAGATTTAAGCTTGGCAGCACTTAAGTAAGAACTATAAGATGCTATCGAAGACGCCACCGCGACGTCATTTCTTTCAAGAAACCTCCGGTGAAAGCCTTATCTTTGAAGTGAGATTGCAACTTGTGGCAGAACAAATAACACAATTTTCCTGTTAGGACTGAAAGTTTGACTTCTTGAGTAACACATAATAGCTCAAATTAGGACAGAGAGGTTTTGCTGCTACATTATCTAGCGAGTAGCAGATTATAGTGCCGAAGTACGGCTAAAGTTTAGTACAGCTTACTGTATCAAGAGTATTATTTATCAAGTTTGCTTCACAACTCTCAAAACTACAGCCAGTTTAGTCTAATGTTTTGCTTCATCTTTATAGAGAAAAAGCAGTCTCTACTTTAAGGAAGGAAAACAGAAGAGCCAATGTTTTGCCCATTATTTACATCGAGATTGTTGCATAATTTAAAATCATATACAGAGGACCGTACAATCCAGCAATATCTCTGTTGTTATGCTGCCACTTGTAATGGTAGCCTAATTCTGTCAAGGGGACCAGCACTTGACAACAATAAGCATTAGATAGCGTTACACTTTCCTGTGTTTTACTCCGCATAACATTCGTTCACTTTTCACACAACAGTGATCCAATTTCTGTGTTTCTCTGTAACAAGTATTGTTTGGTGCGGAGGTTGCCAGCAGCAGGTTAGCACCTACTCAGCCCTGCTAACATGATATGCATTCACCTCCATGGGGGATTCGCCGCGCACGGTCTATTTATGGATGCTGAGTAAAATGACACTTCACCCTCAAACCCCTCGCTCTCTGAAAGGGAAAAGGAAAAAAAGACAGAGACCCGTCTCACATGTAACGCGCGGGGCAGATCCGGACAAAAGGTGAGCGACGCGCGCGTCACGTGGACAGAGAGTCGTCGTGCCTGATGTAATCGTGCATTCCCCGGGAAGACGTGCCATTTGTTCGTTTTCTAAATCAAATACGACATTGCTAACATGGCTTCCCACCTTAGCGTGAAGTTCTACAAATCTATCCAGAAGATAGGATCTAAATTAGGCTTTTTTTTATGAGGCTAAAACAAAGGGCTCACGCTTTAGCTTCATTTAGCTTAGCCTAGCATGGACGCAGACCAGCAGCCAGACTAAGTGACCTCTCTGCTGTTTTTCTTGCGCTCATAATGATGATAAGAGTCCAGGAAGTCCGCGTATCCAGCCAAGAAACAGTTCAAGTGCATAACTCATAAAACCGCAACTTGTTATTTTTACATTTCTGTTTGGTGCAGTTAAAACAAACACGATACCGTGTTAGCCGTTGAGCTTTAGGGGCGCTGCTCTCTGGATTTTTTCAAACATTTACAGAGAGCTAGGCTAGCCGTTTCCCCCCGTTTTTCAGTCTTTTCACGAAGCAAAACTAATTATTTCCTGGCTGCAGTCTAATGCTCAACATAAACATGAGTTTTATCGATTGGCCACTGAAGTAAAGCCTAAATAATGAAGTGGAATTTTCCCTCAGATGTGAAACACATCAGACTAACTTAGTCCACTTTCCACTCAACCGTATAATAAGTAAAGTGACTGCAACCACCTTTACCAGGTAGGACAATGTGTGAATATGGCTGCGGTCTGTGGCCCTGACAGGAGCCTTTGTTTTGACTGAGTCTCCTTTCAACTCTGTGGGATTTCCTCCGGCGTCCCAGTGCTCCCATTGAACGAGGAGTGGGTGAGGAGAGAGCAGCCTTAACAAGCTGCCTTCCCCGTCTGAAACCAGACTTCCACTCACTCTTGCAGAAAATGGCACTTTCCACTGGGACGGGGTAGGTTTGGCCCACGCTTCAGACGCAGATCGTGGTGAGGTCGCTGGCAAGTAGCAGCCAGTCGAGTCCCCGGCTCCTCTTCCCTGCCTCGGCAGCTGGGAACAGTGGGAGTTACGGGCTGTGATTGCTGGCCCGGACAGAGGCCGGGGTGAGCTCAGACGAGCTGCTTTTCACTCACTCACCAGGAGCTCTGTTTTTACAAGTCTCCAAACGTGACAGGAAACAGGCAGCAAATGGGCTATGATGTCCTTCATCAAAACACACTACATCTGAATTCTAGCTTCCAGGGGTCAATTCCTATTGATAGAGATTGATGGAGATGTAAATCAACACACCAGAGTATTTGTCCATATTCCTCAGATATCGGATATCGGCTCTGCATTTATGTTCAAGAAATAGCCGAGGCAGTATTTACACAATAGCCTGTCTTCAAACGCCCCACCAGAAAATCAGCTGTACAGGCAGTACAGAAACAGTACACAGACGTGTCTTTCCCCTTTTGCGAAGTCGGTTTCTTTTCCTTCCAAAAGGATATGAGGGATGTCGGGGTGTTTTCTCAAAGATAAGCCCACGGGACTGAGAAATCTTGCCACCTTTGTCTCCCAGATGTCAAACAAGACGCAGGAATACGGAAACATATATGCAAAACTTAGCACGGCTGCCAATCCTCTCCGATAAGCAGTGAGCGTCTGCTCGGGGAGCGGCGAGAGACGCTGCACTTCTCCGTTACACGCGCACATGCGTCCCACGTCCACAGTCTGGCGGCGGAGGCAAGTATGCGCCGTCTATTTTGACAGATACATAGTGCTCATCGCTAAACAAAGTCCAGATTAAGACGGGGAGAAATTAATTGTGATTCCAGAAGCCTCCCGTTTCTCTGTGTGTATTTTCGCAGTGGCTGCCGTGGATATTGTGCTTTTTTTTGCAAAAAAAAAAAAAAAGAAGAAGAAGAAGAAAAGAAAAGCCACTTCCCTTTCTCGGAGAGAAAAAAAAATGCCGAATATCACCTGGTGATTCTTGCCTGCTTTCACATGCCTCAATAAAACTGCATAGACTATGCTGTAAATTGTGGCTGTCATGTAAAAAAAAAGAAGAAAAAAAAAAGAGCGCGAGTAAAGTTTGATGATTTTCATGCTTCGGGCTCATGGTGTTCTTTTATACATTCAGGAGCTTTACGGCCCCACAGCACATGAAACTATCACCAGAGGCCTTTATAGCTCCAGAAATCTATGATTGTTATTCTAAACCAGGCTGTTTTTATTGAAAAATGTGATCTCTTTTTTTTTTTCACGAGCGCACACGGTTTGTCCCCATGCCATGCGCGCACTGTGCCATTTCCTCTCATCCTCTTCCTCCGGTGACAGCGGGTGGATTTATGTGTATGTGGTTGCCCAGAAGACCCTCTACTGTACCCTCCCTGCAGAGCCTGTCACACTGTCTGATGTATTCCCCTCCACCCCCCACCCCCCACCGCCCCCCCCCCTCTCCCTCTCCAAGCTTTATGATGGAAACTGATACAAACACTGTGATAGGGTTTCGGGATAAATTATTCACGCTTCCAGTGCTCCCTGCTGCCGTTTCGCTTCTTAGAGGACGTCCACTCTACAAATGGCCCCTTTTTTTAGACCTCATCCTTTTAATTGATCCGTGGCAAAAGACAATACATGTGTGACCGAGCGAGCGAGCGAGGGAGGGAGCAAGGGAGGGGGCGCTCGGTAAAAGTTCAGCGTAACGCTTCACCGGGGACGGGGTGCGTTGCCGGCCGCTGGCGGCCTGTGCTGCAGGGGCATTAGGTGCCTTAAGATTTACTGCCTGGTAAATGAAATGGCTGTCCATCGGCTGCAGGGGCGGCACATCAACAGAGCGCCGGCCCTAATGTTTCCACCATCTGGTAGGATAGGCCTTTAATTGAAAAGAATTTCTGGAGTGAAGGGGAAGAGCTGGACCAAGTCTCCCGGTGCCCCAAGAGAGAGAAGTAATGAAAAGAAAATAACTTCTCTCCTCTTTAGTGCCTATGGAAGCCATAAAGAATAACAGGACATGGTGATATAACAGACGCACTGCCGTAGTGAGTGGGTGAATAACTTTCATATTACAGCCGACCATCTGCTAAGACGGTTTTGGAGCGGGGAAGCCAATTGGATTAAACGTTATGGCCACTCCGCTCACCGTGGCTTTTAGGACTGCCTTCAGGTGGCAGTTCATAAAGCATTTCTTTGTCAGATTTATTTAGACATGAAAGATGTGTTTTTACTTTTTTTTTTTTCTCTTTTTTTTTTTTTCTCCTGTCCGACGCGCCCACTCCGCACTCCCACTTGGAGAGCGGGGATTTTTTTTTTTTTTCTTTCTTAAAACAAACAGGAGGGAGGGGAGGGGAGGGGAGGGGATGGCAGACATCCTGGAGGCCATAGAGGATAACTGATGAGTCTAGCAGGACCCAAGGCAGAATAACAACACTCACCTTTAATGTGGCTTCCACCGTTGGGACTCGGGCCGGTGTGTGAGAGCGCGCGCAGATCAAATGCGGCCGCCACAGCGCGATTTGGCACGTTGCGCAAATAACGAATCTGATTGTCTGGCGCGTTTGGATTGGTGTCAATCGTCGGGAAGATGGCGGGTGAAATGCACATCACAGCTTTGGTATGCTAATGTGGCACACTCTCTCTCTCTCTCTCTCTCTCTCTCTCTCACACACGCACACACACACTCACACACACACGCATTTGACAGTATTACCTTCTGCGATGAGCACACAGCCAGCATGGCCAGTAGGCCCGAGCTGAGCTGTGACAACCCTCCCGGCTCCCAGACTATTCAGCTATTTGAGAAAATATATCATTTACGTCCCACTTTAAGGGCAGGAAAAAAAAAGAAGAAGAAAACCTTTTTGCAAAATGTTCTGCGTGAACCTATTTCACGCTCGCCTCAGCTGACAAGTGTGTATACTGGATGAGGTCATCGGCTAAATCATTTTAACCACCCAGAGGACTCCACCCACACCCAAGGTAAATAGATATAGATACCAAAGGTAAACAATAAAGGGAGTCAGATGGAGGCAACATCAATGGCAAATACTGTGCTGCAGCAGATGAAATAAAAACAAGTGGTAATAATGATTTTTAACATCTATTTTTCCACGTCGGCCGTGTTGAAATTAGGCAGACAGGCCCTCTTTGAGCACACATCTAATATGTCTTGTGTGTCTTGGCATTTGTTGCTCCATGCAGGCATCGCAGCAGCGTCCACACATGGGCGTGGACGCACACACGCACACACACACACGCGCGCGGATTTCGATTTCGCCTGCTGTATTCCCAAATTCGTCTGCGATCCAAGACAGCCCGGTGCTCCAGACGTCACTCCAAGGACGGGCTGCGATACTTTTCTCCGCCTGGCCTCAATTCTGAGTTGACAGAGTAAGCACGCTGTCACTGAATCTGCAAATACGAAGGAAAACACTCCTGTCAACAGAGCGCTCAGGCCCAGCCGCAGTCTTATGACGAGGAGGAATGTAACGAGATACATCTCAGGCCGCAAATACGGCTCAGAACAAATTGCACATGGGTAAACCATTTTGTTAAAACAATATCCAGGAATAGGGAGGGTGACACAGCCTCTGTCCCTGTGTGCGACTGTGCGTGTGTGTGTGTGTGTGTGTGTGTGTGTGTGTGTGTGTGTGTGTGTGTGTGTGTGTGTGTGTGTGTGTCTAGGCCCGGGTCAGAGCTTGTCCACTGACATGGACCCCATTAGATCGAATGACAGCACTTCATAATATTGACACATTCACAGCATGAGGTGCGCAATTCAAGAGGTCAGTGCACTGATGATATACTGTACGCACCTGACGCGTCACAGGCTCATTTCATATCAGTAAACCACCTCGGCCACTAGACAAATTGAGAGAAAGCCGAGCTGTGAGGAAATGTAATAATCTCATTGCCGTAACTGACAGTAATTACGCGGACAGTGATGACACTCACGGACCGTGTTTGCATCCACTATAGTGTGTGTGTGTGTGTGTGTGTTAACAAATTAAATAAGTGTATGTTTATCTGGGTAATGTTCAAAAGTTAGGTACATTCGCAGGCTGGCATTTATTTTGGAGCATATTAATACTGTGTGCGTGTGTGTGTGTGTGTGTGTGTGTGTGTGTGTGTGTGTGTGTGTGTGTGTGTACCATGATCTCAAGCATCAGCTCAACAGTGTTCCGATTTAGAAATGTTTATTGCTACAAAAGCAAGTGGTTATCAAATTTAAAATGTGGGTCTAAAAACATTATGTTTAAGGCCCCAATGCCAAAAAGTAATCAACACAGTCCTCTACTACAATTGTACTGTTACGTATTAACAGCACGTATAGTAATTATACTTTCATTAAAATTGTCCTGAATTCTGCCCTTAAACATTCAGCATGTGACAACAAGCACATAGAGGGACTCTGTTGGTTTATCCAGCAATTCAAAGGACTTAAGCTGATTTTGGTGCCGTTATTATTTTCTGCCTCTGTAAGTGTTTGAGATCCCTCAAATGAGGCGTATTCGCCCTCTCAGAAGAGGTCACGTTGCCCGGGAATAATTTGTCAGCATTCAGAGGGCAAATGGGGTAATTATGATGCTGACGGCCCGGGGATGATCCAAACTCATGCTGAAGCCTCCACCAATTACGTGTGTGAGGTAAAGTGGCCTCAGCCGGAGCCAATGAGACCGGCCGGGGCTCTCCTCGCCTCCCTGCTCTTAAACAAACACAGCAGTCAGACATCAATAGGAAGCGTCTCTGTTTTAGCGCGCCTGACCTTTAGCCGCCGTCTCGGTCTGTCCCCGGGACCAGGCCTGCGCGTCCCAAACGTTCAGCCGTAATCATTAACACCCACGTAGCTGGCCCACGCGAATCACGTCGTAAACCCGGCGTGACCCTCCCTCGCCGCAGCCGCCCGGTGGCCGCTGCGCCCAGCTGATCTGGGGCGTGATGGACAGACGCATTGCTCGAGAGAGCAGGAGAAGAAGACCAAAATAAATAGAGGTGCTGCTGGATAACAACGCGAGGGGGGGGGGAGGAAAAAGCCTGATTGAGAGGGCCTACACATGCCTACATGCGTGCGTGTGTGTGTGTGAGAGAGAGTGTGTGTGTGTGTGTGTGTGAGGGAGAGATTGCATAGGCGGGGGTCCGTGTGGGACTAACATAGTCTGCGTTATGCCATGCCACAGGGCCAGCTGGCAGGGCCCAAAGCTGGCATGACAGAATGTGACAGAGGATCCGGAGAGCAGGGACTCGGGGAATCCCGACACAATAATGCTGATGGCAGGGGCTAAAGCCCAGATTTAATCACAGCCATCACCCACCTGCCAATAGAAAATTACACAACGGATATCGATGGCAGCTTCCCCATAGTGTTGAGCCCTCAGCAGAGTTTCCAGGCTGGGCACGGCTGTCAATCAGAGGGCCGTAATGGCGGCGCCCACAGCTCCCAGACAACACAACGGCAACAGGGAAAGTCACGGCTCGGGACTGCGGCCCCGATCCAGAGGAGGAAAATTGGGTTGATCCGCGCTGGCGAACACGAGCTTGATTTTCGAGATGTCAGATCTGTTGGTGCAGGAGTGAAAAAGTTATTTCAGCCGGAGCGCTGGAAAGCTGCTCATAACAAAGCCAGCCGAGTGGAAGCGATTTCATATTTCGCACAGAAAAATGCTGCTAAACAAAAACCCAGTGAATCTGTTTGAATCTGTTTCACTTTTGCTCAATTTGTGATCCGCAGGCCCCAGGAATGTCCGAAGCTTGCAAATCTGCAGTGTTTCCGGTGATAAAAAGTTGCGAAACTCAGCCCACGTTTAAACATACACTATGTGTTATTAAACAGAGAGGTCTAACCGAATCAGGAAAAAAAAGCCTCTTGCAGTAATCAAAAGAACGTCTCACCGATTCATTTCCTGTGGACCTATTTCCCCAGCGTTTCATGGGGTTATAAAATTAAGCCATCGACATCCATTCAGATGAGATTTAATAGCGCACACGTGGACATTTCGACGTCTCTTACACTGCGCAATCTGCGTCTAAAAATACGTTTACGGCTTCGGTTTCAGATATCGGCTGCCATCTAAGCTTGAATAAACATTTGTCTGCTTCATCAGGGTTTGCTTTCTCTGCAAATGTACACCCCCCCCCTCCCTCCGTCCGTTGTCAGAAACTAAATCACTGAGAATTTGGATGATTTGATGGCATTGTCAGTCTGCAGCGGCGCAGACCCTCTGATTTTAACCAGGGCTTTTTTAGTGTCTCGAGCAGGCCCGGCTTTCAATCATACATAATCATAGGTGCGCGCAAATTTACACACACGCGCACGCACACACACACACGCGCACACACACACACTCACGCGCACATCTCATCAAGTTAGTAAGCAATGCTCGGACTTGACAGGTAACGGTCCTGTGGTTTGGATACCAATCAGTCTCCGAAAAATGTTTACATTTCAACTGTGCTGCATGCTCTGACTCTCAGGTGCCCCGGTATAGATTGCCTCGACCACAATTAAGATCTATCAAACGTGGAGCAATTCGGCATACCAAGCGCACACACACGCACACACGGATACGCGCAGGGTTCCATTTGGCGGGCGAGGCCCCCGGTATTTTCTGTTACATGGAGTGGTCCCTTTGTTGGGGTGCGCAAAAATGTTGTTTTTGTTGTCGGACGTTTGAGGCCGCTTTGCTTTTCATATCTGTGGCATCGTTCGTTTCACCGTTCGTCAGGGGGGAGCGGGGCAAAGGAGTGACTCAGCCCCAACCAGTCGCTCGGGCGGACCGCGGGCGTTTGTGTGCGTGTTTATGCTTCTGTGTGCTGGATCCTGACAGCCATCACTTCTGACACGAAGCGGTTGTTTTCCGAGGGCTTCGCTCCGTTTCATGTCGTAATGGCTTCTCGGCGACGGTGGAGCGGGGACCTCCGCTCCGCGCCGCTCTCAGCCATGACTGCTGCAATATTTACGTGTTTACGCTCACCATTTCCATCTGTTGTTTCTGGAACAATCAGCGGCAGGGGCCGGGAGAGAAGTGCGGGGGAACTGCTGCAAGTCGCACTCAACTTGGGTTTCATGATTGGGAGGCTGGGCCTGATTATGTTCGACCGGGGAGGGAGGGAGAGAGGAAAAGAGGGGAGGGGGGGGGTTTCGTTTTCTTTCCTTCAAGGCCCTCTCAAGGTTTCTGACGGAGGGCTGGAGGAGATGGAGGGGCTCTGGGCATGTGTGCGAGCTCACCGTCCAGAGGGAAGTGGCTTCGGCGGGCTGGGATCAGTCACCGCTGGCCCTGTAACCCCGCTCACCTTGGCCCTGGCTGGGGCCAACCTTCGCTAATGGATTTCAGATATGTTACAAAATCAATCGCATGGTTCAATTGTGGTCAAAAACATTTTAATGCGGCCAATTGCGATAGAAATTGGTGTGTTTATACCGCCAGGAAGTTTCAACATGCTGTTAAGGTGGGAGTTTGTTTGCAGATTTTCCTTTCCAACTTTCCCATTTGGAAAATAAATGGGAAGATAGTTCATTAATCAGTCTCACAGTGTTGCCTTTCCAAAATAGAATTCAAGGAATTCGGCTGACATCATGCCCTTTGGAAAATGTTGTTCCTCGTAGTTAAATTATATTAGATCTTATCAAAGTCGCAGCGCCACTGTTATGTGTTACCGAAAAGGAATGCTAAATAATCATTTAGAAGTCAAAAGAAAACTATTACTTCTGAGAAGTAAAGTTAAACCCCCCGAGGACAAATGGGAGCTCTCAAAGAACGGCTGATACTGATGACTGTGTGGATAGAGGGAGAAAGAAAGCAAAGAAACACAGGCAGGATGAAAGGGCGTGTTGGTCCCCTGTGATGTGGCTGCAGACGTAGCGGGTCCCAGCGTCAGCTCAGACCAGCGTCGGGTTTCCCCATGCCGGAAGTGGCGCGTTTCCCCTGGCGACAAGCTCTTCCTGCAAAATAAAGAAATCATTAGAAAGATGACAGCTGGGCCGGCCAGCAGAAAAGCCCAGGGGGCCCGGCCCCGGAGAGCTGCCACCCGGCATTAGCCGGCCGCGCTCGGCTTCACCATCACCTCCTTCGGAGGGTAAACAATGCAGCCGCGACACCGCTCCCAGCCCCGATCGCAGCTCGCCACGTCACACTCCATCCCATTCCTAATTTTTCTCTTTCCATCTCCGATCTGAAAGCGCTTATCTGGCTCCACGTCCTCCTCGGCCTTTTCCCTTCCCGTCCCCGTGGAGGTCGGGGTGGAGCAGCAGTGTGGGGGTTGGCCGACACACATGACATGTGAGCCCCCAAAAAACCCGCGTGCGCCCGGGGCTGAAGGGTGCGAGCTCGGGGGAGGTGACCCCTGGCAATCACGGCGTGTGGCAGCCACACTGGGGCCTCCGCAGCGCGGCCTTCTGGGAGCACAGCGCGCCGCATTCCAGCCCAGCGTCCTCCTCAAGCATTTCCTCCACAAAGCCATTGCATACTCCCGTCTGCCAGGCGCATGTAGCCGGAGAGCCGGAGGACTTATGGCCGCATTAGGAGAGCTCTCCCGAAAACCATCAGTACTTGACCTCAGCTGGAACGATTACACCGTGAGGAAGATATTCTGAGGTTGATCCTGAAAGATAGTCTCATCTTGTGCTTAAGGGGCCTACAAGAGGATGAAGAGATGCTGCACGGGGAGCAAATTATGATGCTCCAGCGTTTTTGGTGCTTATCATTTCAGGAATCGTTCAGACAGCTGCTTTGCATCCGGACTTTTCATTTTGTCCCCTTTGTCCGCGAAACTAGAAAACAGAGAATCATGAGAGTATCATCGGTTCAGAAACAGTTCTCCAGAGGGAGAGCGCAAACTGACTGCGATGTCTGAATGCTACAGCCAGGAGACAGTTAGCATGGCTAAGCATTAGCATGAATACCAGCGAACAGAAAGACGTCCAATAGAAACAACATTTTTTACAGGTTGTTCTTCGTTTCCTGTCTCTATGCCAAGCTAATGGCCGAATTTGATGAACTGTTGGCAATTTTTTGTTTGTTTGTTTTGACACTGAAGAGGTTATGTGAGTTAACTTTAATTAACCTAATCCGCAAACAAGCAGACTTACTAAGTTTGCATATATTGTCATCAGCATTATCAGTAGGTTCGGACGTCCTTTACTGTAAGCTTTTACAGTTGTTTGTACTCCTTGGTTTCTCGACAGATTGAAGTACATAAAGAAAACACTGCATATTTATTTGATGCAACTTCACAAAACCATTCCCCACCTGCTTTACAGTCTCTATGCTAAGATAAGTGCCTCATTTTCAAAGACAGGCACTCACCAGCTCCTTCCATCCATCCATTTGTGTGTGTGTGTGTGTGTGTGTCTGTGCTTGTGTGCGTGTCTGTGCTTGTGTGTCTGTCTGTGTATGTGCGTGTGTGTGTGTGTGTGTGTCTTTGGGGTGCGGGGGTGATGTCCAATACATAACACAGCCTCACAGACACCTCCAGGTGCCACGACTCTGTTGCCGTGGCGATTAGGGTTGACATAGGTTAACACCTGCTAGTGCTCACTCATGGAGATTAATGTGGCTGTTCAAGCAAGACACGCACACACACGGACACACGCACACACACACACACAAACAGACACACACAAGCACACACACACACACGCGTGCGTACACAAACTGGAGCCCTGTCCCCTCTAATGGGGACTGATAAAAGACAGGCTCCATCTCCGCGAAGCAGGGCCGACCGGGCAGCACTCCGTCAGCATCGGGTGCAAACACTTCCATGTGCTGCTGCATTTAGACATCTTGGGCCCATGACTAGGAAGCAGGACGCTGTTTCTGTGGACTCGCCCGGGTTCACCGCACTCCCCGCTACAGTGTGACAGAAGGCCACCCGCTGCATATGGTCACCATGTTTCGCCTTCTTTTTTTTCTCGGCCCGATATTAGGTTACTGAGACCGGTGTCAGCGGGTCACCGCGGCTGACAGGTAGACAGATGTTGGTGGCACCGGCTTCGCTGTCTCTCCAGGAGTCGAGTAAGGATCAAACTGAAGGCGCACACACGCGCGCACACAAAGAAAGCAGGTGAATTCATGATGAGGCACCGTCGCGGCGAATCCAGGGGAGGAGGAGGATGCGCAGGTCGATCCGGAGCGCTCCGAGGCTGTTGACACACGGCGGCTCATTTCCATCGGCTGTCTGAGCGCAGAGTGCAGCGTGGCCGCAGCTCGGCCTGATTTACACACACAAATGAGACCGACAATGGAGGCAGATGTAGCTCCGATGGGAAGATTGCCAAGACCTGCATGGGAGAGCGCAACCATTCAGTTGCAGTGTCTAGGCTGAAATATCTTCTCAGTTACCTCTGTTGGTATCTTTGTTTACTGAGCCAAATACCTATATATTGCACATCATGTACGATTTTTGACTTTTTATTTTATTTTTATACTCCCCCTCCGTTGTTTTGTTGGTCAATCCCAGGCAGGAAAAGGGCACATCGTTTTCACAGCACTGAAATACATTTTAAAAAGTCTCTTTTTTCCGAGAACAGATCGGACAGACGGAAGAAAAAAATGAAACAAACACAGGCCCCCGTTACTCTGGATAATCCACAGGCCTGCTGTTAACAGATTTACAGGGACTATTCTATCGTAAGTAGCTGCGAAGAAAACTGCCTGCATGTGAAAAAGTCTGGTTGTGTTGAATACTTTGGGTGTTGTTTTTTGGCTATTGCTCTAGCAAGAATGTCATTCTTTTTCGACCCAAACACATCAACTGCTTGTGGGTGGAGGAAGAAGCAGAAACTATGTATGCCACTGCACTGGGATAAACAAGAGATATATACTTTTTTGTGATTTGGATGGACCCACTTCAATTGCCAATGTCTTCGAATCCAAACGACGCAGTACAGTTGAGCTTCGTTCAGAGGCGCAACCCGGACTCCACAAGTGGTTTCCATCCCATCGTGGCTCCGCAGCTCCGAGCTGCGTGCCAGTATGTGTCCCAGAGCACTGACTGTAAAATCCATTTGGGACACTAAGCCTTTAATGATGAGGGGATGCTGAGGTAAGGCAGGTACCCCGACTCTCCTCCTAAACTCTGATGGTTTTTTGGACGACTCTAACTCCCCTGGACTTACGTGTCCATCTGGGCCAAATCACTCACATGGTACTATTTATTTGGCCTGTTAGAGACTCAGGGATAATCGCCCCCCCCACCCCCTTGTTTTTTCCTCCCCATTTGTCTCTGCTTTTTCCCCTGGTCTTAATAGCAATCGATATGCGCTATTAGAGGGTATTCACTGTGTAGTTTGTGCTCACATGAAAGCGGTGGTCTGTTTACAGCATCGTAAATGATTGGGATTTGGAAAGCATTGTCATCATAGCTAAGACCAGGGAAGGGATGAGGGGCACTTAATAACAATGAAGAGAAATATCCGTGGTCACGCTTTACTGACGGGGCAGAATGTTAGAAAAAGGGAAATGCCAAATTCATTTACCAACAAATGACCGCTAAGCTATGGACTGGCATGCTTCTCTGCAACATTCATCCGAGTACTGCAGGAAGTTCATTATGATATAATAACTTGAGGTTCCTTGTGACTTTGTCCTGACCAGCCAGAGTGTTCCCGGTTTACTGTGACACAGCTGTGTGTGTCTTTTGGGTAGACGTCGAGCTCAAGATACTTCCTCCCGTGATTAGAAAAACAAGCTCATTCTGGTTAAAACGGACGTCAATGCCTGATTTTCAACTGAATCAAACGATGGCCGAAGTAATGTCATGTTTTCCATACGACGCGTGCCAACCGCGGCACTGAAACATGCAGCATGGTGGATCTGAGTCTGTTTGTGATTATCAACAATACGTCAGTCAGCATTACAATCGGAGAGGGGCCGCTGTCACTGCGCTGTCACGCTATGGGCTGCCACCATAATGGTACAAAACAACAATAAGGCCCTCAGTCCTTTGTGGAACAGTCCCGTGGGCCAGATGGACTCCTTCCAAAAGTCACCAAAATTGTTTTTTTTTTTGTTTTTTTCGCAATCGATCGTCGGCCCTGTCGTTTCTTTTTTTTTGTACATTTGACAAAGACGGGGAGGGGGGAGGACAGCAAGGCTCGAAGGGCTCGGAGGTCCCGAGAACAACAGCCTTCGGGCCTTCGGGAAGCATTGTTTCGTCTCTCAATGCACGGGGGAGGAGTGAGAGGAGCTGAGGCTGGGAATCACCCCGAGGGGTGAGGGTGGAGAGGTGGAGGCTTCCTACAAAACAAAGTCCAGGTGACATCCTAGTGTCAGTGTCGCCCATTCAAGGGACGACGACACAGTATCGGTGACAGAGAAGCGCTGCGGGCCGTAGGAGCCGTCAGTGTCGGAGTGATCCTGACATGCAGGAAAATAGTCCGAGATTTCAACACACACCTTCAGAAGACAATGTGTGTCTTACATAAGGCCCCGCTCATTGTGCACGTTAAACCTTGGCCTCTTTCACTTGGTGATCGATGTCTGTTTTCCCGAGCGATTGTCCCTCAAAAACACACGCTTGGTGAGTGAATTAGTGAATCATTCATATCCAAATCCTCAGAAGTGGGGAAAAACCCCAGTCACATAGATGATGAGAATCAAAGAGAAAAACACCCACGGTGCCTGTATAACGGCCATACAAATAGAGATTTCTGCTTCAATATACCCAGGCGTGCAAGAGAGGTTATTGATGGATTAAGAAGCAAAATAAAGTCCAAGCAGATAGAACGGATACTTCCCAGTGCACTTCTTGGTGTTGTTCTTAATATCCATTCGGGGTAGTCCAACTGTCCAATCTGGATGCTTTCTACACAGATGTCCTGTTATTCATATCACCTGGAGGGCAGGGCTACAGTCACCGTTCAATGGATCTGGATCAAATCCAGGCCCATTGATGACTCCAAAATCGAAAACATGGAGGTCCAGTTTAGCCTGTGTCTCTGTCAGGTGTGAGGCTTTTCTGTGCTCAGATCCAAGCCTGGGCCGCCTTCCAATCACTGTGGTGGTCGGGCATTTTTCCTATGACGAAGTAGGGTCGAGAGTAATGGATCTATTTAGCAGCAATATTCCTTAATGGAAACAGCCTAATTACAACCGCAAATAACCACAAGCCTTCACGAAGGATTAAATGTACAATAGCAGAAAAAGGGCAGGTATACGCTTTCCAAATGATGAAAAAGTGAAACATCTGCTGTTCTTAGCAGGTTTGAAAAAAAAAAAGTCCCGGGGAGAAAAGAGAGCGAGAGAAAAATGCTTTGTCACTTTAGATTTCACAGTGCCGGTTTGAGCAACGAGGCGGCTGGTTTGGGTTTCAAAGGCTGCTACTTATGGGGAGAAAACAAAAACAAATATTTGTTTTGCGGTTTATTGTGTTTTAATATGGCAGCGAGACGAGACGCAAATTGAACGCAGAGAGGAGTTAAACGTAGAGCAGCTGAAAATCAAGGAGAGGGATCCGCGTCTTCCTCGGGGGAGGGAGATTTGTGATCCTGATTACCAGCCAGTTTGATTATTTGAGTTTTAATCTTTTTTGATTGCGCCGCTCAGAATGAGATTCCATAGGGCATATATGTGCGTTTCTTTTTCACTTTCTCGGGAGGCTTCGCTTGATTCAGGCTGTCCGTTCCCCTCCGCCGTGGTCTATTTTCAATTGTTGCCGGTGAGACGATCTCGGATACGAAAGGCACACATGGTGCGAGAGAGAAGCGACAAAACAGACGCTCCCTCTCGCTGACAAACAACGGCGCAATCCCCTTCCGCTGTGTGCGTAATTTCAAATGGGGACTTGGATAGAAATCCAAATATCCCGGGTTATTAATAGTGTCCAGGCCTCAGTAAGTGGCAGGTACAGTGAAAGGAGGCCTCGGGTGACTGCCGCTCGAGAGTGAAGGCCTGTGATCATCACTCAGCAGCAGCCGTTACGCCCCCGTCGCTGCTGTCAGTCTGCCCCACTGGCTGCTAAAATTGAATCTCAAGTTGTGTCCTATTTTGGTTTGAGGAACAGGTGATGTGCTCGGCCCGACACGTTCCCTCGTCTCCACACCACCCCCTTGGGGCTGTTGGTGAATGCAGTGACAACATAGTTTTCCTACAAAAGGAGCGCCGCGCAAAGAGGGGGCCCGCCACTCTGCTGCCCCCCGATCGATACCCGATTGACCCGGGCGAGAAGCCGCGCAGCCGCGTCAAAGAGATGGGGATGAAAAAGTGGGTTTCTCTGAGCACGCCACGATACAAGGCGGGTCCCCCCCCCCCCCCCCTTTTTGTTTGGTAAAATGAATCCAGCGAGCGGTAATCAGTTTGTGCCGTCAGCTCGCCGAGCGCAGAGCTGTCCGTCTCGCTTTGTTGGCCCCTGTTGACAAATGCATGACTGACTTGAAAATATCCACCCAAATTAGGCAAATCCTGTGTTCCGTGGTGTGCCCCGACACACACAGAGAGAGAGAGAGAGAGAGAGATAGCTGCAGGGCAAAATAACTGAAGGTATACTGCTGCAACAGGCAAGATAGACCACTTTATTGGTGAGGAAGCTGTGCATTTCTTGGGTTTGTAGCTGGAATAGCCGCACACACACCCACCCGCACACACACAAACATAATACCACTCTCACACACACACACACACACACACACACACGCAGCACACCTGGAGCGTCTCTGCGCTCTGCACCTGCCCGCTTTCAAAGTAAACTTCTCCCGACCCGCCATTTACATGCAGGTCAAATCCTATTCAAATGGCTCCATCAAAGACAGAGGTGCGTTTCAAAACAGGCCTCCCTCGACTGACCCGTGGTCATGCGGCGATTTGTATGAGGTCCACGCAAGATTGGAAATAAGCAAATGAATCCTTTCGACGGCATACGTCCGATTGTTTGTTCCGTCACCATAAAGCCGTGAGTGCATTTGTTTAATTGGTCTGCAGTCCCGGTTTACTCCTCTTGGTCATTTTAAATCGATATCTGGCAGCTGTTAACATGAATATCTTTCCTGTTACTCACAGCAGGGCCGGGATTGAGAGAGAGATAATGCTGCGCCACTAGGCCAAAAAAAAAGGTTGTTGTTTGCCTGGCATATTACTTAAAACTTTCCTATAATCTTACAGTTATTTCGACCATATGCATGATTAGGGGGAGAGCAATAGATATGCACAGGCAAATTATGGTCCAATCTGAAATGCTTAAGACTTGAATACCAGCTTAACTACAAAGTGCGTGCAACAGAGGAGAATGAATCACATAAGACGGAGCAATAAGAGCAAGAGCGCGCGCGGCCAAAAAGTTCCACATCCTCGGTTTTAAGGCTACGTTGCCATCCATGGGCGGAGTATTAGTGTGCAGTTATATATTATGTGTAACTATGAGGCTAAATTTAAAAGGTTCTGAGGTAGAGGGTGCACAGGACGCCAAGAAATTACATCCAGGGGGAGTATATCCTGATGCAATAACTTCATTTAGAAGAAATAAGCCGTTTCTACGAACCACAATGAAGACAAACTAGTACAGTGGCTGCTCTTTCCTGTGAAAGTGATCACATCTTTATGGCTCCCGTCACTGCTCTTTACAGATCTGTTTCCCAGAGGTATTTGATGGGGAGAGCCAAAGAGGGAGGAAGTGTGGGTCTGCAGCCCCCGTGTTAACAATGGCTCTCCTCAGACCCCCGGCCCAGGCCCAGCCAGTCATGAAACACCATGGAGATGTTATTGACCTCAAGGTTAACTCTCCTCAGGTAAGCCTGGGAGATAATGGACAAAGAGCAGTTCTTTTTACAGGTGGAGTGACACGGCATATCCGCGCCGCGCAGCTCCTCTCGCATTGACAGATTTTCTAATTCACTGCAGATTCCCATATAACTGGGTGGCCGGGGCCAGCTCGGCCCAACAGTGGGCCCATTCATGCTGGGTGGGATAGGGGGCCCGGCCAAATTAACCTGGATTAATTTAAGAGAGCAAAGGGTCCTTACATCCGAATAAAATGAAGATCAATAAATGAAATGTCCGGGTCAGGATGTCAAGTTGCAGCGATGATCGACTGACATACAGAAAGCCACGATCTCTGGCTGAGGGCGGGAGGTAAGAAGAAAAAAATGGGGCGAGAGATCCTTAATTACTTTATTCCAAGGAAGAGAACTGCTTCCATACGTCTCTCTTTACATGCTACGGTTGCGCTCCTATAAACAGACTCACGTCAGAAAAGAATGCTCATTACTTCTCTCGTTTGGCCCGGGGATTAGTTACTGCAACAGAAAGGTAATCAAAGGAACCACTCGGAGATTTTCAGACTTGTTTGTTTTCCACTGTAAGAATTATTATTTAACGTGTGATTTATGGTCCTCAACTTCTGTTTTTTTCCCCCCCACGTACGCGTGACAAGATCTGGGCAGTGTGGTGGGTTGGTGAATAGGGTTTGAATCCCAGGCAGACTGAGGGTCTTTTTGCTTGGGGTTTGCATGTTTTCCCAGCGTCTGCTCAGAATTTATCTAGATATGATTAAAAAGAAATGCATGTTTAGGATATTGGAGGCTGGGGTAACCTAATGAATTGATGAATGGATGGATGACAGGGAATGATGATAATTCCTGACTCCATTCCTTCCTTCCTTCCTTCCTTATTCCCTTCCCTTCCTTCCTTTTTGTCAAATGTTGAGCTGACGTCTTGGAGACACTACTCCCCTGCCTCGACACAAAGGTGAAGTGGGTGGAACAGGACAAAAAAAAAAATGTTGACCATGACGCTGCGGCGCAGCAGCAAACCTAAACCTGAACCACATCATGTCATTCACCACATGATCAATTATCCAGTAAGGGCAGCCTTGTAAGGAGACCATCTCATCACGCGGCATTAATATCTTAACAGTGTCTGCCTGGAGATGACATATAGGACAAAGGAAAGAGGGCCAGAGAAATGACCAAGCAGCCCGAGACTCAAGCTGTTAGCAGATTAAAGTGACTTAAGGATGCGAGGCTCCAAACTCTCCATGACAAAAGGTAAGGCAGGTGTCACACAGATTTGAAGGCAAGGTCATTTCAAGGGTTTTTTTCTCTCCCCGCAGCTGCAAGTCTCACCTCGCGCACATGTATGCGTTTTAATCCACTCAAAAATATGAATGAAACAAGACAAAAATAAATACAAAAAGGGGTTTGGTCTCCAGGTTAAGGTTAGGGTCAGGATTCATCGCATGGCCCTGAATTGCAACAGAGAATTCTAAACATCCAAAAGCTATTTTTGTTGGTTTGTGCTGGAATAAAAACAGATAAAGGTGGTCCATTTCCAAAGTGACTCATATCCGAATACAAAAGTTTAACTGAATTGCTTTAACTGAATTTCGGCATTCGCGCTGTCGGTCTTGCGGGTGCCCACAATGGCTTTCTTACTTGAAATCCCAAACTGTTGCAGAGGCAGGCTTCACAAATATGCCAACAGGATACTTCCTCAGATTAGCAGGGCTGTTTACACAGTCCCCTGGTAATCTGGGCCACAGGGGACATACCTGTACTGTGTCAGAGACAGAGCTAGAGTTACACAGTGGGACCAACCAGCCACAACGGCCCACACCAGAATACGATCCAGAGGGTCCAGCGGGACTGGCCTGGCTCCAGAGGGGTTGGCACTGGGTACAACTGGCCTTGTCTCCCCCCTGCCAGACAACGGGAGGAGTGGTGTGTGTATGTGTGTGTATGTGTTTGTATGTGTATGCATGTGTGTGTGTGTGTGTGTAAGGTGGTACCAGCTGCCACCTCGACATCCTTCCTTCCTGTTCTTGTTTTTGTTTTTTTCATTTGGGGCAGCATACTTTGGTAATTGGCTGGTCTACAGGTCCATAAGCAATACTGTTGGTACACACTCTGCCCCCCCCCTCCCCCCACACACACACACATGGACGCACAAAGAGGAAGCTTTCTGTCAGGTAAAAAAGGGGCAACTGTGCCTTATGGGTCTGGACAATGACAGCACACAGAGAATACTGGTGTTATTGTGCACTAAGGGGAGGGCAGTTTTAATGGAGCCGAAAGTCGATGGAAAGATAATAGGAGAGAGTTGCCTTGTTTGAACCCCACGCATTATAATCAGACATGCACATGCGCACACATACAGATGCATGGCTGTGTTGCATGAGAGAGGTCCTCGCCCACCCCAGGTGCTCCTCAATCTCCCTCCCTCAGCTGTCTCCACACAAGCACGCATCTGAGGAGGAAGCGCAGGGATGCTAAGTATGGGAAGGGGTCATTTTGGTCAGACATAACAGCACCTGGGCCATCTCTTCACTCACAGTCCCCTCCAAAGAGTCAACATTTCCGCAGATTTATTTACACTTCTTCAAAATATGACAAAAAGCCACCAATTTGACAAATGAACCCCACACCTGCGTCTGTTGATTTTCAAGAAGACCTTGACCATTGACCATTTTCAAGAGTTGAAGGCCCAACTCTTCTCAGAGCATGTCCTGTATTCATGTTTTGTACGACTCTTCTTCCTCCCCCTTACCATCACCTATTCACCACAATACTTGCGCTAAGGTTTCTTAGCATTGTATTGCCACTTACCACTTCTCGTTCATCCTTGATTTTCTAAAGAAAACAAATAGTGAAAGGACTGATCTTTATATGACCCCTTTTCGAGTCTTAATGACCATTCATAGTGCTTTACACGCACGAGTCAGATTCACCCATTCACATCCATTCGAGCCTGCCCCCATCTGCCTCCTAATGGGAGAGCGGCTACAGGGTGTGTTCACCAGTGCGAGCAAGGCAGGAGGATGATTCTGGAGTAAATCATTTGCGGAAAGGTGAAATGTGGCCAGCACGAGTCGGCCTAATCCATGCCAGACATGTGCAGGACTCCAGAGGAGCAGGTGCAAACAATTGAAGCAGCTGTCAGTGAGCTGCCGGGATCTCTTTTGATATCTTAATTGTTAGCCAATCCAAGAGCAATTTTGGCAACATTGCTGTCAGCCCCGGGACTTGCCCTGCTCAGCTCCCATCTGTCAGAGCTTTTCTTTTTTTCTTTCCTTTTTTTTTTTTTGCTGGGCCGCGTTGCTGTTCTCCATTGACCGTGTCTCTGGGATGTGTGTGTCCAGCCCATCCAGCATCTCTGAGGGAAATCGGGCCTGATTGCTGCCATTTCCGCTCACTTTGGTGGTTTGTATCGGTATAGGTGGGGGGTGGAAGGTGGAAGGTGGGTGCAGGCTAATGCTGATAATTGCCATGTTTCAAAACTACTGGAATTTGTCAGGCCTCCCTCCCCAAGCCCCGTCCTGAAACACCCCCCATCTCTCCCCTCCTCATCGGCTGAATGTTCCTAAACATTGTGATTAGCATAAGAGCAGAGTGTGTGTCAGTACGGATTCAGGTCTGGGATGTGAGGCTCTCCAGATGCCTCGGCGATGGAGTCGTTAGGACAAGGGTGATCAGGAGCTGCGTGACTGGGAGAGACCCAGCAATCAGATGGTAAAGAGCACCGCAAAGAACCCAATGAGCTAATGCAGCTCTCGGCCAAAAGTAGCAAAAGCAATTCTTCTAATTTTACTCAACGGCAAAGAAAATCAAAGCGGAGAATCTCTTGAGCAGCACAGGATCTCACTCACTCACTCTGTCTTGCACATATACAGGTTCACACACATACACAGTGTGCCACAATGCAGAGCACAGTGACTTTTCCTTGACCATACAACATGAAATGAGGCTCAAATCGCATTTTCTTTATTTTGCACACATTCCCTTTGAATTTAAAGTTGTGGTGTTTAGTGCTCACGGTAAATGCTGTCACTTCACAGCAACAAGGCTCTGACTCTCCCACAATCCCCCACAATCAAAAAACATGTATTTTTAGGTTTAGGAAGACCCTAAATTGTGTGTGTGTGTGTGTGTGTGTGTGTGTGTGTGTGTGTGTGTGTGCGTGTGTGTGTGTGTGTGTGTGTGTATGTGTATTTGTTCTGTGATGGACTGGAGAGATATTCATGGTGTATTCCCTGCATTTACCCTATGTGCACCAGAGATCACTGCAGACCCCAGTAGCAGCATTAAAACACAAAACAGGTAATATAATTTATGAATGGATCGGCATGAGCTTTAGTTTAAAATTGGAACTTGTAATGATGAGAAAGTAGCGAAAAGAAACATTTGACCGAGGCAAAACGCAAAGTTATTTCATTCCCAGAGGATGTCAGTAACCCACAGATCTGTGTATTTGGTATGCCTGAGAGATTATTTGACTGTGAGGGAAGTGTCTCTGCATCTTTATTTCCTCCTCAAGTGAAGCAGAGAGCCTCTTGAGGAGCACATTTTCACACACACACACACACACACACACGCACGCACAGGTTTTACACACATTCGCAGACAGCCTAGAGGCGTCATTATAAGGAGATAATTCAGAGCACAGTGACAGTAAGTGACCTGCCTCCTGCCCATTCACCATGAGGTGAGGCCCGACTCCAGGTCCAGCCTGACCCCGCCGGTGATTTATGTGGCCCCAGATCACAGGGGCCTTTGCAAGGGCCCCGGCCAGTAATGAAAGTGTTAACAGTGAGTAGCGGGTAGGGTGGGTGCGGCCAGGCAGAGTTATGAGTTTTCTCAGCTGAGTGCCCAGCTTTGGGTTTCTGACATTGTTTTCAGGGAGGAGAGAGCAGGAGTAGTAAAAGGTGGGTGGGTGGGAGGCAGAAGGTTGGGGGAGCGGGGGGGGTGGGGGTGGGGGGGGGGGTGGGGGGTATGGAGCCTGTAGGCTTGAACTCCACAGCTGAACCACTGACCCCGACCATCCATCAGTGCAGGGGTGTGACAAGGCTGGGGCAGGGGTATGTGACAGAAGGGGGGTACGGGGGAGCTAGTGACGGGGGAAATGGACTGAGGGCTATAATGGACTGGGAGATGGGAGGGGCAAGTAATTTGGAGGGGGGGGCATGGAAAGGAGAGATGACTCTACTGTCACTGTCATGGACTGGGAGAGAGTTTTAGAGTTTAAAAAAAATGATAAATTGTTTAGAGTCATACTTTAATATCTCTGTTTATTGTGGTTGTATTTGAGATGGAGAATTGTTTATTCATATAACAAAGACTGACAAAAAAGAGCTAAAAGAACAGGGGAATTACTGCTAAAAAGGACACAAAAAGGAAAACATTTTTTTGTATGATCCCAAAAATTTGAACAGCTCAGGAACAAAAGTGTCTGTTCATCAAATGCTGTAAGATCCAAACTGAAACCCAAAAGTCGAAACAAAAATCACAGCCTCTGCTGAATACTCCAACTACATTATATATATTCCAGTCTTTGTGACTTTTAGACAGGGCTGGAAGCCAGACTAACCCCCCCCCCCACCACACACACACCACCACCACCAACCACCCACTCCCACCACGTCGTCTCAGACTGCTAGCGTCTTTCAGCTGTTGCCCAAAACTCACTGTCACTTTGGCACCACACAATGCACGGCCAATGGGCAGACTGGATCCTTGCATCCATCCTCAGACAGGCCCTGGCCCTCAGCCAGACAGGCCTGGGCTGCCCCCCCACCACCTACTCCCCCATTCACTGTCACACTGTACAACTGGAGCAACTCTAATGGTTAAGTATGAATCAAGCAAGGGAGAGAGAGAAAGAGAGAGAGGGAAAGAGGGGTGGCTCACTTTAATATGATCCAGTTTGGAACTTCATAACACATATTCCAATTTCATTAGGGGCCAAAGATGGAGCCTTGTGTCGGCGGCATTAACAGTTATTGGGGTGACTGTGTTTGTCTGCTTGACACTGTGTAAAAGAGGGTTAGGGAGCAGAGGATGGAAGCAGAGGAGGGTGGGGATAGAAAGAAGATATAGAGATGGATCTAGAAGATAGAGATGGAGATACAGTGAGAGAGAGGGGGAAAGAGAGAGAGTTCGTGGCCCTGGCAGTTAGGTTATGGCACTGCAGCATGGACAAATCCATGAGCAAGTGAAACCACTGTTTTAAATAGCAGGTATCTGGTGTCAGAGTGCCCTGAGAGAGGCCCTCTCCATCAATATGTTCCTTTGCCCTTGTCTGCTCCTGATATCTTTATCTTGTCAGGACCTCTCCTGTATGTTCCACCTCAATGGCTTCCGTCTGTGCTTGCCCTGCCCCGTGTGCAGATGGGACTGGCTGCTGGGCCACAGGCCCCGGAGGCTGGATGGGGTGGGGGGTGGTTAAGGTGCAGCGGGAGTGAGCTGAAGGCAGTCTTATGTCAACCTGTAGTCTTCTGAGGCCTCATTACACAGACGCCAATGGAGAAGCTTTTAGAGGGTAATTAGACCATTACAGATAGCCGGGGGAATATGCCCGTATCCTCCGAATAAATTGAGATGGATAAGTGTACGGCTTTTCGTTTGGGACTTGGGAATTGGGAAAATATTGCTGTAATGCACAACTTTACAAGCAGGGTAAAGACCCTCATCGGAAACATCTGCTTGTTTGCAGGAATCACAAACAGTGAATGCACATTATGTAAAATAAATAAATACACTGTGTATATTCCCAGTCTGGCTCCTGTCACAAATCCACTGTGTTGAAACGGCCCGCACTCTCGCCTGGTGGAAGGAGGAAGCCTCCACTGTTCTTTTCTGTAATTTGGAGCTTACCCTGAGATGAAAATGAGGAGCGGGATTGTGGGAAATGACAGATGCGGCTCGGGAGGGCCATTGAAGAGGTCATATGTCATCACGGGGTCGCACACGCCCTTTGAGCCGGGGCCGGAGGGAGCGCAGAGGGGCTGGAGGGGGGGTCGGGGGTGAGTGGAGGGGTGGTGGGGGGTGGGCTGCCCTTCCCACACTACCTGGAGAGAGGGGGCCTGGGAATGCGGGGCCAAGCTGTGTCCGACTCCCCTCACCTGTCAGCCCGTCTGAGGGAGCATATGTCTGGATAGATGCAGTGAGGTGAGGGGATGTGTCTCTACAAAGCTGTTCGCTTTCCCCTTCATCTCTCAACAAACAAACCTCTCGCACACCGGACGTTTATCAAATCCTATATACATATATATATATTACACTCATAAATCATTCCTCTACCTGGCTTGTCCTGCGTTTTTGACAGACAAGCGCCTTGCACTTTACTTCATCCCCGTCTTACTTCCTCCGTCTCTTCCAGTCCCTTGCAGCAACTTGCACTTTCTGTGCATGTGTGTGTGTGTGCGTGTGTGTGAGCCCAGGTCCGAGTGTGTGTGACTTTAATAGCCGTCGGTTACCTGCTCACATACGATACCCCTGCAGCCGGCCCGGGGCAGATGGCTATTACGTTCCAGTTGTGAAAATCAAGCTTATACAAACACAGCAGAGGCTGAGACGTGCTGGACCAAGTGTTGTATGCCTCTGATAGAGAGACTTGGTGTGCGTGTGCGTGTGTGTGTGTGTGTGTGTGTGTGTGTGTGTGTGTGTGTGTGTGTGCTGTGAAGAGAGCTGATTCTCTGGTGTCTGTCATGCGCAGCCTCTCCTGTGGAAATCATTAAGCAGGAGCACTAGGCCGTCACTTCCTGGCACGGCGTGCAAGCAAGATGAAGAGCTTTATCAATTTCCAGGACAGGTGGGAACGTTATTGAAGTTCTGGTGTCAGACCTGGAGCAGACCTGAGAAACCGGTCTCGCTTTTTTTGTCTTTTTGTCGTTTTTTCTGGTCAAAGTCCTGTTAGGGCCCTTTTTCCGAATCCCTACAAACCTCTGCTTACGTGGAGTTTTGAAAATGTAACTCTCAGACCCCAACTTGTAAGCGACCAAAAGCCACCTCGAAATGTGCCTCTCCACCCATGGCTCCACACGGACAACGTGGATGTCGTTGCTTTGATTCGCGGCAGTAATCGTCCGGCCGCATTAATTGCGGCCTCTTCATTTTAGGTATGAAACCTGAACTTCTCGCTGTCTTGAAACTCAATAGTCCTTTTAGTGTCAGGTCTGGCCCCCGTCCCTGCTTCCTCTCTCCTGGAATCTGCTGTTGCGTGTGTCTCTCTCCCTCCGTCCCGATTATCGATCACTCGGTGTGTGAGGGGGGGCGTTTACTGTAGCCTCGTAATTTACAATTACCAGCGGATCGCCTCACATCTGTGCTGGAGATCGATGGATAATATTCTGGTAAACTGTTCAGCCTGGCACGTCGTGTTTACTGTGGCTCGTATAGATAATAATAATAATAATAATAACAATAATAATTATAATAATGATAATAATAATAATAATAAACCCTACTGAAGATAGTAGCCCGGTAGTAGATAAATAGACTTTCACATAAAAGTGGTAATTACCTTAATTGCACCAATCAGAGGAATCTGAATTTAAAAAAGCAAAATCTACATATAAATGAAATGAATAATTATAAATTATTGGAGTCCCATATAATCTGGTCTGGACATTTCATTACCTCATTATTATTATTTATTATTAGATGTACAAATACTGATTTCAGCATCAGGAAGTAAACCCCTCTTACAATTACAATTATTACAATTCTAAGCTATATTTCAGTGCCTCACCGACACTGGTAATTATTTAATAATTGCATGCAAGCATATGGAGTTTTTTTTGTTGTTTTTTTTTTAATCTCCTAAATTATATTTACCTATCTATGTGTTTTTATTTCACTGCCGTTATTTGCGGTGGGACATTTGGCCGACGGGTGAACAATTTAGATATTTTCCTGCAAAAAAAAAAAAAAATTTTTGATTTATTAAAAAAGTGCCCATGGATTATTTGTGCCGCGAGGTAACGCGCGTCCCGCGGAAGCAGTGCACGCACAGAAATGTATTCATTAAAATCCTAATCAGCCAGAGGAGAGGACGCCCTCTCTTTCTCTCTTTCTCTCTTTCTTTCTTTCTTTTTTTTCCTTTTCGTCCTGAGCTGGGTTAATTAGCACAAAGAGCTGGAGGAGGTGAGGAGGATCAGGTGTCTGTCCTCCGGCCTCTGCAGCTCTCCGGCCTCGTCGGCGGACGGCGCTTTCACGTACATGTAGCGCCATCTACTGGTCGGACGCCGGGCAGAGGGCCGCAGGTGAGGACGTCTCACCGCATTGACGCTGCTCTCACTACGGAGGATTCTATCGTACGTGCATCCGACGTGTTCAAAATTCGCGTTTCCTTTTCTTTCTCATCTCGTCACTATTTGTAGTTGTTGCTTTTAATTGTATAACTGCTAGTCATGTCATATTGTCTCTATTTGCTCTGTTGCTGCTTACTTGCTTATTACCGTGCTTGTTACATTCTGTTATTGCTTTACCTATCATTGTCGTTGTTGCTCGGTTGTTACTGTTGTTCTGAGGATTCTATGAGGGTCGTCGTGTTTTGTGAAGATGCCATTGGTGTGCTTTTGGCCGTTTGACTTGGTGCTTTAACAGTTTTCCTTTGGGGATAAATAATGCACGAATCTTATACTATCTTATCTAAACTTATCTTCGCTATCTATTGCGATTGTTATAAAATTACACAGTTAAAGCAAATAAAGCAAGACAGATGCTACAGCTTCTGCAAAGTGACCCGTGTAATGGCACAAATAAACACACACATGCACTCACACACACACACACACACTGTGGGTTTTAGAAAATATATTCTTGTGATCAAAATTAAGTTTGTCTAATACAGAACTTTCTGTGGCAATGGCAGCATATCATTCCACCTTACATAGCTCTCAAAGCCTCTGTTTATACATAATAATAAGATAAGACGGGATGAAATGGTCCCCCCACAGTGGGACGAGCAAAGGTTGTATCGCAGTGGGGCTGGGCATTTGGAGGAGGCAAACAACAGAGAAAGAGAGCAGCAATGAACTAACGAAAAATGGAGGATAAAAAAAGACATTTGAAGATTTCCGCTTTGAAAAAGGCAGGGAGTTCAGGTGTCAGATCAGTCCAGGTTTACAAGTGAGGTGTGTGTGAAAAGCGCTGCATCAGCAGTGTGTGAGGACAGAATGCTGAGGTAATTGAATGTAATGCAGTAACAATTTGTCGGATTTGATCATAATTCCAGGCAGACAGTTCCCTTGCGTGCTGCTCTTGTACGCACATCTAGCATTGCAGCCAATCGTAACGGTTTATGTGTTAATATTCTCAAACGCTAATATGTTATTGGCCTGTTGCATGTATTTATCTATCATGGAAATGGAGCTCCACCTTTGAGGGTGTTATTAATCAATAAAATCTGCATTCGGCTTTTGACCCGAGAAAAAAAAAAGAGCACACGCTGCATGTTCATGAATCCGAAGGGTCCATTCAGTCTGTCTGGTTGGCCATTTTCCCATCCACTCAGTTTTTACTTTTGCATCTGTGCTCTGCGCAAACATCTCTACTTTTCCCTCCCCTGGGTCAAGAAAGCAGCAACAGGTCTTATAAGTGACACAGTGTACACAGGCCAAAAATCTGAATTATATCCTAGCCTGTAATAATGCTGAACCTATGTGTGTGTGTGTGTGTTTGTGGGACGGCGATCCCACATGTGCCTGCCTGAACTCGGAGCCCTCTCTGGGTATATACGGTGCAGCCCAGCTTGCACAGGGCCCTTGGGTGGCATAAAGCATACTTTTGCTTTACACGGTTCGTAAAATGATCAATAATACTCATAAGTCAAAGTTAGAGCCCCTATCACAGAATAATTTGTTAATATTGGGACGCAGGGGAGTGTTTGTTTGAGATCCCTCCTGGCCATTAAAGAAAAGGGGCATTCAGTCATTCTTTGCTCTTTTTTTTGTGTGTGTTCCTTGAACTCCGGAGTGGATGTTCTTCGTAAAGCAGCACATCGCGTCATTACCACTCGGCCGGTCAGCTTTCAACCCAGCCTTACCTCTGACCGCACGCCTCTATCTGAGACCTTCATATACTTTCCACAGATTTCTCCAGCAACACAAGCTCTCAGACATCTTTGGCACAAATTACAGTCTGTGTTCCTTCTGGCATGGGGGCAGACTGCAAAGTAAACTACCTCTAATTGTGATGCTTTGACCACCACCCCCCCACCACCACCCCACCCCCCCGCCCCTCAGCCCCCTCACCCCACCCTCCACCCTGCGACTGTTATTTGGCTTGGCCGCCGTCCGGGGGCTCTGCGGTTTCAATCCCGAATAGTTCAGTCAGTGTGAGAGGGAGAACACGTTATTATTATTCCTGCTACCCGCTACACTGCACATGCTAATAAGGGAGGACCATTGGGATGTTAAAACTGAAAAAATAAAAAAAACAAAAACAGGGAGACGGTGATGTCTTCAGTGCGCATTATCAGAATTGGGATCTGAGGGGGTGCAGTTTCCTCTGGTGGAGACTCTGGGGCCCGGGAGTGAACCCAAGGCTTTGCCAGTGGGCCTGTTTAAGGAGATTACTCAGTCACCACACCTTTGTTGCATTACGGGCCGGAGAGAGAGGTCGTGCACTGTGGACAACGCCGCGAGACGCCATCACTGACAGCATTTAGACACCCACATGAGTGAATGACATTCATGAGCACTCGATTCATTTTATCCGCCTTCCAAGGATGGATCATTGCGGATTTCCAGCCCCCCCAAAAAAAATGACAGTTTGGCTCTCACAGTCGAGACTTCGCTTGCCTGTGATGGGACCCAATCAATCATGGAATGTTTGATCAGACGCAACATCTGTGCAACACTATACAGCATTAACCGTTCACGGCAGTCTCATGAAATCAGATAAAGACCGGCGCAGTACATTGGTGGTGGTCCCGTGCAGTATATGTTATCCGATCCAACGTGCTGAACAAATTACAATTACAAAAATGAGAAAGACACACTATGAAAAAGCGGGATACCCTCACAGAAATTATTGCAAGGCCACAATTGAATTAAGTAATTTCCTCATGGTCTGGTAAAGAGATGGTTGAAGTCCTCAGCTACACTCTGCATCCCCGGCACGTACTTTGGTGGTACAGAACGATGACCTCAACGCACGCCGCGCTATTACATTTCACCTTATCTTTCTAAGCAAACTAGGCAAAAAGACATGAAAGGCCGGGGAGGACATGTTTTGCTGGCAAATTAGCCAGCCCTAAATGGAAAATTGGAATTAATGCATAATAATCTCTTTATTCGAAACCTGACAAGTTTACACACTTTCCTCTCAGTTTCGCTGCATTGAGGGCACTGCGGGGCTAAACTTCACCCTCGCTTCCCATGGTGGAGGAGACGCGAGGTGGCAGACCTCGTAGGCGGGGGAGTTCCACAGAGCATCCAGCTAGCCACACAGAGCCTGCTTTTATTGCCCTGATAAAACGTCCTCTGGGGTAATCGTGACAGGCAGTTGCCCCCTTTTCATGCCAAGCACTGCAACAGCACTGCAAGAGACCCGGGGGGGGGGGGGATATGGGGGGGGGGGGGGGGGGGGATATGGGGGGGGTGAAAAAAATCACACATCCTATTTCTCACATCGGTCCGTCCCTCTTACTTTTGCCCAAAAAGCGTTTTATGGACATTTCACCCTGTTTGCTGCAGATGGGTTAAATATTACATCAAAGCGTCTTTAATGTTTCACAGTACCTCTCACATTTCTCCTCAGTATCGAGTTCAAAACTGGTGCGAGCTGCATTTTTACAGTAGATTTAATGGATCAATGTCCATAATCACATTAGCACTGGCTTAACATATAACAAATTTCACCGTGCGAGCATCAAAGGGCTGACCTCGCGCTATAATCAGGCATAGCATCCCCCCCCCCCACTCGAGATCTATGGGCCTTCTGATACAAGGACGAAACAGAAAATTGCCAAGGGGGTGATAAGCTGTGGTGTACGCGGCTCAGAGAGTAGCCGTATGAGAGGAAAAACATTTGTCCCCCGGAGTCACACAGTCACACATGCTTTGTGCACCTCCTCACTGTTTCCACAGATCAGGCTGATAAGCCTCTCCTCCTGCAGCCCTTACTGAATGACTGTTACGGCCAAGAATCTGCGGTGAAACGAAGCATTCTCTTTACACAACTTCAAAACGGCCACGGGGCGCTCTCATTTTTTTTCTTCAGGCAGGGGTCCGCGAGGCGAAAGGAAAGGGAAGGAAAAGAGAGCATGATGTATGAAGTCGGAGTGAAATAAACACCGCGACAGTCTTCACTCAGCACTTCCAGCGCGGGGCCAACGGGCCATCAATGAATAATACAGATTAGCAAAAAATTCAAACAGACAAACTGCAGACAAACTAGAATTGATGGCTTCCACTGAGCCACTCGGGGAGCCGGCCATGACGTAAAAGGAAAAACATGTCGGGTTCCCCCGGCCAGGTTAATCAAGACAAGCTTCCCCTTGCAAAGAGGCAAGTGTGTGCGCGCGTGCGTGTGTGTGTGTGTGTGTCTGATTGCTGCGTTTCATGCGTATGTATGTGCGAAGCCCATTTCTCATTCATAATATGCAATCTTATTTTACAACTGATTGTGTTCGCCGTGCGTTAGGGCCACATGCGTGCACGAGGTCCCTGCCCGTATTCTCCTCCGCCCGGCGCAGCACAAATAAACAGCGACTCCGTACAATCCATCATCCCGCGTGCCGCAGGAGCGTGCCCAATGCAAACACGGCTCCTGTTTTCTGTCTGTGCGTACGTCCGCGTGAGAGCGACCGCGTGTGAGGCCCGGGATGGGCAGCGCAATCATACCGGCGCTCGCTCCGTGACTGTGAAACCCAAACCGCCCGCCCGCTAAATGAGGATTATACAAATGAGCTTCCCCCCCTCGTCCCCCTCGTTTCTTTGTCCCACTGTCTGGACGTGACGCAGAGTGGACGGCGCACTTTGTTTAATTACCGCAGCAGTCCTTTTAAGATCCCTCAAAGACGGGTCTTGGAGGGCCCGGTGATGCTTTTTTCTCAAGGCTGCTATCTGGAAGGAGCCCAGCTTCTTTTCCAGCATTTACTGAAACTGTTTATGAATTCATTCGGCTGATAAAATAATCCTCGACTCGGTGTCAAACAATGAGTGCATTTGAACAGACCGGCAAGTCCCAGGGTGAATCCGTGGACTGACTGGCTGGGAAAATCTCGAAGCAGGAGGTGATTAACTACTGCGCTTTCCTTCCTCAGCAAGTATCATTAACTTTCCAAAGAGCACTAAACACCAACTGCCCCGGCGGAGCCGCTCCGAGGACAACAGTGTGAGGCCGAGGCCGTGGTTGTTCCAGGCAGCTCCCAGGTGTTACTGTTCTCGGTTAACATGTATGGGTAATAAAAAAGTACTGGAGCTTTTCCCCGACTCAAAGCTTTGTGTGTGTGCAGCAGGTCTTCGCCATGGCCATGCTGTGATTAGTCTAAGACGAGTAAAACGTTGGGCCTGGTGCAGTGTTTACAACGTGCATGTTGGCCAAGCTTGTGATCCATGAGCCAGATTGCCATGAAATTGTATTTATTTTCCGGATGGATGGGAAGGTTTGTTTGTACGGCAGTTCCAATATAATTGTCAAACTAATTGAACCCCGACAGTCAGCAGCTGTAGCGCTATTGGCTCTGCAACTGCTGTTGTCATCAGTTGTCCAGTTGGTACCTGGATCCTGGACATGTTGCCAGTCCATCACAGGCCTCTCTCTCTCTCTGTCTCTCTCTCACATACACACACACACACACACACACACACACACACACACACACACACACACACACACACACACACACACACACCATTCATTCAATTTAGTCTTCAGTTGGCATAAACATGCATTTTTTAAACAATGGAGGTCATCAGAGTGTCCAGTGAAACTAAAAAAAACATAAAAAAGATTTGAACTTGGGACCTTCTTACTATTACTACAATCATGTCAAATTGTCTCTTTTTTGTGACACTCCCCCCTAAATTTGATTAAACACAACTGTTCACAGCAAAAGTGTATGAATCTCAGCGTTATAACAAAAATATATGTGAAGTACGTGTACAACTCAGTCTGGAATATATATCACAGTAAAGGTTTAAAGGCCCAGAGAATAAAAGTCTCTCTTATCTGACTCTGTCTGCGTTAGCTGAACCTCAAAATTGCCGATGCCCTACAACTGATTTATGGTAAAAAACCGAGTTCATCTTCAACATTTTTAAGCACAGGGTTTCTTTGTTGCAGACCACGTCGCGTGAAATGGACAGGCACCCCAGCGGAAATCCAAATGGTAACAATGGTGGGCCTATTGTGCCCCGCATAATGCACTTTACAGTGTCCCCATTCACTGAGCCGAGGGCTTTATTTACAGAACCCTGTGGGTAACGCAATGCCACGCTGTGATCACACACCAGCCCACCGCATGTAATTATCCCCGGCCTGCTCTCCAATCTGTCACTGCCCAAACTCATTTGTAAGTGTGTGTGTGCAGTGATTAAAGAAACTTCTGTGCCATTGCAAAAAAAAAAAAAAAAAATAGTAGGGGGCGGGAGTGGGTTTCTGTGCTTCTATCACCCCCTCCAACCCCGCACCCACACCCAACCACCCCCCCACTCCTCCCCATTTGGGGAATTCTCCAAGAATGAGGCGAGAGCTGCCATGTCAGAGCGCGCCAGGCAGATGTGTGCAGATCGGCAACGCCGCTCGTGCACACGCGGCGCTGGTGCAGCAGTCGAGTCGTAATAATTAAAGACATACAAGATCTCAGGACTTCATTAATCATAGTTTATATGGACTTTGAAGCCCTAATGGAAAACAGCCTGCCTCTCCGGGTTTATTGTGTCTGTACAAATTGCAGGGGATGGCGCGCGCCAGGAATGCCCCCCTCCTGACCGGCTCGTACAGGATGTGGTGAAAGAAAACAAAAAGATAAGATTTGGTTAAGAGCTAGTGATGGTTATTGGGAGGTCAGCGGTCAGTGTTGTTTACGCCGACGCCGAGCGCCGCTCAATCACATAAAACAGAGCTGCTGACAGGGAGGGCAGCGTGAGTTTACAAGTCTCAGCGTTTGCACATTTGTCCTCTTCTGTGGTCACCATTCACTCTCAAATGGAGACCCGGGGATTCATCTTGCACTGTCTTGTGTCATCATCTCTGATTTGCCATTAGTTTCTCAGGTTCTCGCCGCGCTCTCCAGACCTTCCAGAGGTGCATTTACAGTGAGATCAGAGCGAGAGATTACCGGGTATTAAGCTCTCAGTGCCAGAAGTGGAAATTGCAGAGAGCTTGTCAACGCCAGAGTTCTCTCTGCTTGTTTTCTCCTAGAGAGGGAGGTAATGCTTTAGTCGTTTCCACGTTTCTTCCCAATGACTTGTGACTGGTCCCTGGCAGTGGTCTCGGTGGTGAGTCACGGCCAAAAGTATGTGTAGCTTAAGAGGGACAGAGAGGGAGAGACTGCTGAGGACACCGTCCCCGGGACACACGCATCTTCTCCCAATAAACGTCCCTTTGGCAGGTTTACATGGAAGGAAATATACAGAGGGAGGGAAAGGGGCATACATCATCCAAAATGCAAAGAATGAAGTCATTTCACTGTCTTGATTATCATGTGTGTTAGCTGCAGATTCAGGAAAAGGTGAGTGGGGCACATTTTGAGATTCTATACATGTAAATACTCTTGAATGAATGTTCTCAAGTAACACTGATTATCTATTAATTCATCTAGCCCTTATCCTGAAAAGATTACCCCCAATGTGAAGCACTTTGATCAGAGGGCAGACTGTCATCAAACGACACACTCTATTTATTTAATTAATAGACCACTCAAATACCCATAACCTCAACTCCAAAGTTGTTTCCTCGGATGCAGAAAAAACATTGGATAGAGTTAATTGGAAGACACACAAACACACAAACATCAGAACATTTCCCCGAGGAAGGCATCCCAAAGGGATCAGTAAAGTCAGTCGAAGTTTAAATTCAGATTTGGGGAATCCTTTGTAAATTATACAGCTCACCTAGCTTACCATATTCATTGGCAGGCGCTATCCAGCAAAACAAAAACACCTGAGAGGTAAAGACAACAACCACAATGACCACAAAATGAGTCTTCATGCTGATGATGGACTATTTTCCTTCACATCAACAGCCTTCCCTTTTTTTTATCCCTTTCTACAATTCTTAAACTTATAGACAAGCCATCAATAATTGATTTTAATGGGGCCAAATCTGTCCCACAAATTTCAAGTTTCAGAGGACAATCGATACAGCTGGTGAATATAACACATCTGGGTGTCACCGTCTCCACCAGGCTGCCAGGACTACAACAGCTAAACTACCGTAAGCTCCTTTTCTATTTATATTTTAGCTTATGTAAATTGTCTTTCTTATCAATTAAGCAGTGTCACAGGGCCTGCTGGTCCATCCCATCCTGGACAGATCTACAGGACACACACACACACACACAAACACACACACCATTCACTCTCACGCTCATACCGACACTGTAGGGGTCATTTCCTCCTATATAAATTTTAGGATTGTAGGAGGAAACTAGAGAAAACCAAGGCAGACAGCACGCTAACTCCATACAGAGAGAACGTTGGCCGAGCAGGATTTGAACCCAAGACCATTTTATTGTGAGGTAACAATAATTGAACATTACAAATCAATTTCCACATATAGCTGTTTTTGTACAAGTTCTACATTTGTCTGCTCAAACAAAGACAGAATAAGCACAACGGAGTAAGAGAAAGAGTCAGCGTGCATCCATCCACACTAAAACTGAGCTCTGTGTGGTCACTACCTGGCACAGATTCATTTCCTCTGCAGCACAAGTTCCTCACTTAAATTTGTCTTTTTATGGAGTGCCTGTGATGGACTACAACTGACAGCTGAACGCTAATGTGGTCTCTTGGAGTAAACAACTGAAAAACTCTCAGAGTTTGGCTGAACTGAAGGAAGAGAAGCAGGCAGGACGGTGGAGGGGGGTGGAGGGTTAGGGTAAGTGTTGCGGGGTGGGTGGGGGGGGGCTCATTTATTTGGTGCTCTCTGGACCCGGTGGTTTGTCAGCGTTCCTCCCAGGTGAGCTCACACTGGGCCACTCGAGCACGGCCACCCCCGACTTCACTCTTCTCCAGCCTGGAGGAAATAGCATCCTCAGCTCTCAGGCTTGACTCACAGTATTTTCCTGGTAGTCAAAACAAAAATTAGCACCGGTTTGTTGTTTCTAGTTAGCTCATCCATGACCCCTGTGTGTTCACGGGATGTGAGGAGGAGAAGTTGCACTGCCACCTCTGAGTTTCTGCAGGGTCAGGGTATGAGGGGTCAGAGCAGTAGCTGATGGTAGTCATACGCTGATGGTTTACATAATTGTGAATGGGAAAACTGGGTAAACACAGATCGGATAAACTGTTGTCAGACTGACAATCATTTGTTCTACAGAACTAATCATCCTTTAATCATCCTTGTTAGATGTATCTATCTAAAGTTAATAGATGTATCAATGTATAACTGGAAATGTCAATGAAATACTAATGAGGATGTTACTGTTACTGTGAAAATGTTTGCTATAAGATTGATAATGTTGCATCTTTTCTTAATTCATCTACTTCATCTATGCGAAAGGTCTTTCAGGCTTTGCTGGCTCCAGGAGTTAAGACCTTCTACTTGAAAGTCATTCAATACAATATCGCCACCTTGTGTCTGACATGTGTGTTACAAGAATGAAGGTGGGAACACAAGCTGGACAGGTCACCCCAAACACAGGCATGCACACCCACACACACTCACACACATATCCTTGCTTTTGTTGCATTGTAAGGAGTGTCACATGAATTAATTTACTGTTAAATTATTGGATAGATGTATGTATCATAGCTTTTGTGTATGTGTGTGTGCGTGCGTGCGTATGTGTGTGTGTGTGTGTGTGTAGGTGTGTGTACAGTAGCAATCTACCTTTACTTTGAGCAAAGTTTTAAATAAAAACATAGAAACAACAATATATTGAAAAAATAACATGACACATGCTACAGTACATTTACACAATGCATTTAAACAATATCTGTGTGTGTGTGTGTGTGTGTGTGTGTGTGTGTGTGTGCGTGTGTGTCGCAATCTACCTGTATAGTGAGTGAAGTTGAGTGTCACATGAATTAAGTTTACAGTTAAATGACTGGAGAGATGCATGTATTATAGTATTTGTGTCTGTGTGTGTGTGTGTGCATGTGTGTGTACAGTAGCAATCTACCTTTACTTTGAGCAAAGTTTTAAATAAAAACAAAGAAACAACAATATATTGAAAAAATAACATCATACATGATACAGTACATTTAAACAATATGTGTGTGTGTGTGTCGCAATCTACCTGTATAGTGAGTGAAGTTTCAAATAAAAACATGGACATGATAATATATTCAAACAATAACATATACATTGAAACAATGCACGTTGTCATAGAAATAGATACACCATACACCAGTCTCTATTGTCCAGATATTGCTTTTTATGGACAGTATTTTATACATTGAGTCGAGTGTCACATGAATGAAGTTTACAGTTAAATGACTGGAGAGATGCATGTATTATAGTATTTGTGTCTGTGTGCGTGTGTGTGCGTGTGTGTGTACAGTAGCAATCTACCTTTACTTTGAGCAAAGTTTTAAATAAAAACATAGAAACAACAATATATTGAAAAAATAACATGATACATGGTACAGTACATTTAAACAATGCATTTAAACAATATGTGTGTGTGTCGCAATCTACCTGTATAGTGAGTGAAGTTTCAAATAAAAACATGGACACAACACTATATTCAAACAATAACATATACATTGAAACAATGCACGTTGTCATAGAAATAGATACACCATACACCAGTCTCTATTGTCCAGATATTGCTTTATTGGACAGTATTTTATACATTGAGTTGGGTGTCACATGAATGAAGTTTACAGTTAAATGACTGATATAGATGCATGTATTATAGTATTTGTGTCTGTGTGTGTGTGTGTGCGTGTGTGTGTACAGTAGCACTCTACCTTTACTTTGAGCAAAGTTTTAAATAAAAACATGGAAACAACAAGATATTGAAAAAATAACATGATACATGATACAGTACATTTAAACAATGCATTTAAACAATGTGTGTGTGTGTCGCAATCTACCTGTATAGTGAGTGAAGTTTCAAATAAAAACATGGACACAACAATATATTCAAACAATAACATATACATTGAAACGATGCACGTTGTCATAGAAATAGATACACCATACACCAGTCTCTATTGTCCAGATATTGCTTTTAATGGACAGTATTTTATACATTGAGTGTCACATGAATGAAGTTTACAGTTAAATGACTGATATAGATGCATGTATTATAGTATTTGTGTGTATGTGTGTGTGTGTATGTGTGTGTGCGTGTGTGTGTGTGTATGTGTACACTAGCAATCTACCTTTACTTTGAGCGAAGTTTTAAATAAAAACATAGAAAATATAATATATTGAAACAATAACATGACACATGATACAGTACATTTAAACAATGCATTTAAACAATATGTGTGTGTGTCTGTGTGTGTGTGTGTTGCAGTCTACCTGTATATTGAATGAAGTTTCAAATAAAAACATAGAAATGACAATATTGACTTAGTATTCTTATATTACAGCAGATCACTTTATCCATCCGATTTATATTTCAGTTGGACAATTTGATTCTTCTTGAGGCTTCCGCTTCTATTTCACTATCTGAGTCAGTGCTAAATAACTCAGTAGCTCCTCTGTGCTCCCATAGATTTACATTTGTGGTGGCTTCTATGGGCACGTGCCTGGGGTCCTGTGAGTACTACAGCCCAGAGACCAGAAAGTGGACAGTGATCACCCCCATGACCATCCGTCGCAGTAGGGGTGGGTGATATGGCAAAAATGTCATATCACGATTTTTAAACATCAAAAACAAAATCTCAAGTTCGATTTTTATCACGATCTTCCATTGAAAAAAAACAAAAACACACATTTTAACCTTCTGAACAGATTCTAATGAAAATAGTTGCAATGTTGCATGTTCAAACATTGTTAACACGCTAAAACGTAAACAACACGCTGTCAACAACACCCTGAAATGCAACACAATAAATTACCTGAGTTAAAAAAAAAGTGAAGACATCACTGATGACCAAGGTGATCTATACGATGTCTGCACTTTGACAGATCGTCTACTTGTTCTTACGATTTGATATCGTCAGATCGCACACCCCTCTGTTGCAGTGGAATCGGTGCAATTGCATATGCAGATTGCGTGTTTGCAGTAAGTCCATGAAACATGCTTGTGACGCTTCACCTTTGCAAAGTCAGCAGTTCTTTTGAATTGGTTGAGATAACTGCCGACAGCAGCAAGTGGCCACGTGGATGGTCTGACTAAAGCATGTCTTGTTGACTCTTTCATTAACATATTCTATCATATTTTCTACTAAATCTGGTCGTGAGTCAATCAACCGAGTCAAGCTGAGACATTTCACTCTGAATGACAAATGTCATTCATGTGGCTTGCTAAGAAGAAAAACAATGAATCAGCAAAACAATCAGTTATCGCAATTATTTATTATTTGTGGACCAAAATGCCAAAGTTGATATGAACGTTGAAATGTTTCTTTCACATGTTGGTGGCTTTGAAAGTATTAACCATCTGTGCAGCGTTGAGGCCGACAATCTCCTTGACTGAGGTCGTTCCCATGTTCACCACCCGCAGCAACTTCAGCTTGGAAGTGTAGTTCTTTGTTCTCCCTGCTTACCTTCACTGTAATCAAGGACCACATCGGAAGACACTGCTTTAAGGAATAGAAAGAAGATCTCAAGTGAAACTACAATAAATGGACTGCCGACGATTTCATTTATTAAAGCTGAGTGCACATCTTAACAATTTTGACAGTTTCAGCCTGTAGCGACCAAGTGTAAAACTAATCGGTACATAGTATCAGCTGTTTCAACAAGAACACATTTTGTTTTGGTCATACCAGGCCAGACAGCATGAACGGTTTCAGTTTTTTTTAACATCATATACAAAAGTGCGTTGCACATTGATTTGTGAATCTTTCAGGACTTGCTTTTTGCATGCAACTGTGCACTTTTTACTTTTATTTTCTCATGTAAGGAAGGTCTTGATTTCATAGGTCTTTGTTTTTGAAATGTTCGAAATGCCTGATAATATATAAAATTTGTTTTCAACATTCTATCTTGTGATTGTGTAAATGCATCACGTTTACATCACACTACATCCCAAGCCCTATATTTTGAAATTGGGGTACATGGGTAACTAAAGTATTATTTGAAAGTGATGTGATAGCGGTTTTGAACTTCCACTTCCATGTCTCTGGCGTAATTTCTATTACACTAAAAGTATATGGTCTTAAATATACTTGATATACTGGAGTATATTTCATGAAATGAACTTTAAATTTACTACTTTCTTCTAAGGGATGCTGCACTACAGTGTGTCCTCAGTTCAACTAAGACAGCGTCTCATCTCATCAGGTGGTCTCTCCCCTTACAGTAGTTCAACTTTGTTGTTGAATATTGAAAGGCAAAACTGTCCCGGGTCCCCTGACTGTGTTCTAGCCTGCAGTGCAAAAGAATCGCAGGAGTTCCTGCTGTCCATCGATACTATCTCAGAGGAACAACAGAAGTATCCAGAGAGTGACAGGATATACAAAGCCTTGAACTTAAGACCCTGCCACACTCAGCCTGCGGATGGACAGATCCATTACAGACTTTACATTCCACCCACCCACAACAGCCACTCCTCCGTGCACATCATGATCATCCCATGGCTGGCCACCAGGGGGAGTTGAAAAGCCAAAACAGCTGCTAACGCCACAGTGTGGAAAATAAAACTGACACGGAAACAATGGCTGCACAGCTTTCACAAAGGTGTGCACTGCAGCCTGTCTGGAATTTGTGGCACTTCCAGACACTATGGCATCTGGTGAGGATCCAGAAATTGGTACATTAAATGTGCATTATGGAGTCACCCTGAAAGTTTGGCAGGCCAATATTTTGACCTTCTTTTCACTGAATTAAAGTTTATTTTCGTGGGATCCAGATTTTGGATCCCCTAAAAAATGTGGGAGGGACTGTGAGGGGGACACATCTCATCCAAATTTATATGCACACAAAACACAAAATTAAAGAGCATTTGAGAACATTCGTATGATATATTGCTATTTTATTTTATGAAAATGAGAATAAATAGAATACAATGAAACACTCAACAACATGTAAACATTATCCATAAATGTGCAAAGAGAACTTGATAGCAGCATGAAATATTTTAGGTACTCTAGGTGTAAGTCTCTCACAGTCTTCCTCTCTGTGCTCCCATAACCAGGAAGCGATAAAGATTGATTAAAAAAACAAAAACACATCAAGGCTGTAAGAAGTTCCTCATTCTTGTGGTGACTTGACCCTCATATGCCAGTCCATCCACCTCATCCGCCTTATTCTGTTCCCCTCTGGGATGCAGGGAGAGGTAGTACGCCACAAGACAGAGCAACCCAAGCACTGAAAACACAGCAATTAAAACACTGACTGTCACCAGGGTTGAAGCCGACAGTACCTCTGGTCTCAGCAAAAACAGCAGTAACGGAGCCAGAATGTTTATACAACTATGAAACAAGTAATAAATGACCATGGCTCCTCTGGTGTTCTGCCCCTTGGCATTGAAAAAGGTGAAAACGAGAATGACTCCGATGACTACCCGGTAGATCCCCTCCAGGCCTTTGGATGTGCAGAAATTGGTGCCCAGAACGTGTATCCAGATGGTCAGGAGTAGCCAGAGAAGAATAGACAATGCCACTGTGGTGTAGTAGCTCAACAGGAGCAGGAGGGTGAAGCTGAGGAGATGGCTGGTGATGGTACAGAGTTTGTATAAGAAGTAGACAAGTGTGGGAAGGCCACAGGACATCTCCCTGATATGGGGCAAAGATCTGCGCAGGCAGCGGCGATAGTCCACCAGAGCCCAGGCGGTGTTTAGGAAAGAGAACGTCATCGATGCATCTACAGTAAAAAGAAAAAAAAGTTAGTATAAAGAATTTTGACTTCACTATCAAGCTGCAGAGTTGGACTTCTGTCTATACTTACATTGCAACCCTGTCGCCTCCTGACGGCTCAGCACTATGTGAAGCTGTAGAAGTAGCTGGGGAACACTCTCCAGGAAACACTCAAACAGTTTGAGCATGCTCAGGTCTGCAGCCTGGCAGAACAAGTTGTAGTGTATCTTTCTCCTCTCTTCCTCTGAACCCGGATCGGTCGTCCGCCAAACTGCTTTGAACCCTTGTATCAGCAGACGGAAATACCTAGCAACAGGCAAAACACAACCGAACCACAGTCAGGACTCGTAGTCGCCACTATGCAATTAATCTGTTACTCATTCATTTTATGCTGTGAGACAGACAGCTATGCCCTTGTCATTCCAGTTTGCACATTCCATGCTAGCTCTAAAGAAGAGCACATAAGTGCATATTCAGCATATTTCACATGCCATGCCACCACCTGCAGACATTCATTATTGCAGGACTCACAAGCAAGTCTTGCTATGATTTTCTTTTGTACGTATCTTTGTATGTATTTCTTAGCACGTTTCAGTGTCACATCGTACCTGGTGAAGATGCCCATTCCAAACACATGCAGGGCAGCAAGTCCGCCTTTGCTGACGCCTGATATGAGTGTCATTCCCTGGTGATCGATGGGATCGTTGAGCCTGTCATCTTGGTACCACGCGTAGCTGAAGATCTGCACCACCACTGCCCCGACCAGGACGGGCAGTAGAGTCAGCACGCAACTCAAATACTGTCCATCTTGGAAATACTGCACAGACAGTTTGATGTCTGAGCCAATGTCGAACACATACAGGAACAGTGAAAAGAGGGTCAGCATCCCTTGCAATTTGCTGTATTCCATGTCTGGCTGGGGCACGTTGTTGCTGCTGATAATTTCAACCAAAGTCTTCACGCTATGTTCAAGGTGGAACGTTTGCTTCTTTTTTTGAGGTTTCTCAAAAGAAGCCTCTGTGGGCAGTTTTGCGCTGTACTCCAGGTGTTCACGTCCCTTCATGGTTAATCTGTAAAAAAAATCATAATTGTGTTAAAAATCATGAAAGATCCAAATCATGTACTTAAGATAAGTCTTGCAGCACAGAAGCCCTCTCATAAAAAGGTCCAAATAATGGATATAAATGAGATGATAATAAGGTGAACAGCACAAAGTACAAAACATCAATAAGAGCCTCATTAATCCGGAACTCTTGCGTAATATGTGCTACAGACTGTTGCTCGGGTTATGACCTTACCCCTATTTACAGTTTGATTCTGCAGTAAGTTCTTTTTCCACTGTCTGATGTCAACAAAGTGATTGTTAGATTTGCCTCCAAAAGGAGAGGCCGTTTGAAAACTATAAGAGCTATAAGCTATAAAATTATCACAACATTTATGTTCGCTTGATCTGAAAAATAAAGGTTGGAATTTTAAGACTTTCTGAGCTCACACACATTCTATTTTAGATTACCGGCTTTGGGAAATGTCAGCTTACAAAGATCACAGCTCCACAAAGACACACACAAAGAGTCGTCAAACTCACCAGTATGTTTCTTCGCGGCAGACGACTGACCCTTCTGTATGTTTAAGCTCTCTTTCTCTTTCTTTTTATCAGATCAGGAGCTCCACCTCCAAGGTAGCAGTCAGGCCTGATTATATAACAGATCTTATGCCTGTGTGCAAGAGGGTGTGCACACGTGTGATATGTCATCTTTGAAACGCTCCTGCTCAAATGGAGGAAGTGGGAAGACACAAAGAGGGAATTGGTTTGAGGAGCGAGGGTGATGTCACACAACACCCACCCGCTTTCTTGGAATTTCCTCATTTCGACTGTGTGTATGGGAACATCCACAGCAGGAACCATGTGATGAACTTCACATGTCCAAATATGGTGACAGGGTGACACATGAGCGACGGCACTGTTGTCTCACATTAAGCCGATCTTGGGTTTGCCCTCCTTTAGGACCGAAGGACCTTTCTGTATACAGAAGACGTTGGCAACCACTGGGTGCAAAGCAACTAAAAGTGACAGATGGATGGATAAAATAAAGAGCCAGATCCCTTTTTAAATGAGCTTGCAAACCAGCAATCAAGAAAATTGAATAATCCTGTGTAACTATGGTGTGAAACATGTCATTTATGCACTTTTGATAAGACTAAATGAAACCATCGTTCTTGACAAGTGATTTCTCCATGTGATTTCAGGGACAATTCACTTTGTGGAAATGAGATCACATTTTGCCTCATCATCATTACGGAGCCAACAATGAATTATGCAGCAATTGCACGATGTGTACCATTACTGCTTTTTTTCCACACATAGTGGTATAGTAAGTATAATAAAGAAGTGCTTTGTGCTGAATGTTTGTCAAAACATAATCGAAGACGATGTGTATTCATTTTGAATCATTTCAATTTGTTTGTACTCAAACTATAATTTCAAAGTCAAAGGTAGAAACATCACATCAAACGCCACACCCCTACTGTTAAGTTATGTATAGTTAGTGATGCCCTGTGCAAACTACTGTCACTTGTTTTTTGTTTTGTTTAACGCTACTTAGTTTGCTTATGCCTCAGGCTGGCTCTAGACATGAAAAGCGATTGACATGTGAAAATCAAGGCCCACTTGCTGAGGCTGGACTACTACGTTGTTTTCTGTGGCCCACGAGAGTTCAAAAAGCATATGACCGTCTTGAGACATAAAGTCTGTGTGGCCTTAAGGAGCGCAAAGACCACAGACTTTGTTTTCCACAATGCACATGACAACTCCGTGCTTGACGGTGTGATGTCACCGTGAGTGCATTCTGTGGGGCCACGTCAGGTGCCCGAGGAACCGTAAAAAGAACAAAATGGCCGCGTTGCTGTGTTATTTTGGTCATGTTGAAAAACCTGCTGTTGGTAGTAACGTCTGTTCACATGACCTCTGTTCCAAGTGATGATGTGGGATCTAGGGAGAAGTCAAACTTTAATTCACGTCCCCTTAGGGCTTTGTGAGGAAATTGGATAATTTCAAGAAAACCCTCATCACAGAGAAGTTGCTAACACAGAAATAGTCAGGACCCGGAACCTTCTTGCAGTGAGGCAACCGCACTGACCACTGCACCACTGTGTGTTCACTACGTAATTTAACAACATTTTTCAACACTGGCTTTTGCATATAGATGATTAAAAGTGCCACATTGAAATTATTAAATACACCATTAAATAAATATATACACTAATACACTAATAAAATAGAATAGAAGCTTTAGCTATATTGTTTTTATTGCATAAGCTATAAAAACTCTAAACTATAAAAAATAAGTGATATATATTATGTAGTGATGTATATATATCACTACATAATAATAATTGTAAAAAATATAATCTAAAATATGATATAATACACGCCAAATAAATGTATTCAAAAATCATGAACAAAGGTTTACAGAGGCCTCATAGGGGCCTCACAGCGCTCGATCCCATTTCTCTGCGGAGTTTGCATGCTCTTCCCATGTGTGAGGGGTTTCCTCCAGGTACTCCGGTGTCCTCTCACGGCCCGAAACACGCATCAAAGTCAATCGGAGACGCTAAATTGTAGCGACTCCAAGGTGTGAATGAGAAAGTGAATGGTATGTGTGCCTTGCAATGGACGGGTGACCATCCTGGGTGTATTCCCTGCCTTTGCCCTCTGTAAGGTAGAGACGAGCACCAGCAGACCCCCAGGATATCAGTGTTTAGAAAGCGGGTAAGAAGATGAGTCAATCAATGAGGTCACACAGACTACCAGAAAAGGAGACTATGCTCTTCTTCATTATTAAGAACTCTTGAAGTGCATTCATCTATAGCATCTGTTGTTCAGGGTTTGGTTTTATTTGATTTAGCAGGTGTTGTACTTTGCCAAATATGCTTTAATTTGTAGTTTACTTCCACTGAATGTTTAGAATAGACATTTTTAGTTACGGACAGGTTTTGCGCCACGCTGAAACACTTCAATTTGCATCTTATTCCGACAGGATCTTCAGAATAACCCTATTCTTTGGTTACATGCAGTAAACGTCAGTTCCTCCTTTTCCACTTTTTATATGCCTTTTCTTCCCCATCTTTCTCAAAATAAGGAACAAAACCGAATCGGAAGCGAAAATCAGAATAGGAATTGGAATCAGAATCGAGAAAAAAAAATCTAACCAAACCCCAAGCCTGCGGGGAATGTGGATGGAACGTAGCCGGTACCGCTTCTTACGGTCTCCGGCCGCAGTTCCCCTCCGCGCCTGTGGGCGGCGACGCTCTGGGCCGGAGCGCCTCTCTCCCGTGCGTAAGGCAGCGTCGTCGCTGAGACGCAGCGGCGGCTCTCCCCCCCCTGCCCCACCTCCTCCCTCCCAGCCCGTGGACCCTCCCACCAGCAGGAGAGTGACACGCCAGATTCAATTTGAGCCCTGGCCCTTTGCTGGTAGGAAGCAGGAGGCAGCCGTCGGCGTCCCCACACTCGAGGAAACCCCACCGAGGCGGTCTTGCGGGAGAAGGCGAGCGGTAGGTGCGCGCGGCGTCAAGGAAGGAGCTGTGGCCGAGCCGAGTCGACATGGGGATCCGAAAGAAGAGCAACAAGAACCCGCCGGTGCTCAGCCACGAGTTTGTCATCCAGAACCATGCAGACATTGTGTCCTGTGTTGCCATGGTGTTCCTGCTCGGGCTCATGTTTGAGGTGAGTCCTTAACCACACGTCGACTGATGCTGAGAGCTCCCCATCTGTTAAAGAGTCTGGAGACACGTCTTGTCTGTTCTCCACTACCACCACCACCACCACCACCAACCCCCCTCCCACCCCCGCCTCCTCTGAAGCAAAGTTTTCAGAGCAACTTCGAGTCCTGTTGCAATCGCCACCGCGGCGTGCGCCAAATTCTGCGAAAAATCGTCGTTTTTTCCGCATCTTGACAACTTGGAAGGCGCTCGCCACTTAACATCTGGCCGCGGAATCGATCCTCCACACCGGGGCCCACGCTTCGATCGCTTCCACGCGCGTGAAACCATTATTTTTGGCGTGCAGCCGCGGCTTTTGTTCCCGCGAGCATCCCAACCGGTGCCCGGGGATCGCGGCGATCCCGCTCGGCTTTCTGTTTTTTTTTTTGTTTTTTTCTCGGGAGTGTTGAGCAACGCTCGCCACTCGGGGGTTAGTTTATGTGTTACGTGGCAATCATACATTGCCTCGAAGCAGGCTGTCATCATCAAACGGACCCGGCCCGCGACCAAAACATTCAAAGTTACTCGAAACGAACGCACTTTAAAAAAAACAAACACAAAGTAACTCGACCCGGCCGATTTAGGCCGCCTGCGCGGCGCGGGCTTGGGCGACTTTCCCCACACATTTACGCCTCGTTCGGAGCGTGTTTCATCCCACTCGGAGGAACAGCGACGTCAGCGCCGACGCGGCGGCGGCGGCGGCCGGCGCAACTGCATCCCCTTTTGCTTCTCCAAAATAAAACCCCCTCTCAAAAGCCACGGAGGTCGCGCCGCGCGTCGGGTCGATGGCCCCGGGGCGGCACACGACGCGCGGTCGCCGTTTGTTTCGGGAGCGAAGCCGGACCGCGGCCGCCTCCTGGGCGCCTGGGCTCTCGACCCGTTGTCCACGTCGGCTTCTTGTTGTGAAGGCGGAAGTGGCGACTTCTCTTTTCGACCCCGCTCCGCTCGCGCCGCTTCGTTGGGATCCGACAAAACAATCGTCGCGGCTCGCTTTCGAGGCGTTTCGCGCCACGCTACAACGCATTAACCCGACCCAAGACGTGCTTTTCCCCGCACCTTTTTTTTTTACCATTTCAATGCCCGTGACGTTACAACGTGCCCCGGTGACAGCTGTTGGCACCCTGTCGCACTGTTCAGTCTTCGGCAAGCACAAAATACGACATAATCCTCATTATCTTATCTGCCATTGTTAATACATGACACCCAGTGACTAATATTCTGCTCCGTATTGCCTGGAAAACGTCTTTATGGCCCGTCTCATTGGACCGTCCCGATCACACAGTAATCCGTCCTTTTTATGCATGTCCGCAGGTGACCTCAAAGTTTGCGGTCCTGTTCATAACAGTCCAGTACAACGTCACCATATCCACTAACGGTGAGTGTCACGCTGAACCCGACTTGTTCGCGCGCGTCCTCCCAGGTCGGCGCAGCGGGTCTCTCATTTGGATTCGGGGGGGCGACGCGCAAACGGCCTCGCTCGAGCCAATTTGAGAGCTCTCTCTTTTTTTCCTTCTCCCTTCTACTTCTCCCCCCTTTTGCGGCTAAATTTAGCCCGCCTGATTTATAAAGTTCTCTCGTGGCAAGGTTGCGCCGGGTGAATTTGGGCTAAGGTGTAATGTAGGCCTCTCGACTCGAGTCCCCGCTCGCTCCAAGGTTAGCGGTTCCTTTGCCAACTCTCGGGATACTGCCGGAGGAATGTCTGACCTCCCGAGCTTTGCTTTTTTTTTTTTTTTTTTGTACTCTTGACTGGGGGATGCCAGCTGGCCAGTCACATCTTATCTGGGAGACTTTACCACGTAGCGGTACGCTGTAACTTATTTACAGCTTGCATCAAAGTGGGCAAATAAGGCGCAGCGCCGAAATCTCGTCGTAGTGGAGGACGTTCAATAGAACCATTGTTTGTGGGGTTTTTTTTTCCCCCCTATCATCATCTGTGCAGAGTGATGTCTTGATGTGATTAGCGTGTCTCTTAGAACTCGTCCCGGAGGTGTTAACTGTGGGCAGAGTTCACATCGCATTGTTTTTCTCTCTCTCTCTCTCTCTGGGTTTTGCAACATTTGCAGATGCAAAGTTTGAGGCCGCACCGACGACGCGCGGGATTAGACAGAGGAGGCTTTGTGCTCAGACAGTCAATGAATTTTAGTTGCACAGTCGCACCTCGCCTTGCGAAATGAGGCCGTTTGACTTGTGACTCACGCGTCCGAGTCGAATTCTGGCGTTGACTTGCGTTGTTTCTAACGACGTCTGTGTGTGCCCCATCAGGCCCAGAGGAGGCGCCCGTCAACTACTTCCACCACGGCATCAAGGACCTGGCAACCGTCTTCTTCTACATGCTGGTGGCCATCATCATGCACGCCATCATCCAGGAGTATGTGCTGGACGTAAGTAGGAGACGCAGAGAGAGGGGCATGCATGCATCGGAGCTGGTGTAACACTTCTGTATTTGCTGCTGTCTTTGCAGAAAATCAACAGGAAGAAACACTTCTCCAAAACCAAACATAGCAAGTTCAACGAGTCCGGCCAGCTCAGTGCCTTCTACCTATTCTCCTTCGGCTGGGGCACCAGTATACTTCTCTCCGTAAGCAAAACTCTTCTTTGTTTGTTTGTTTGTTTGTTTGAACTTCAGAGAGATGTCCCAGAGTGTGATTTTAAATGCATCTCTGTCCTTAGGAAAACTTCCTGTCCAATCCAGTCTCCCTTTGGGAGGGTTATCCCCACACACTGATGCCGTAAGTTGAGATACCGTCTCGCACTGTTACTGCTTATTCAATGACGAAAACGGCGTGGCTCCCTACTAACTCCTGTTTCCCTTCAGGTTCCAGATGAAATTCTACTTCATTTGTCAGCTGGGCTACTGGTTACACGCTCTCCCGGAACTGTATTTCCAAAAGACAAAGAAGGTAAGTAAAGAAGTGTGTGTGTGTGTGTGTGGAGGAGAAGGGGGAGTTTGGGCTCATCGTTCTGGAAACGTATGACGTATTATGCGTTTAGACCCCGAGGCTACATCCTGTTTGACTTCCTTGGTTGCGTTGCATTGTTCCACGGAGCGCCACCCTTCTTGATTCGGCGCGCAGGGTCCCGCTGCTCTAAATATTGTGACCATCCTTTGTGTCGCCCGCTCAGGAGGACATTCCGCGCCAGCTTGTGTACATCTTCCTGTACCTGGTCCACATCGCAGGCGTCTACGTCCTGAAGTAAGTAAGAGCCCGCCAGTTGAGAAGGCTTCCGATGCCTCGTACTCACGCGGCGGCGTTCACCTGTGCCTTTCAGTCTGAACCGACTGGGTCTGGTCCTGCTCGTGCTGCACTACTTCGTCGAGCTCCTGTTCCACATTTCCCGCCTGTTCTACTTCAGCAACGAGAACAGGCAGCTGGGGTGAGCTCACACACACAAACGCACTGGGGCGGGGCTGTATCGACCTTTGGATGGTTCGGGATGGCTTAAACCGATGTCGCCCTCTCCCTCCCTGCCTCCCCAGTTTCACCATATGGGCCGTTCTGTTCGTCCTGGGACGGCTGCTGACCCTGTCCCTGTCTGTCCTCACTGTGGGCTTCGGCCTCGCCAACGCCGAGAACCAGGGTTTCGATCTGGCCGCCGGAAACTTTAACATCCTTTTCGTCCGGTAAGTTTGTCCCGGGGGAGAAACTATTCAGGACTGGATTCAGGCCCGACAATGTGTGAACGACGCCCTCGTCATCGAGTATCCAGAGAACTGTCGACAGTGAATTTAAACTGAGTGTGCGGCAGGCCTCAGTCTTTTGATTGATAACTCCACGGTATGTGGTAAGTTTGCTTTGCAGCCGAGTGGAGTTTCGGCAAGAGGGGTTAGGATACAAAGATGCCAGCAGGTTAAGAACAGGTGCTCATTCCCAGCAAGTCTGGCAGAAAGGCAACTGTTCACCAAACCCAGAGTCCATCAGCTAGCATGAAATACAGCCACCATACACCTGCACCAAGCACAGGCCAAAGCCAGAGCAGAGAATTCCTCCTCCTCTCTGGCTCCAAGATGTCAATCGCCATTGCTTTTTTTTTTTTTTTTTTCCCTCCGCTGGACTGATTGAAGTTCACTGAGATTGTAAGAAACCAATAAAACCAAAAGAAAGCGTTCATTATTTTATATATATATATATATATTATGGCCACCTGTGGGTGAGTAGTTTGTTTTAACGCTGTCTGTCCGTCTCCCTCCCTCCCCTCTCCATCAGGATAACGGTCCTGGCCGCCATCTGCCTCACTCAGGCCTTCATGATGTGGAAATTTATCAACTTTCAGCTGCGCCGGTGGAGGGAGCACGGCCAAGCCCAGACCTTGAAAAAGAAACAAGTTCCCTCCAAGAGCAAATCAAAGAAAGACAAAGGTGAGCAAAGCCAGCACAAAGCACCCCTCCTCGGAAGCGCGCACAGATCCGCGTCCTCATTTGGACGTGTCCATTATGATCCATTCATTCATTCGTCTATCTTATTTTTTTTTAAGCCAATGGAGTAAACGGAGTGAACTCCCATGGAGCCGATTCACCGAGGGCAAAGAAAGAGAAGTCCTCATAAATGCATTCCCTCCACCCCGACCCCTCAAGATGTTGCCCCACCCCCCACCCACCCTCCTGCGTGGCTGCGCCCCCAAACAACACTTCCTCCAGCGCCTCGGCCCACGAGGTGCACTTCCAGCTTCCCCGCAACAGGACTGACCTCCCAGCAGCAGCTGCAGCAGCACCAAGGGCCGGAGCGCGTTATTTAGCTTTACCCAGTCGCCAGTCGTCCAGCGCGCCTTGATTTTTTTTTTTTTTTTAACGATCGTTGCCCCGCTGTGCCATTTTTTTTTTTTTTCCGGTGAGAAAGGAAACGAAAATCAGAAAATGAACGACTCAAAAGAAGACCTTATTTAAAGAAGTGCCTATTGACATGGATTGTTTTGTACAGGGTGTGTAATTGTGAAAATTTCAGGAATGACGACGTCAGTGTTTAATGTTCCTCCCAAGTCATTTCATGCTACTTTTTTTTTGTTTTTTTCCCCCTAAATACTGTGTATTCCAGCTTGTTTTGTTTCCTCTGTAAGTGTCAGCCCGTCTCCTCTCCTTTGCCGCTAACCTCTCGAGCCCACCCGTTGAGTTGAGGGAGCTTTGTCAACATCCGATTAAGTTTGTGCATTTGCCTCGTATCTCCGAGTCCTAAGATGTTTGTCATCTTTCGAGACTAGGGTTCACGCCCTGACTGTTCAGCCTTACGCACGGAAAGACGCTCATGCCGTATCGTGTCGCCGGCCAAAAGGTAAATCGGCAGAGTGGAGAACGTGACGGTTTTGTCGTGCTCTGAAACGAGGACGTGTGTTTGTTTTTTTAAAGCGACCAGGGACGGCAGCGGCGGACTTCACTGTAGGTAGACTCACGGTTCAGTATTGTGCAAGACTGCCCTGTGATGCAACGTAGCATTTGCTTGTCAGGTCAGCTTTATTAATGGCGGCAGAACGCCCTCCTTGCCATGATATTACACCTACTCTGTCGGTTCCAGTTCCAAACACTGTCACTAATGGACACGACTCGTCTTTCTTTTTTTTTTTTTTGAGTGGAAAGGACAAAATCGGGCAGCTTTCCTCTAGCGCGCTTGGTTGAATCGCTGTCTTGTATGATCCCTCTTCATTTACGTTAATTGTATTTGATAGTATTTGATAGTACTGTTAGTATTGCTATCATTTTAAAAAAATGGACTAGGGAATAAGAAGACCATATTTTGTTGGCTTTTCTTACCAGACCCACTATCTGATCGTGCCAAAATGAACCTGACTGACTGTTGGTACATGCCTTTTTACTCGCATCTAGCAAGATGAATCCACAGAGCAGGTGGCTGGACTGCAAGGATCAATGTGACCTGGGTGTCACTGGCTTATTCTCTACAATAAACTCAACTAATTTTAGGAGCACAGAATGGAGTCCCAGTTGTTGCTGGCAGTCTATCAGCAGTGTTTGTGGTTTTTCTCAACATGTCCTGAGGGTTTATCTATCCTACAGAAGAATAAAATGTTTTCATGAAAAAAGGTCTTGTCAGACTTGTCATTTCACTGTGATGGAAATTGCTTTTGTTTTTTTTAATAAATTCATAGCTCAATATGACAATGTTGCCCTGAGGCAGTTGCCAATGTGTACCCAAAATAACATCCACAGTACCTCATTGCAAATGATTAAGAAGAAGTACTGAGATGGTGGGATCCCTCAATTTGCTGCACATATTTTACCTTTTAACTGAAGCCATAGGTTTTAAGGAGCAAACAAAAATGCAAGGTGTCAGTGATCCCATCTTAGATGAGACTGAACTCTTTTAACCAACCAATCCATTATATTTATATTATGTAATATCCACGTTCCCACCTCCATTAAGGAGGAAGTGGGTTCGTTATAAACACCATACACATAAATATTATGTTTAAATGTGAGCATCTGGTTTGAAAACTCCTTAAAATCACCAATATGTTAACATTGAAGGACACCATACATGACTTCTGCATTGGTATTGTTGGAGGTGTAGTACTGGTTTTAAACTGTGCAATGCGCTGAACCCTGTCCCGGGGTAATGACAAAATGAAATCGAGCACGTACACTTGGAGTTTCGTTTCTATTGACTCGTAAACATATGCAGCCGCCATGTTGTCATCATATGTCTGAACCGCAAGGTGGCGCCGCCTGGCCACTTTTCATCAACTGCTCGGCGCCTGCGTGGTCTACGCAGAGCTGACCACAGTAAATCAAGGTAGCTACACAAGTAGGACACACTCATTTGAGACATGTCCAGAGCGTGTAATGTCATTTTCTATTTTGTGTTTTCAACACATCTTGTTCATTCCTCACCAGAGCTGATAAAACGCCGCAGTGTTTAGACACAAAATCATGCACATCACTTTTACTGTTACTGACACTGCTAAAAATTGTAAAATTAAAAAAAAAAAATCCATTAGGCTGGACTTTATACGTTTAACACTCATCAACCTGATTAAAGGAAACACATTTTTCTTTTTACCAGCCCTTTTTTATTTGAGGCACAGTGCTTAGACTCATACTTTTATGGGCTGATATAAATCTTTATGACCTTAAATGTTCATTCATCTGGTTTTAGGCTAGAAAAAGGCACTGTGTATATCTCAAATAGAGAGATAGATGGATATATAGATAGATTAAAAAAAAAACTTCACTCCTTGAGGATCAATGAATATTTATACTACTATATATTTACTAGTTAATTAAATTCCTGTTCTCATGTGTATGTATGTATATATATGTGTGTATGTGTATATATATATATATGGTTGTGTATAGAGTTGTGTTGCGTTCCCACAGAGTTGACACTTTTCTAAAAATGGGTGACACTGCGGTGTCTTTAGGTGCTTTCTGGCCCGAAAAGTGGCGATAAAAGTGAGGAGTGGAGGTCCCAGGTGAAAGCCCGTGATGTGTGATGTGGTGTGGAGTGGTGTGGTGTGGTGTGGAGTGGAGTGGAGTGGAGTGGTGTGTAGTGGTGTGTAGTGGTGTGGGGGAGGAAGGCAGCAGGAGCAGCAGCAGCAGCCTCAGCCTCAGCCTCGGCAGTTCCAGTTCCGAGCCCTAGCCAGATAAACACTCAGCATTGGTTTGCACAGCAGGAGTAACATGGCGGCACAGTTAGCCAGCAGAAATGTTGTTTCACTACCACGAAGGTCAGAGGCGCGCGCTGTAAACGGGATTTAACCGCGAGGACGCACCGTCGAAGCCCTCGAGCCCGTAAGTGGACACGCAGTTTCGCCGTTCCGCGGCGAAACGGATTTGTTGTGTTTTTTTCTTGGTGTGTGTGCGTGTGTGCGAGTGTGTGCGCCCCAGCTTCAATCTCGGTTGTGCGTTAGCTGATTAGCACGGCGTTAGCTGGCTGGCTGGCTGGCTGCTGGGGCTGCAAACTCAATTAGAAAGCCTCGGACCGAGCCGTGCTTCTTTTTTTTTGACTGGGCTGCGCTGGCCGAGCAAAGGCCAGTTCGCTCGCAATGTTTGCCGAGCCGCGATCGCCGCGCCAGGGCTGACATTTGAGCGGACGCCAGTTTGTCATTGTTTGTGTTTTCGGTAGTGCTGAGTGAGCGGGGTGACCGTGAACACAGCACCGGACTAAGTTCTCCCAATAGAGCAGCGGCGGCGGCGGCGGCAGCAGCAGCATGCTAGCTGCCTAGCTGCGGGCTAAGTCACTCGTTGTCAGAATAAAACCAGTGAGTCAGGACACTTCTTACCAACCATGTGTTCGAGCACACCCTGTTTTGTTGTACGCTCCACCATGCGTCCGCACCACTTAGGTAAGAGCACGATTTACCCCTTTTTTGAAGGGGGGGGGGATCAAGCCGCTGGGAAGCGGTCTCTCTCTTTTTCTGCTGAAGTAATGCTTTTCCTCTCTCCCTCTCTCTCTCTCTCGTGTGGCTCCACTCGAATGCAATTTAGCGGCCAGTCTTTAACGCTAACACTATCGCGCTCTCAGTGTTTTCTCATTTCGCGAAGAAAACGCAATCGTAAAGTTGTCCGGACACAGTCCCCCCCCCCCCTCCTCTCTTTTAAACACCCCAGAAACCCCGATTGTAGCCGACCACTTAGCAGTCGACGAGGGCGAAACTGTGCCGAGGTGTGCACTCGGGCTGCCGTTGCAGTTGTGTTATTGCTCATCAAATGACTTCAAAAGTAACTGACGTGGCAACGCATTTTTCTTTCTGTTCGCCCGGGCTGCCCGGGCGAGATGTAAATAAGAGGCAGGGCTTTAAATTGGACACAGAAGGCGCTCTCTGTTAATGTAAGGCAACCCATGTTGGTATGGAGGGGGATGCTGTGTGTGTGTGTGTGTGTGTGCGTGCGTGCAGAGTACACTGCACTCCTTTTAAGGGCTCTCTTGCTTGACTGATTCAGGACTATACAGGCAGACAGCTTGTGCCATTTCGATGATTGTCAACGCCAGCTCTCGGTAATGCAGCAGGAACGCATCCTGTGGAACCAGTTGAGCGGTTTCTGTTGCATCACTCTGCCCACCTGAGAGCCGGACGGCACGTCACGCCACGCAAGGTCTCCCGTGCACCGCGCGGTTTTGGGCCGCAGGTTCCAGGGCTCCAAGTGCAAGGAAGGGACACCGTCCGCCGCACAATGCCGTTCAGTCACACGCGGGGCCGTATGCGAGGCAATATCTGCACGTTAGTTTATTCTCTTCTTCCTTGTTTTCTTCTAATGCGCACACTTGCAGAGATGGTCCTCCCGGCAACTCGTGTCCAACGCGCAGTGTCTTAAGTTGCTCTGCAAGGATTTATTTTTTGTAAATTAAGCCAAGCTGCTGGTGACAAAGTGGACGAGTGAGACGTCCTCCTTTTCCGGGCCACGCCGACCGACACTTTTCCCTGCATGTTTTTAAATTTATTGCATTTATGTTTTATAATGTGTATTTATGGGGTGTAATAGCAGGGTGTAATACGTATTTATAGGGACGACACAGTAGTTTTGTGAGTTGCGCAACTAGGCCACTCTCTGTGTTGAGTTTGCATGTTATTCCCAGGCGCATGTCATCAAACTGGAAACCTGTCCAGGGTGTATTCCCTGCCTTCACCCTATTCCCACTGTGGAAATGGGCGCCAGCAGACAGAAGAAGGGTGAATTCATGAATCTTATCACGTAAACAAATGCGGCTCCATTCAGATGGGCATTTCTGCTCACATTTGATTATTTAAATGCGTATTGCAGTTCACCTAACAGGGTTGTTTTTTTTTCCTCCTTTGGCCGACGCACTGAAACCTTAGCAATTTCCACAGACGAGTGCCGGCGCTGGAATGATGACAGTCCAGGAATTGTAAGCATGTATCCAACTATGTCGATGTTTATGCAAGGATAACTGACCGGAGGATTTCTCACACTGCCTTGGCACAGTTCGCGCTATGGGTGTCAGCCCAGACGCGGTTCACTGCCTGAGCGCATTGTAAACTCCAGCCATAGCAACAGGTGTGTGACAGAGATGCCCGTCTGGCCACATGATTCGGAAACAATCCCTCCATCCGCTCCTTTGCCCGCCTGCTATACTCGCTCCCTCGCTCGCTTGCTCCCTCGCTTGCTCCCTCGCTCGCTCTTTGCCCTGCCTATAGTCGTCTCCCGGTCTGGTCCGGACTCGGTCCCTGTAATTTCCCTCACTTAAAATGTCCCTCTGTTTTAGCTCTTTGTTTGCCATGTTCACTGCATGTTCATAGTTTCACATAAGAGCAGTACTCTTCTGTGCACTCGGGAGCCAAACCTCGCATCCTCTAATCACTGACTTTTGCCCGGCCCCAGGTTGCTTTGTTGCGTCACCCGAGTTAATCGTTTGACCCTTGCTCTATAGTCTGCGTTTCCAGTTCTTGGTTGATCACTGTTTGAACGTGTTATAAAGGTTTAGTAATTGCCAACTGATCCCGATGAACATTTTTACTACCTTTATTACTTTGTCATTGAGCGATTGTTCTAGTTCCGTTTTCTCTGCGTTTGATTGCTATGATAGTCTTCCATCCAGCCATCCCTTCATTACCTGCTTTGCGTCCATTGGTGCACGCAATGGATGAAGACTCCAAAAAACAGGCCGGGCAAAAGACCCTCGGTTGAACCAGGGACCCTCTGTCTGATGACAGCCCAACTGACAAACAAGCTATCTGAATATCTGAACAGACTTGCCCCACTGAAGTTATCACCGGGCCCTAAGCTCGAATATTTTTGTCAAAAATGTCTCTTACAAATTGAGATTTCACTCTGTAGAAGAGCCTGTCAGATTTTTTTTTTGCCAAATTGTGTTAAAGTTAAAGATGATGAATGTGTCAGACCAAAGCAATCTAAGAAGCGCTGTTTAAACGATCACTTTGGGCCCCCGCTCAAACAGGTCACATTTTGTTAGTTAACTGCACCGTTCCTCATTTCCACACGCTTCTCTATGCTAACAACATTAAACTGACTCATTGGACCCGGGCTGGAAAATGACATCCCTGTCTCTGCTGCTTAGAGCCACCAGCCCCTGAATGGCACCATACCCCTCTGTCACTTCCACCAGCTCTTTAATGTCTACTCCTCCAGGGCTGCTTTTTTTTTTTCCTTGTTAAAGACAACATCTCGTAGTGAGGGAGACTGACAGGAATCTCGGCGTCCTACAGGATGTTGTGTTACTGTCTGTTCCCCCGTATCTGCTACAGACAAACGCATGGATTACCCATACTGGCCCAGTGAAAAAGCACTGGGATCATGAGCAGTGTCCCTTCTTACAAATGACTGTAAATCATTGAGACCAAATCAGGGGGGAGGGGGGAGGGGGGGGGGGGATTGTCTGTTTTTAGGCTGTTTTTAGACAGGACAAGTCAAACAAACCCACAAGAAATGGCGCGGCTTCCCGTCAAGTTCAGATGTAACAGATCGGAGTACATTGTGTTATCTGTCTATCACATGCTGCATGAGGTCCACAGTGTATTCTTTGACACGATGCACCGCCCCCCACCCTCCCTCCCCCGGTATCTGTTTGCCTTGTCTCGCTGGGCATCTCACCCTGCTGTCTCCGCTGCGTGTGTGTCGTCATGGTAACAGCGGTGTGACAGGTCCTGGGTGGGCGTGAGGGATGAGCAGCGGGGGGAAATGGCCAGGTTTTTTTTTTCTTCGTCTTCTTCTCCTTCCAGCAGAGGGAAGAGGGGACATCTAAAGCTCCGCAGTGATGCTTGATCGAAAGCTAAGAGGGCTCCGACATGGAAGAGGAGGAGCGGGAGTATTAACTCCCCCCCTCTGCTTCAAGGCATGCTGTTATTGTGTTGTTTAACTGACCTCAAATCAGCCAACCCATCTATCTGCTCTGACAGTAGGTCCTGTCTTGTTAACAACAGCCTGCTCTCACGCTCCCTTTTTGTGCGGCGTTACCCAGACAGTGTCTCGTGAAAGACTCGGAAGAGTCGGTCAGATAAAAGCCAAACCATCAGGTCTGCTCACGATCACCAGGCACAGGACAGCATATTTAGTTCAGATAATACTGAGCCCGGACACGCTGCCCCCAGCGTCATTCCAGAGGTCTCGCGTGCGATGATAGGCCTCGGAAGACCTCGAATGTAACGATCTGAATCGGCAAACAAAGAAACGATGAAATGCCCTTGACTTGTCCATTTTCTTTTATTCCTGGAAGGGTTGCTTGTGCGTGGCACAGCTACAGCAAGGAGATGTCCAGGTCAATTCTGGGTGGGATTCGAGGTTGTATCCCCTTGGCTTTTCAAGTCCCCCCCCCCCCTTGTCTGTCTAGGTTTTCTCCAGGTACACACAGTCCTGAAACGTATGTGTTAAGGTTGATCGTAAACTCAGAATTCTTCCTAAGAGCGAACGCGTCCTGCGATGGCCTGGTGACACCACCGAGGCGCGGAGCAGGTAATATAACGGACGGATGTTTTCAAAACTGAGATCGGTGACATCACGCCGCGTAGAGCCTCAGGCTCTACTCCCATGGTGACTCGAGCTGAGGGGGCTATGAGGATCTCGAGGCTCAGAGGCAATCTGATGATTTGGATAGTGCTCGCTCCTACACTTATGTAGGTCAGCTGCTGCAAAGTGCATATTGATCTCCCGAGCTAAATGATATTGTGGTGTCTACTGCTCATCGCCGAGAAGGTGCCCTCAGCCACTCGGGCTCGAACAGGGGAGGCAACAGAGGTCACATGATGACAGTGTGACAATGCTTCTGCAGCTGTTTTCCCATGTGTTGCGAGGCCAGTATTGCTTAGACGTGCATTATAGTATATTCAGTGTCTGATGCTTATTGGAATATGTACTGTGAGGACCCGGCTGTCATTTTGCAGAGCTTTTCCACACTCGACCGCGATCTTGTAAAGGGGGTCAAGCCCATCCACCCATTAACTTGTCCGTGTCTGCTCATGACCTTGGAGTAATTTAGCTTTGCCAGTCTACCTAAACATGCATGTTTTTTTTAGGGACATGAAAAGATCCACCTTAGAGCAAACCCAGAACCTTCTTGCTGCGAGGTACTCGCGACTCAATTTGACATCCAAGGCAGTAAAATACACTATATTAAAAGCACTTATTTAGATCTGGTGCATATGAAGTTTTTTGTGGATTGGCAAAGAAAAATCATACTCGTCTCTGATGCTCGATGGGACAAAGTTGATCAAGCCTCCCGTTTTGTGTGAGCGAATTGTGTTTCCCCTCTGCCACAATGTGTTTGTGGCACTGGGTGCTAGCATGTGGTTGGCACCGTTCCCATTGCCCAGGGTGGAATCCTTGGCACCGAGGGAGGGAGAGAAAACTTGGATTGAGCAAGCCGCCTGCTGGAGTCGGGTGGGTGGTCCAAAAATATGCAGCGCCATACGACCGTAATACAGACAGAGAGAGCCCAGTGTATGGGTTTTATTCTTCCAACAAAGGTGAGCGGCGCCTGAAACCCCACCATTGTGGGCCGGGCTAAGGTAGCGCGGAGCGACATGTGCAGAGCAGCAGCATTTCTCACCCGGTTGTCATAAAGCCAGTGGAATGTGGGGATTCAGTTTCAGGCTTTTCATTTCTGTACACATTGTGAGGGTCAAACTGTGACCGGCATGATTTCTCTTTCCCCTCTCTCCCCCTCTCATTCTCTTCCCCCTCTGCTGACTCGGCATTGTTCCTTCGCTGACCTATAATGTGGTCTTGCTTGCCTTATCTTTACCGTTTTCACCGGCGGTTGGGGATCTCCCCTTTGGGTTGCCGTAGTTTATTATAACTATGTTAAGCACAAAGCCATCATCTGGAGTGCTTGTTTTCCTTTTATTAATCGCCGGGAACATAAAAAAGCGCTGCTCAGGTTCACGAGCCTCATATCACGCCCCGTTAACTCCCACATTGAACCATAAATGGCGAGTGGAACGACCAATATGAGTAGGCGAGCACGGCGCGCATGTGAATCAGCTCGTCATTGAGTGTCGCACGGTGGCATAGCACAGGGCGTACCGACCATTACCCCCTCATCATCTGTGAAGATGTTATGTGAAAGTTGGGAGTTTTATTCGAGAAATGACTCCGCGTTGCGAACGCCGCCCGCAGCAAAGCGAAAGCTGAAAAAAAACCTTCTGAAAACGAGAAGTGTGACGACTGAAGCTGGCACGAGTGGCAGTTTCAGGGACGCAGCAGAAGTCTGACATCTGTTGTGTCAGGAGTTGTACTCCTACAAGTCAGATGCAGCTTGTGGTGTCTAGGTTGTACCTTTTTTATAGTCTATGTTTAGCATACTTGCACGGTGCAAACATGAAAATTCAATGTTTCGTCTATTTTATGAAGTCCACCATGTGTTTTTCAGTAAAGGCGCAGCTTTTGCAGCAAGAGCCGCATGACTTCTTGTTAGGAAGATAAATGTATAGTTAGGAATTTAGGTTTTATGGCATCTGTTGATCATAATTGAGAACATATGATTGAACCTTTCCTTTTTTACCGTGGTGCGGAGAAGCACTGTAGGAAGAAACCGGAGTTGCGCGCAAGCAGGCCCAGGAAGAACATGCAAACAGAAAAAAGACTTCGGTCCAAGCCGGGGCCGCACAATATACAGCAAATTAATCGCTACTGCAACATCAACATTCGCCATACTCAATGGTATACTATCATGCACCTGTTTGGCTGAGCTTCTGAGCATTCGAAGTGCTACTAAAAGGTGACTTCGACTTGTCACAACTCCTTCCATCAATGCTACGTTGGTTTCTGAGTGAACTCTCGGACCCAGCAGTGAACCCTGAACTCGGCTACCAGGCCGACGCCATGCACCTATGGGAGTGTTTATGCTGTCTTCGCCAAGTCCAAGTTCGTGTGTGCATGCTACATGCGTAGCGTGCCTTTAAGACCACAATGGCCAGAGTGGGTGGAAATTGTCAGGGCTGGAAGTGGTCCGAACGGATGAAGCCTTTCGCGGACACACACTGGTGCACGCCAGAGAGATTACAGTCCTCAATGCAATGCTTGAAAGCGCTATTGCGCGTTTTCCCAATATTGAGCAGCACTTGTCCAAGCAGGAGTCAAATCGGGGACTTCCCTCTTCCTGTTTTCCTAACGAATCTGGATTATGCTGGTTCAATGCTCATATGTTGACTTCTGTCAGTCACAGAATGAATCCTAGATGTTTAGTTTCCTGCGTTTCCACAAAGAATTTCTTTGTATTCATGCTAATAGCTGATCCCATAATGCATATGAGAGCGCTGAACCGCTACATAATTGAATTACAATTCCCCCTGAACAGAACCGCCAAATCACCTCCATCCATCCCCGCTGAATACAGAAGCGTGCACATTTTTGTTTGCGCCGTTGGAAGTGCTACCATTCATACCTTTTACTCCGGAGGATTATGGTTTTGGCACCTGAAGATGTCGAGCTGTCAAAACAAAACCACCTCATCTGGCAGTGCCGCGCAAAACAAAGGCCCTCGTCAGAGAGACGATTACACTAGAGAGGCCGAGCCATGATGTTACACTGATGCTGACAGACAACGACCTCATTCACAATTCCCTCTCTGACGGCGAACAAAAATCATGAGACGAAATGAGGGAATTAAGACTCATCAGGTGACGATATCAGTGTTTTCGACTTCAGACATGGACTGGGACATGTGTTGCACTGTTAGCCGCCTCCACATCCGAATGCAGACCGGAGGGGTTTCATTATCGCATAATTTGCGATTTCAGATCCCCACCAATCCATTATTTACCCGTCCTGGATTACCCACTGGGATTCAAAGTAGGCACCCGCTCGCTGCAAGGCAACAGTGCTAACTAGTAGCGCACCGCGTAGCCTGAAAGTTTTTAAAAGGTGGTAATAATGATGGCTACCATAGGCATACGACGATAACAACAGCTCCTATGTTTAAGTTAGTAACACGTTATAGTAAAGCTATCTCCTCAGACGTATTTCAAATATTGGCCTTGCTGTTATCGCATCAAACACAAAATGAGAAATCCTCTATTGACTTACGGACTCTGCCAGTGGTTTGCTTTACTTGACACAAAAGTCCACATAGTCGTCAGGTGACTGTAAATGGAGGGAGAATTGGACCGAAGAGAAGTTTGCTTTACTTCACCCGTCTTTGGCAATTTAACGTTTCTTGTTAAACTGTCAGATTGGCAGCGCTCTTAATCGGGCAACGCTGGGCTTTCAAGGCATCCCCCTAAATGTGCTCCACAGATTATTACCGTGCTCACATGCCGGCTTAGACAAACCGCTCTAAACTCTGCCCTCGTTCCTATCGACTCTTTCCCCGTTCGGACCCAAAGTGTAACCGCTGTGGTCAAGGTTTGCGGCTTCGTGCGTCCGTCCGCGCTTGCCGTGAGCCCGAGCTCTGGCCTGTCACATTGTCTCTAGTCGCTGGTTGATAAAGTGACATAGTTGTGTCAGCTGATCCCTTTCCCCTGCCCTCCATGCTAACAAGGCACCTCCCTATCCTGATCCTGCTTCCACTGTATAGCCTCGGGCCTCCAACGGGAACTAATTCCTTACCAACTGTGGCAGGCTATAAAAGATGGTGGACACACACACACTCGCGCGCACAGGCACAATAGATACTGTATGCAGTTGACATGCAGCGCAGTCACAAGATGACCTCCAAATCATCTTAAAAGCATGATACAATCGGCTGTGCACACAAATTGTTCTTTCTGCCGAAGCCCTTTTTTCACACCCCGACTTGCCATATCCACGGCCCGTTTCCACCCACGCACACTCCCGCGCCGTCTCATCGTGACCACTTACCTTTTGCTGCAGACATTATCAGTCTCATTACAGCGCTCGCACGTTTGCGCTCGCCCCCCCCCCCCCATCCCGAGGTCACAGCTGAAGGAGCTGGCTGTTGCTGTGTGTGCAACAGATGTGAAGGCACCTGGCACGGGGTTTGCATCTGCACCAGAGCGCCCCATCCAAATCTGCTGGCACGGCGCCCGCTGCACCGAGTCCGATTTTTATGGGAGGATCCCCGTTTAGATCTGATGTCAGCTAGAGTGCAGGGTAATGTCTCAAAACAATAGAAGTTCCAACGTTTTTCTTTTTTTTTTTTTCCCTCCCCCTTTTCAATAGAATTTACTTTGTGGTTTGGATACTTAATGTTTTTTGGAAATGTGTTGGTTGAGTGAGTTCAAAAGTTGAAAGGCCGGTCCTGTACCTTTCTGTGTGTACACAGTGGTTCAAACAATGGTTTAAAGAAGAAAATCACCATGTTTTATGCATACGTACCATTTTTTTTTTGTTTGAGCTCTGAATAATGTAAATATCATCTCTGTAGATATGTCGTTCTGAAACCATGAATGCATCATTGTTTGGAGGTGGATGAATTACGAAACCGAATAGTTACATTGAACATTTCACAAGTGCTCTCACTTACTAAGTCCTGTCATTTCGGTATAGGAATGGTCAGCCCAAGAGTTATGATGGCAGTGTTTTTAGATTTCACATTTAAGTTGGGGTGGTGCTGCTTTGTGCAACCGTGTGTCACTTTCTACACTAAACGCCTCACTCTGACTAACCCAGCACAACCGCATTCCAGGGATGTTTGCTACAGAGTGTCTCCGCTGACATAAATGGGTATCAAGTGCCTTGTTCTCTGGAAGCACATAGTAAAGTTTTACATTTTCTCCCCCAGGCTCAGGGCCAGTCCATGAGTTAAAGCCTGCTGCTATGAGCTTAAAACATAAAACAATACCTCTTAACCTTTAAGCTGTCACAAGCCTTTAGTTGAGGCCAAACCTGTATACTTCTGTCACCCTGTGCCTTATACATATGTCATAATCTTTGGTTGCCTTAATAATCTGATTGTGTTCTTTACCAGAGTCACTCCTTCGGTGCAACCTAATCACATGGTCATTGATTATTGGTTTGGAGGCGAACGTTGGCCAAATCTTGGCATGGAGCGGAGCTAAAAGGCCAGGTGTTTTCATCGGCGTGGACATCGGCCTTGATTCTGATTGAATTGAAGGTCATTAGTGGGCCATTCAAAAGGCACCCGGTAGGGGCTCCATTGGTGTTTACCCCCTCGGTGACCTGGCCATTATGGTCAATTTCTAGCACATGAACTATCTAGCCTTTGTCCTATTTGAACCTGATTAACCGGCTCATTAGCATTGTTAGCACAATCCTGGGTGACAAAGCTTTGCACTCAGAAGGAGCCCGGTGCCAACTCCGGGAGAAAGGAGGATTACGACGACTCCCCGAGCCCGTCTTTGGGGAAACATTCCTGCTCACCTCCCATGTTCAGTGTTGTCATGTGCTTCACATCCACAGCTGGATGAACTCGGGACGCTGGAACGTGCTCGCAGCTACTCAGTCACTCCGTCGGGCGTTCGCATCCGTCACAAGCATAAGGACAATACGAGGTTTTGTGCCACGCACTGTCTTTTTCACCAGTTATGGTTTAATTGGCTGTTGTCTGTTTAAAAGGAGCTTGAACTTTTAACCCGGTGATCTTTGACCCCCCCCGCCCCCCCCCCCCCCCCCCCTTTAAACACCAACAGATGGTTGGACTGTGAGCGAATCTGGCAATGAGATACTCCCATGATTCCTGTGTCAAGTTGTGGACAGGGTGTCAGCTTGACAGTGTATTGTGCACCCCACCCCCCACCCCACCCCGCTTCATGCCGCCTTGGTCACTTTTCATATTGTTTGTTTTTTTTTTTGTTACCCAGCGGCTTCATCATTTAGTTAGCAAGTAGCTGCATTGATCGTGTCATGCCAGCGTTCTGGGTAACACGAAACTCATTTAATGTTGCTGTCGAGAGCTCACTGGCCGTCTTGGCAGGGTTGTGTGTTTTTGTTTAGGTTACACCATGTGTCATTCAACACTCCAGTGCCAAGTAGAGTTGCCCTGTGAGGAGAGACCGCTCCTCCTGTCTGAAGCGGCACAGCCCTGTTTACTGTCCCGAGGAGGTCGCCTGCTCCACTGTGCCTAGACAGTTTGCACGGTTTCCCCTGCATGAACACTTCCTGTGTGTCCGGCCACTGGTCCTGGATGGCACTACCACTATCACCATTACCGGGTCCCACCACTGCTAACATCACAGCAGCCGCTGCCTCGGCTTGGCTAATCTCATGTGAGTGTCAGTCATGGACAGCTAATAGACTCATATGGGCTGTTAAACTTGCCTTCTAAAACGGTGAGCTGATGGCAGAGGACCCAGCTGCTTAAAGTGATGGATATTTGCAACTGGATGCCTATATGCCCCAGTATCTCTCATGATATGATTTTGCTCTCCATGACAACAATTAGCTGCATGGGTTTTGTCTGGGAACTCCAAAAACACATTTTTGTCAGTGGGAGACTGAGGGTGAATGGCACGCGCACCATTAAGGTGCGAAGTGGCTAAGATAATGGATAGTTGCATTAGTATTATGATTTTTTAGCATAGATTACAGTTAAATTAGCTCCGTGTTTTCTCTCTCTGCCTTATTCTGTCACTTAGCCCACAGATCAAGAGCCGTGCTGAGACTGAGCATGTGACAGCATTAAAGCTCAGAGGAAATTCCTCCAGAGGATGAAAACTAAGAGTAACACGGAAAGGTAGAAGGAAAAGAGGAAGGTGAAGTTTAGAATATGGAGTTTCGAAATTTCATTCATTTCATGAAACTGGCAGTATCGTTTGAGCTATTTTTACTACCGCAATACCTCCTTTTTTTTCTTTTTTTTTTACCCGAGGTCTAAAAAAAGTCCAGATTTCATTTGGAAGTCGCACATTTGGCCTGGACAACCCCCCCTCCTCACCCCCGTCGCAGACTTCATCTGTTTGGGTGTGTGGAAGCCGCGATTCAGAACGCTGAATATCACCTTCCCACATGGCCTCTAGCTGTGGACTTGCGCTGGGTTCAAAAGGGGAATCGGTTTACTCTCCAGTTATGTCAGCACATGACATCACGTGAGTGCATTCCTCAGCTGGCTCACTTGGCAGGTATTTGGGAGAAATCGCCCAGGCCAAGAGGAGCCTGGCTGGCTCTCCCTCCATCGGGCTTCACGCAGAACAAGACGAGCTCCTCCATGTAAACATTTGGGGAGCTCCTCCTTCCCGCTCCCAACGTCGCCTAAAAAAAAAAAAAAGCGAGCAAAGGAGCCCCTTTTTTGAGTTGCATTTTCTAATTATCCAAATGGGAATATGATTTAAAATTGAAAGTTTTTTTCCTGTCTAATTAATTGTACGTCTTGATTTAAAAAGGCACACTATGTTCCACAATATAATAGGCTTTGAGGTCCCCTGGGAGTAGGGTGGGAGGGGGGGGGGGGGTGGGGGGACCCTGCAATCACTGAACTTGCAGCTCAGCGCTAACTCGATGCAAACAGAGCGTGCTGGATAAGAGGGCTTGTTGTGAGTCAAGAGCACAGTAGCAATTACCCGGACTTGGTAACGGGTTAAGGTCGCTTAAGTTAGCTTAATGATAAAGTCTTTGACCTTTCAGTGATTGGGGCGAGAGATGTATCCTGCTGGCTAATTGTGCTCGAACGTAATTCTAAAACAAAGGAACACGGTTTTTATGTTGAAGGACCTGTTTTTTTAGCTGTTTCCAGCCATGTATCGAAACCTATGAGTCATGAGTTTACTCTCTTGGGCTTGGCTATGAATGATTGTGGTAGAATTTGTAATATGTGTGCCGCACTATGCAATTTTTTTTTTTTTTTGGAGCAGGTCACAATGGACTAACAGTTTTTTTTTTTTGTTCCAAAGACATCAACAGCAAAAGGGAGAAAAAGAGCGTTTCCTCAGGAAACCTCCGTGAGAGCCCTCTGTGTCCTTAGACCAGACTGTGTCATCACTGTCGGGTGTTTTTGTTCCTACGTGACCTTTTCAAACAGTCTCGTGTTGTTTCAGTGAATAAAAGCTCTAGTAAACGCAATAAAAACACAATGGTCTTAAATACAGAGTAGTACTAATTGGACTGACTGATTTACCAGCTAACCAACCGTTTGGGTTATAAGCTAAGCGTGAAAGTAATTTACCTTGCATGAAATATGGAGACTATATTTGACTGGGCATATCCTGTTTAGCCGTTTTAGACGAGCGGGGCAAACAAATTGCGCTCTATGCCTTCCCTTGTCATTGTGTAACTGCTGTAGTAGGGGGGAAAAAAGATGGCAGAGATTGCATTGACAACGTCGACGCACCTCCTCACTGTACTCTTCCCTGCCTGCGTGCTGATTTCTAATGTGCCCCCGTTCGTCCCAGCCTCACTGTTATTTCTTTCAGCAGGGAGAAGTGGATGATGCATAAAGGTTTCCTAGCGTTGCCGTCTTGCAGCAATGGCCTGAGGGACTCTCTGGACTGAAACCAAGGTGAGAAGCTTAGCCCCAGCCAACCCTCCCTTTTTTTTTTTTTTTTTACGCAACTCTGCTGCGCAGTGTGGCAAATAGGCGCGTCGGTCCAAAACACCAAATGACCAACTGCACAAATGATGCAAGCATCCCGACTAAAAAAAGACTTATTTTCCCCCCGAAAGATCCGACTTGGCTTGCGGTGCGTCCCCTCCTGCAGTATTTTGATTTATTGGTTTGTTTCTCCATCTATTCTATTAGGAAAAACTCCCTGTTCACGCTCCCTGTTGCAGTGTGTTTCAGAGTTGATCTCTCACTGTAAGGGAAGAGTGTTGAAGGCAGTTTTTAGATATCAAAGCTGCCAATCTTTTCTTAAAGGAGACGCACTGTGCCGTACCATATTTCAGAACATCCTTAGAATCTTATAATGTCCTATAACCTCTGCAGAGTTGCACAACATGAGCCGTAGGGGTACGGCTGTAACCCACTCACAAGTTTTCACACGCTCTTCAGTCTCCCTGAATGTCAGGTACCGAGATCTCTGCGAGATTCGGTCAGAACTCGATCCGGTCCGGTTGGACCGTTTAATCTGGTTGGACCAATCAGAATGAGGATCCGCCATTACCTTGTCTTTACTTGGATTCGACAGCCTGGCTGTTATAGCGGGATCACAAAGAGCAGTTGGTAGAGAAGACATACATGTACATGTTTTTGAGGAGGAGGAGGAAAATGCGGTGAACTTGACCGTCCAAATGAGTGGGGCATCATGAAGCATTATAGCATTTAAAGGGACAGGTGCTAGAACTGAGCGTTCATAGCAGGGCTGTGAAACTGTTGTGTAGAGAACCCCGCTGTGCTCAGTCTTTTCTGAGCACAGCCGGGTTTGTTTTCGTCTCTGACCAATGCATGTTCCAACATAACGTTTAGGTTCTGTCAAGGAAGGTGAGCATAATACATTAATTAATCATTAGCTTTGATGAATTTCAGCTTCATGTTACCCCTCACCTTGAGGCAGATTGTGCTTGAGTTTACTTCTTTAGAACTCCTAGCATGCAAGATTTCAAAGTAGCTGGAAAACATTCAATATCCTGTAACATTCTTGTTTGTCTCAATGACTACACAATAAAGGCCTCCTATTTGATTCTATTCTATTCGCACCTGGCCACAGCTGCTACGTTGGCAATGGACCAACTTTAGTACAGGGCAATAGCCTCTTGATCACCGAATAATGGCATCTTAATGCCTCGCCATAACACTTCTGCCACTCTTAACAAAGTGACATGGATACTGTATAGTGGGAAAAGACCATTTATCACAATTAGAGTGGGCTTTTGCGATACATATAGATATATTGTGCATGCTTATAAGCAGGCAAAAGCAGACATTCTGTGAACGTGCAGACAGCATCCAATAACAAACTGAACCAACAGTTTGCAATAACTGTCACGGGTTCGTCCGCCGGTCTTTATCTTTACTACTTTGCCGTCTTGCCCTCGGTGAGCCCTCCACTGTAGCGTACATGCTCCCTGTCTCAATCCAATATTTATCCATTCCCACATAGTCTAGCCCACATGGTCCATGTAAAGTTTCAAGTTGACCTGCCGCAGAAAAGCAGCCTCGAGTCAAGGGTCATGAATAAAATACAAACATTTACTGTCTACAGCCACGCTAGAGTGGCGTAGTAAAAGAAAACGCTGTTTTTAGAGTGACTGTATTTGCTTCAAGCAGCCACACGCTCGGATATCCGTCCATTCATCCATCCATTATCCAGGCCGCTTCATACCCGGTGGTGTCGTGAGGACCTGCTGGGGCCTATCTCCAGCACACACGGGGTGAGATAGCGTGAGATTTTAAAGTCTCTAATTGACCTCACCATGAATGCTTTTGGACTGTGGAAGCAAACGGGAGTACCCCAGTTTGGACTGGAGACTCTTGCTCCCTCCCAGTTAGCATGTCGTTCTTTGCGCGTGTTCCTGGAGTTTTAACAGGGCAGGTTTTTGGCGGCTAGGATCTTCGAAAGCTCACAAATGGAGATGTTGCAGTATTGGTGGCTAAGTATTGATAAGAATGCCTCGATTTGAGCCCTAATGTAGGTCATATATGGAGATCAGCCCCAGAGTGTCCCTGTGTTTAACCTACAATAATATGATTTCCACAGTGACATCTGATTCTCCCCTCGGGCAGAGCTCTCAGCCACTGATAAATTGTTCACCAGATTGTTGCGGAGAGGTGCTCATTTATACCAGCTAATCAATTTTTTTTTTTCTTGCCATCCCTCGACTCCGTGTCTTTGGTCGCCCCTCCTCGGATCCAGCCCTTCTCCCCTCTCAGCGTTTCTCTCCGACAGGCCGGGGCTGTGTGCACTTATTACACGGAGGGAGCCCACCCCCTTTCCTTCCCTGCGACATCCTGAAGTGACTGCCACTGTTAAAGATTCATGAACGTGATCAGCTTTCAGTAAATGGGGAGGGGAGGGCGTTGGGCTGGCTCTTAGTTGCACTCGTCCACTTTAAGGCCATTACCTTGCAGTGATTTTCAGTGTGAGCTCGGTGGGCATGCGAGGTGCATGTGCTTCTGTATATTATGTGAAAACGCACTTGTGCGCCTCAGATCATTTGCAGTGGTTTTGCATGATTTTTTGTATTGATTCGGAAAGCCAGGTGCGGTGCACAAGATGGCTAGTGGTCCTCCAGCCGTAGAATTCAGTGCTCTAGCAGTGACGTATGAGGAAACGCAGTCTCTGAGCAGCAAAACCCATGGTCTGCTGAACACAACGTCATACAGCCAGTGAACCTTCTGTGAAAAAGGCCAGTGACCCATTTTTGTTCCCTTTGTTTCCTCATCTTCCTCTTACTCACACTACACTGTGTTTTCTCACCACCCCCCCCCCCTCCCCACCAGCCTTGCTCTCTGTCATTGATCTGATGCCTCTGCCTGACAGGCCCATTGCTCACGTCTTGTTAAGCTCGCCCAAGATTGGTTGCTCTTTACCCCCTTCAGTCCATCATCTCGTCCTCCTCCCGGTCTCCCACCTAATAGCGCAACATCTGGTTCAAGGAAGCGGCAGCCGTCGGCAAGGCCACGGTTCACCGCGGACGCCGCCAACCCCCCCCCACCCCCGCACCTAAGTTGCGTCCCGTAGAAATGGATATCGTGTTTTGTTTTGGGTTTTTTTTTTTAACTAGGTTTGTCTTTAATTCTGTCCGACGCGGTTCCAAGGCGTCTCTGTGTGTTTTGGCTCTCTCAGCGCTTCTCGGCACCCTCGCAAATATTGAGACGTAAAACAAGGAGACGCAGGTCCTCTGGGCCCCGCCCCTGTCATGATTTCCTCTTCAGCATGGGGTGTGGGGGTGGGGGGGGGGTAGGGGGGGGGAATAAATGGCCCGTGCTGCAGCCCTCCTCCAGAAGCCCTCTTTATTGGTGCACTCTTGTTCCCCGGGTCTCTCTGGGGGCCTGTTGTGCCAAGGAAGCTATGTGAGAACAGATTATACACCAGCAGCAAGACATTGTTCAGAGCCCCGCAGTGGTTTTGCACTTTCTGGAAGGGCCCTCATTATTGCGGCGCAGGAGACTTCAAACACTCCCCCCAATAGCTTTTGATGCAGTTTAATGCACAGTCATGCCCAGCACTCTCTGAGCTCCAGAAGCTCTGGGTGTGTCTTTATAATCAAAGCCCTGCTAGCCCACATGATTACAGGAATGGTACACTGGCACATGCCCTCTCCCCTTGGCAATCAGACACTGATTTTTTTTTTTTTTTTTGCCCCCCTTCCATTATACTATGACTGGAATTGGTGATTCAGTGTTTTTGAAGCACACCACCACCACCACCACCACCCCCTCCGGTGATGTGCATGCTGCATGTCCCACTTTGTGTGTGGCAGCTGAGTTTTGGAAAATAGTCTGCTTGTAGTAATTCGATGTGGAGACTGCGGGGACTTTATCAAGCACACCTGTGAAATCCAGTGCAATCGAATGCAGCAGCACCCCTCAAGTCGTGCCTCTTTACGGAGACAACAATGTTGATCTTTTATGGAATGTTTTTGCTGAGGTCGTCCTTTCCTGTGGTCACATATGGCACCGTAAGATTGAAACCTTTTCCTTTGGCCATCAACAAGCTGGAGTGTGATTGAAATATTAAACATATTGTAGCTCAGGAAACATCATGACTAGCTGCAACCGCAGTGGTAAGCAAGGGTGAAATCTTTTGGGACAACAAATGCATCTGTCTCTGGTGCCCAGCATTGCTATGTCACCTGCGGTCCAGCTGTTGTAAGCCGCTGGAAAGTCACTTTTCCGGGCAGCGCCTGACCTCCTTTCCGGAGAAACGCATCATGACCCACCGTCCAGACCGCCGGACGTCGTGTGTCGCGGCCGTTCACTGCAGCCCGATGCAGAATGCCGCGGCGCGGCCTGTCCGGGCTAAGTTGTGACAGGAGGGAAACGTCGTCTCAGCGGCGGCACCGGCAACCTCTCGTTGTCTCTGCATTCCTCGCTCGCCAGACTGGTTGGCTCCAGCTCGGTCCTGGAGAGTCTGCTCCGGTGACACCTAAGACATTAGCAGTGACACACACCTACGAGTGCGCCCGGGAGCTCTCAAAGTCAATTGATTTTTTTTTTTTTTTTCAAACTTTGACTTGTGTCTTCATCCGCGTGTTCTCCTTGTTTGTTTTAACGAGCCACTCTTCAGTTTAGCTTTAGACCGTTGATTATTAAGTAAATATGTCATCTGCTGTGTATCGCTCTGTGTATCAGGGAGGTATTAAATGTCATTAGTTGCCCATCAGCTGAACAAACAGGCTCAGGTATTGTAAAATCAACCGTGTTTCCAGAGCAGTGTTGGTGGCAGAATTAATAGCCTGACCCCCTGTTCAGCTGCCAGTCAGTCGCACAGATAGAAGATAAAAACCCGTAATGAAGTGTTGAGTTCACACAGGGTTGAGCCGCTGGCGCACAAATATACAATTATGGCCGCTCTGTTATAAGTGTGTGTTAGTGTCTGAGAGACGCGGGGAGGGTGGGGGGGTGGCTGCAAGTAGAGTGTCGTTTACGATACTTATGCAAGAGGGAAACCTTAGCTCATCACAACCTCCGAGTGGCAAAACGGCGACATGGAAAAGCTCCAGTAAACCTCATGACCCCGGCGTCGTTTCCAGGCAGGCCGTCCGGTGTGACCAGGCGGTCGCTGCAGCTCGCACTTGCCACTGTGAATGCATGTCTACCTCTGTCCTTTGAAACCTTTTCAAAAATCTGATGAGCCCGAGATAGAGACCTTTCCCGTAAAATTAGCATCCGCGCCTTTCTCACGCTCCGATGGAAGTCTGACCGGCTGAGGTACTCCCCCCCCCCCCCCCCCCCCCCCCCCCCCTCGGTTTCTCAGCTCGGCTGATTTCACACCATCCACGGCTAGCATAAGGTAGCTTGCAGTGCCTGATGGGCCATATGTCTCAACTTACAAAACTAATGAACTAAATGAGCTGACAGCTTGATGAACTGCGAGTTTAGTAGATGCCTTCCAGAATGTGCCAGTCAGTACCACACACGGGGTTAGATACCCTACTCTCACTTACTCTGCCTTGCCTTCTGTCTGTCCGCAGTACATCTGTATTAGTGGATGCCAGATCTCATATCATGCACACATTTATGCTCAGCACAGCGGTCAGGGATAGCATAGGCAGTAAATTAGTCCTTTTGAACGCTTTCTAAATGCCCTCCCTCCCTCGAAATTGGTTGTTGTGCTTCATCGGCCGCTGAGTGACAGGAGTCGCAAGTGAGTAATTCATGCGTGTGTCACACAGAAGAGATATCGGTAGACGTCTTGGAGGTCTGAGCCCGGAGCTGCGAATTCACGCAGAGCCATAAATGTGATCAGCAGCCCCATCATCATCATCATCGTCGTCGTCGGCAGCTCCATTATCGTCATCCTGAGCATCAGTGCCCTGACGTCGCAGATGACTCAGCGTGTGGCTGAGTGTGAAACGGGCCTCTGCACAGATCCGCACTTTCATATCATGCTCCTCGACGCTACTGCAGAGGCCGAGGTGAACCACAGACACCGAAGCAACATGCAGCTATGCGCATGGTTCCAGACTTACTGTGGCCCATGGGCCTTGGCAGAAGGGAAGTCCCGTCGTTGCCAGTGTTGACAATGGGTTCGGTGACACGGATCTCTGTGTAGTCGGCTGCCGCCAGCACACCCAGCTGTTTCTGGATCCGGGGCGTTCTTTGGAGCCGCGAAATCCCCTGGCTAGTCTGCCCGTGTGAAGACCGGACCCCCCCCAGCAACAAGGCAGCGTCGTGCCAGGCTGCCTGGCCCGAGCTGTCTGGCTGTCTGCGTCGGTGTCATTGAGACGTGCCCCGCTGCTTCCAGTCTCTCTTATTTGTCTCAGCATACACTGACCCCGTCATTACTGCCATGTCAAGGAGACGGAGGCAACCAATCATATCAGAGCCCGGCGGGACGAGCGCGGCCAATCACGTCCACAGTCCCCATGGTAACTTGGAAAGCCCGGGCACGGCCAATGGGAACAGAGAGTGCCACTTAGCTTTGAGAGTTTAATGGCCCTGTTTCTGTTGTCATTAATAAAAGCGCGTAACCTCTGCTATGGAGCCTGTTGTGATTAAGTGGACAGCGCGGTGCCGTGGCACAAAGACGGGGCCCCCGTGGCTTCCCGGGGAGCGGCACGAGCAAGGACACGTGCACAACGGCGCCCGTTAATGTTCAGTACCTGTTCGTAGCGTGCGCCGACCGATCCTGGCCTGAGCGGCTCGTCAGCGGAGCGGAGGAAACGGGTTTTTACCCTTCAGAGTCTCCTCTGCCTCTCCGCCACTGGTTCGACTCCATCCATCTGAGCGCGGAGCCCACCATTAGCTTAAAGTAGGTCATTCCAGGCCAGGAGGGAGCCAGACTCAAGTTTGCATGGTCACTAGCTCCCCCCCACCCCCTTTTTTTTTCTCTATAAAGTGTAGCTCGCCTCAGCTAAGCTATGCTACTCCTCCGTGCTCTACATTGTGCTGCGCTGTACCCTGCCGCGCCTTATGTAACGGACGAGCAGCGAGCGGTGTGTGTCGCAGCCGTTTCCATGGTTAGCGCTCGCCCCGGCCGAGGCTGCATCGCAGCGCGGCGTGACCCGACCTTGTGCAACCAGGGGCAGGCCGGGAGAACAAAACTCTCCCTCCCTCTTGTCTCCCCCTTCTATCCTTTCTATCCTCTCATTCAAAAAAAAAAGGGCTGCATGTTCCCTGAACCAAAGAAGACATTATCTCTGAGCGTGTGTGTATTTTTCGTCTTTTTTTTTCTTTCTTAAATGTCACCGTTCGCTTCGGAGGCGCCCGCGTCCGCTGTGCAGCAGTCGCAGTCTCCTATCGAAGTCCAAGTGCATTAGACGCCATCAAATTTTGGCGCGGGCCAATTAATAAGACATCACGCCGGTCAATAATTGATTGTCGTTCATTTAAGCGGCGTGACGTCCGACTCCCGGGGCGAGGGGAGGAGCGGCGCCAGCACGCGCGGCCGGCACGGATGCCCGACATCCGCAAACTCCGTCCGTGTCTTCCGCGGCTCTCGGGTCGCCCTTTTTGAATGATTCGCATCCGAAACGGGAGCGTCAGCTCGTGCCACAACCCAACGTCACGTCGCACAGAAAACCCAGTGCGCGGGGGGATGGGGGATGGGGGGTGGGGGATGGGGGATGGGGGTCTCCGTGACTGAAACGGCCCCCGGCCAGCTTGTCACTCCGGGTAGCGTAAAGCGGTCTCGACACCGGTTCTCACGCTCGAGACGAGGGATGGCTTGTCCTCCTCGTCCCCCCGGAGTGACGCGGTGCAGGTAAAGCACCCCCCCCCCCCCCCCGGAGGCGCCCGGGAAAACACACACAAACACATGTTGTGATCATAAGCCGGCTCGACTCTGGCTGCGAGCCGGCTTTCGCTCGGTATCGTGTAACGAATGGGGGGGTTTTTTTTCTCTCTCTCCTTCTTCCTTGGTGCATGGTTGAGCGCGCAGTCTGGTGCTGTGGGCAAAGCGCCGTGTTCTCATTTCAGTCTCTCTGGGGAGAGCTGCACCATCAGAGAGGAATGATTGAATCTCTTTCTCCGCTCCATTTTCACTCATTTCTCCTGGAGTGGATCAACCTGTGCCCCCAGCGCTGGAGTGCCTCTGTGTGTGTGTATGTGAGTGCATAAGAGAGACTGTGTGTGTTGTATGCAGATGCCTGTGTTGGCATGCTCACACACCTACCACATCGTTTAAGCGCTTTCCGCACAATATTGCTGCTGGACTTTGTAGTTGATCCATCAAATGTCGCACATGTTTTGTTTTTTTTTTCTCCCCTCACACGTTTCTCTGTGCTTGTTCATTTCCCAGACGCTGATATGCATTGAGGATGAGTGGAGTCGGCGAAAACCCATCTGACCCTGCCAGGGCAGAGTCACGGAAACGCAAAGAATGTTCTGCCGAACTTCTGGGACCCAGGTGAGACCCGTACCCCTGTTCAACCCACGATCGACGCTTACTTCTAAAGACCGTTTTTGGACAGCGAAACCAAAATGACGGGTTTAAAGGAGACCCATTGTGCTGTTCCGTATTTCAGAACATCCTTATAATCTTATGTTATGTGTCCATGGTGAACCTCTGCAAAGTGGCACAACATGAGCTGTAGGGGTCCGGCCGTAACGCACCAAACGAGATTTCGCATGCTCTTCGGTCTCCCCGAAAGCGAGGCAACGAGATCTCTGCGAGATTTGTGCAAAACCTGACATCACGTCGTATCGTCCAATCAGGACGGACCAACCCGTAATGCGGCTCAACCATTACCCCCGTTGTCACTTATTTGGATCTTGTCGTCCAGGTGGGCGGGGCATGCTGGAGCTCAATAACATTGTAAGGAAAGGCGCTAAAACCGAGCGTTTATAGCAGAGCTGTGAAACTGGTATGTAGAGAAGTCAGCTGTGGTCAGCTGTTTGTTGACCGGAGCATGTTGCTAACATAACTTTTAGCCATCAAGGAACCATATGAGCCATGAAGACGGTAAAATAAGCGCAATATGTCTCTTTTCTGAAGAGGGTTAAAGTAAAATCAAAGTGCAGCTCCAACCCGTCTATCCCAGCTGTGTGCTACCGCGACGGCTAACCCTGAAACACTGTTCAAGTCTGTACAATACATATGCATAATTCATCTGGAGATAAGCACTCAGGAGCGCGGCTTTTCCTTATTGATGCGGTGCTCTGTGTTGACACAATTAAGAGGCCTAGATCTGTGTTTCAAGTCGTATGGAGGGTAATTGACCCGAGCTTTATCTCTTTTCTCCCGGCACACCGAGGGTTTTTTTTTGTTGTAAAGATGCTGTGTACCTTGTTGTCAGTAGCTATGAGAGTAAGAGGGCCCTCCAGTCATACTTGGTGTTTGGATCCACTATTCCAGCCCACACAGGGGTCTTTCTTTTCCTGCCTATTTATCCTCTTCTCCTCCCTGTATTGCTTTTACCCTACATGTACTTAGTCACACTTGAATGCCTGCACGCGCTTTTAAATGCCTCCTGCCGCTACGGCCTTCCTCGTTGCATTCATTGTCTTACTTCGGTGTTTTCTCCGCCCCACCCTCCCCCCACACCTCCCACCCCCCCCTTAGTCCAAAGCGGAGCAACGAGAAGCGCAACCGCGAGCACGAGAACAAATACATCGAGGAGCTCGCCGAGCTGATCTTCGCCAACTTCAACGACATCGACAACTTCAACGTCAAGCCTGACAAATGTGCAATCCTGAAGGAAACTGTGAAACAGATCAGACAGATAAAGGAGCAAGGTAGGAGACCTTGACGCCACCGAAGCTCGCCTCTCTCTGCTCCGGTCCTGCCGAGTTTGAGCAAATGGGTGTAAAATGGAGCCGGGCCGCGGCTGCTCCTCCGGTAGCCCGGGCCGCTGCGGTGCCATGAATATGCTCGGGATGCTGCTGCGGTTTCGAGGGCCCGGCCACAGGTGGCAGCCTGTTGGCAGAAGCGCCCGGTTTCATCGCATAAATATTATGGTTTGGGATCCGCTCCGCGCACGGTAATTGATGTTGTTATTAAAGGGCAGCGCCATTGATTTAATGTTCCCTCCATCACTTCATCGCATAATGCGTATGAACCCTGAACCGTGTTTGCGTTCGGGCGAGTGGATCGGCCTGTTCAGACGTACTCGCCATCCTTTTTTTTTTTTTTTTTTTTACCTAGCCTTTTAGCAGTTACGTGGGGTCTGTATTTTTTAGCTTTTTTTTACTCCTCTTGATGTCTGGTGGGTCTTTAAAGAAAAGGTAAGCCATCGAGGCAAATGCGAAGCTGTGGATAAGATCCGGGCGACGCACACGAGGAGAGCAGCCGAGCGGCTGGTAGACAAAGAGTGGCCCACTCGAGGCGTACGTGAATCAGAGCGGCTGATGATGTCATCATGCTTTGTGACTCACGGAGCCGAGCGTTATGTAATGCTGAGCGGCGTGATGCAAAAAGATCACACGCACACACACACACACAAAACTCCGGCTACCGTCTGTCCGTACCCTGCCTCCCCACTGTCTGATTCCCTCCCTCTCCCTCCGTGTCTTTTTTTTTGCCCCCCCCCCCCCCTCCGCCTCTGAAGGCGTAATTGTGTTTGTACAGCAACCCGGCGTAGGGAAGGGCTAAACAGTCAGCCTGGCTGCCTCCTCCTCCTCCTCCTCCAGACCTCGGCCGCTTGCCTCTCTCTCTCGCCGACATGGGAGGGCAGCTGCGCCTCATCTGGCACAGTTCGGGGGGTGGGGGGTGGGGGGGGGGGGGGGGGGGGGGGGCGTGGGGGGGCGTGGGGGGGTCAGCCGCTCAATCCGCCCGCCGCACCCACGGCCGAACCGCGGCAATGCATCGAAGCCTCATTAAGCTGTCTCTACGCTCAGAGCGGTTCGCTTTATATTACCGGCAATTGTTCGTTTGACTGCGCCGTCATCTGTTCGCCGTTACGTTCCAAGGTTGCGGCGGATTGTTTATGGTACACAAGCTCCGATTTGTATAGGCCTGTTATTGCCCCCCTCCGCCCCCCGAAAGCACCGTCACTGTGTAAAAGATGGCCTCGGTCCATGCCAGCATCACTGAATGCATTAAATGACTGTAACGTGGCCTAATAACTCTGTGACGGATGTTGGCCAGGCGGACGAGTGCAACAGGGGGCCTCCCTGCGAAATCCGCAAAAAAGGGGCGGAGCTGTGTGCTTTTTTTTCTTCATTGTTTTGTTCGCAGCTTGTTGCCTCTGGAGACGGGATGCTGAGGAATGATATCTTGATAGCGCCTATAAAATCATGGCATAGCCACCACTTTTATAGCCTCCTTTACTCTCCTAACTGCTCCCTCCTGCCAGCACAGCCGAGGCCCGGCTCTCATCGGCCCCGGGGCTTGAATATACAGGAGCCGTTGAGCCGCAGCTTGTAGTTCACCACGTTTTGCCGCTTTTCCTTTTTACGAGCGCGCGTGAATGAGAAATGTCAAAACGCGCCGGAAATCGTTTTTTAAGGAGCGAAGAAGAATGCCTGGCCAGGGGGTGGGGGGAGGGGGGGTGAAGTCACACAGGCCCCGGAAATAACGAGGCCCCTCCGCGTTTCGCACGGCGGCAGGCGCGCGGACGGACAAGAGAGGGCCCGGGCCGACGTTGAGTGATGGGTCCGTACCCAGGGCAGCTGTGCTGGTTGGTATAGGAGGGGGGGGGGCCCGCCGGGCCCCGGAGAGGTCCCGCTGATGCACACATCATTAATGCTGAAAGAGATGAATGCCGCGTTTGCCCGAGCCCGCCGAGCATTTGTGTCAGCTTTCTACTACGCCCCCCCCCCCAAAAAAAAACAGAAAAAAAAAGAAAGGACGTGATTTTGTTTGCTTCTCGCCGCAACAGTCTCTCACCATATGGTCATCCCTCGTCTTGGCATGGTGCGACAGTCATGTGTGCCCCCACCACCACCACCAACACCACCACCACCGCTACCACCACCACCACCCTCCCCCCCCACCTCAACGAGCCCACTCATATCCCGCCTCTCATCACCATCTCCGAAAGTAGGGCAGCCTACGCTCCCAACATAAGGCTTCTCTGCGTGGCTATTAACCCAATCACTCACATGGACAAATGCACAGCACCGCCGCGCAGGTAGAGGAGCTCACGGGGCCTCGCCTCCCGAACAAACCAGCGGCCGATTAACACATTCACCGCTTTGCGGCACCACATGTTTATTTATTTATTTTTTGCCAAGGTCAGCGGAGCAACATCGCGGTCCTATATAGATAGAGATACTTTAGGAAGTAATGTTTTTTTGTTTTTGTTTTCTTTAAATAGGGTTAGGGTTAGGATTTCCCTAGCCTTAGGGTTAGGGTTAGGTCTGATCTACATGTATAGGTACGCACACACAAGCTGTATTCGGAAATCCAATAGGGGTATGAGCTCACGAGGAGACACGGCTCAGCTCAGGCTATTTAAGAGAGGCGAGCCCGCCGAGGAGCGGGGCAGGGAGGCTAACCCCTTGGCTAACGAGCGCCGGAGCGTTCCAGAGTCCCAACGTGGTTTCGGGGGGGGGGTTCCGGACCAAGTGTCGTGAAAGAACGCTCGCAGCTCGTGACCCTCTGTGATCTCATATGACCTTCGAACGAAACGCCTCGATCCGTGGGGAGACTTCCCGCCCCCGCCGCTAGATTTCCGAGCTTATTTGCCTCGCCGAAAACGAGGGAAAGGCGGCGCGGGCCACTCCCTATTTACTCGTTTCAGTCTGTGTTTCCATACGAGCTTTTCTTTCTTTCTTTCTTTCTTTTCTGCGCACGACAATGCGCTCCATCCCGCCGACGGCGTGGCCGCCGCGTGCTTCGACAGAAGGGGGACAAAACCTGTTGGCTTTGTGGCGGGAGGGATGCAGGGTTAGGGTTAAAACCCTTGTCGAGCCAGCGACCCTTTTTCGAATTATGTGGGTCAGTTTGGGGGGTGAGAAACGAGGGTGTTTTTTTTCTCTCTCTCTCTCTCTCTCTCTCTCTCTCTCTCTCTCTCTCTCTCCCCTCCTCCGTTTGAGTACGTATCGCTGTATTTGCTGTCCTCTAATCTCTGTCGCCCGTTCTCCCGCCGAACAGAGAAAGCCGCGGCAGCGAATGAGGAGGAGGTGCAGAAGGCCGACGTCTCATCGACGGGCCAGAGTGTGATCGACAAAGATGCCTTGGGACCAATGATGCTGGAGGTGGGTGGAGCGCCGTTCAGTCGCGTCGAGGTGATAAAAAAAACACAATCGCTATATGATGAAGACCGCCGTCCAGAGACCACCACGATAACAAATGGAGCCGCAGGGGTTGTGTGTGTGTGTGTGTGTGTGTGAGTGTAGCTGTGCGGCATAAAAGCTGCCAGCATCTTGTATCTGCCCCGGATTGGCTGTAAATCACCGAGCGGAGCAATGGCCTCGTTGTCCTGTGGAGGGCCACTGAAGTGCTTATGTATAATGGGAAAGAAAGCAACAGCCCGGCGAATGAATCAGTCCATTGAGCCCCCGTCCTCTCACTTCTCGCTTCCTCCCTCCCTTTCCCCTCTTTCTCTCCCTCTCTCTCTCCTCTCTCCTGTCTCTCTCTCTCTCTCTCCGGTGCTTTCTCTCTCTTGTCCGCTCCTCTTTTTTCTCTCTCTCTCTCTCTCTCTCTCTCTCTCTCTCTCTCTCTCCCTCCCCGTCTTCACTCCGAGATCTGTCCCGTCATGGAATATTTATAGCTCTCCTGGTCCAGCGTCACTGAATTGACATACTAACTCGGGGCTAAATATAGCCCCGGTGCAGCCTGCATGCTTTCCCATCTGTCAGCAGGCCCCAAAACACAGCGACGGCCATTCACACCCACCCCTGCTCTGGCCACGGCCGGCCGGCCACCTCCCCCCTCCCCTCCCCTCCCCTCCCTCCCCCTTCCCCTGTCCCCGGTCCGCCAGCCCAGACTCATTACTGGATCACTCCGAGGAGCGAGGGCCACGGGCAGGAAACGCACCCACGCGGCCCCGCGACCCTCCTCCCAGGCTGCGCGCCGCCCGCCCGCTCGCTGGCGAAGCGCGAGAGGAGGTCACATGCTCATCAAGGCATGGAAGTTTGCATTCCCGCCCCGGTTCCTCTGCGGCCATGTTGTTTTTTTTTTTTGTTTTTGTTTTTTTTTCTCGTCCTTTCATTCCCACGCCAGCGTACAGCGATGCTTTGTAGGAGCTGACATGAAAGGAGACCCTGTTTGCAACGCACCAGTATCTTGTCATAAATAAACCCCCCTCCCCCTCATCCCCCCCCCTCCCCCCCCTCCCCCTCCCACCCCCCAACGCGCTCCCTCCAAGATCGCAGTTGACTACCTATCGCGTAGTGGGAGGTCGGGCCGCATGGTCACACATCGGGACAATGGCCGCGAAATGGAGCGCTCGTTGGCTCCGATCGCCTTTGCCGAGCGTTGACGCCATCGTAAACGAAGGTGTCGATGTTGCGCAAGAGTGCCTGGGGTGTCCGCCACCGGCGAACGTGACCCGTGTCGGGACGAGGCTCTTTGAGTGCTCCTGAATACGACGCAAGAAGCCGAGGTGTGGAACGGACGCCTTCTCCGTCCGTCTCGATGCTTCGAGATCTTGTAGCTTATCGCTACCTTTTTTTCCCTTTTCATTTTTTCAAGGCTAGGGGGCGATCCGATGGCCCAATTGGCGCCATCGCGTGCGAAAATGGCCGACCCCGGGGCTACGCTCTTTCGATTAAGCCCCTCCTCCTCCTCCATCGCATCCTCCCGTCTCTGCGGGCGCGTGCCTTTGTCCTGCTCTCCGACGTTGAGCATGTGCGGGAGCGATGGACGGGCACGACGCGCAACGCTCCAGCCATAGATGTGTGTGTGTGTGTGTGTGTGTGTGTGTGTGTGTGTGTGTGTGTGTGTGTGTGTGTGTGTGTGTGTGTGTGTGTGTGTGTGTGTGTGTGTGTGTGTGTGTGTGTGTGTGTGTGTGTGTGTGTGTGTGTGTGTGTGTGTGTGTTAGGCAGCAGGAAATGACTTGATTGTGATTTAAGCGTCTCTTAAGCGTTTTCTTCGAGGATTCTTCAGATTTTCTTCAGATTTGGACCCCGGGGAAAAACCGAAACCCTAAACCCGAACATGCCTACTAATAAGAATGATGCCAATGATGACAATGATAATGCAGTCAACAGTAATGAAAATGCTATCAAGACACGACCAGCGACCAGAATAGCGACGCGCCTAAGGTGGGGGCGCTGCTCGGTTTAGGTCATCTCATCTATTTGGCGCATTTTCAGAAACGGGAGCGCGGTGCTGAAAATTTGCAGCAGATAAGGAGGATGAGATCATGGACAAGTGGACAAAAATCGAATGGTGGTCCGCCCGGGCCACAAAACTGAGCTGATGGCAGACCATGAAAAAAGGGTTTTTACATTGGATATCTTAGGATATCTTAGGGCGATATCTTAGCCCTTTGGTTTCCCAACATGTGAAGAGAGACAACGGGAGTGTAGCGGGCAGCAAGCGGGAGCAGAAGCGTCCCGGGCTGCTGGCCGCTTGTCACTTCCGCGGCTCTGGAAATCTGTTCACGCACCGAATTTAGCTCGCGTTGTTGGACGTGAGAGTTTCGGCCTAGAACAAACTCCCCCAGCGTGTGTGTGTGTGGGGGGGAGGGGGGGGGGGTGTACATCGAACTACTTAGCTGCAGTGTTGTCTCTGCTAACAGCTAGTCGCCAGCCAGCGCTGGTGCGAAGTGCAGGTGGTCGGACATATTTTTACACTCCTCCTTTCGCTCCACTTGTTATTTGTTCTGTAGCGGCGTGAAGCAGAAACTCAATAAACAAACTCCCCTCTTCTCTCTCCCTCTCTCTCTCCCTCCCTCTCCCTCCCTCTCTCTCTCCCCCTCCCTCCCTCTCCCGCCGCTCCAGGCCCTGGACGGCTTCTTCTTCGTGGTGAACATGGAGGGCAACATCGTGTTCGTGTCGGAGAACGTGACCCAGTACCTGCGCTACAACCAGGAGGAGCTGATGAACACCAGCGTCTACAGCGTGCTGCACGTCGGCGACCACGCCGAGTTCATCAAGAACCTGCTGCCCAAATCCCTAGGTTAGAGATTCACACCCCCCCCCCCCTCCCCTCCCCCCACCACACTCTCCATCCCGTGTCTGGGCGCACACACACAGGTGTTGTTTAACAGTTGAAGTGGTAACGCCCCTGAAATGTTTCTGGGCCTAATGTGAAGTGTTATGTAAGCCTCGTATACAGGCTTGGCACCGAGCTCGAAACCCATAGGTTCTTCATTTTCTCTTCTGCTGATGCTCAGCCCCAGACTTTTTTTTTTTTTGCTCTCGCTCTCCTCTTCCTCCTCCCTCCCTCCCTCCCTCCCTTCCTTTTTACAGCTAATTAACTTCCTTTTTCGGCATCTCTCCCCTGTCAGCAGCGTCGCTCTTTTTCCTACATTCTCATCTCGTGCCCTTCCTTCCCCTTCTCCTCTCTTCCGCCGCGCGCTCGCGTTCGCCTCTCCCTCGCACAAGTTCTCATTTCGGCGCTCGCGCTTTCCCTCCTCCCACCCCCTCACACCCTCCCTCCCTCCCGCAACACATTGTCTTTCCCCCGGCATTGCTCATCTCACAGCCGTTCATTCCTATAAGACAATTTGCTTCCCCCCCCACCCCCCCCCTCCTCCTCTCCTTCTAGTTTAGCCTCTCCTCCTCCTCCTCCTCCTCTTCGTTTCACACCTTACCTCCGTTTCTCCGCCTCTCCATCTTAGCGAGGCGACTGCAATGTGTGTCAGCGCCCCACCATCAGGAGTCGGGTCTAAGTCTCCCTTCTCCCCTTCCTCTCCTCTCCCGGCGCTCCGGATTGAGGTCTGAGTGCCCAGCCATCTGGGTGGGTGGGTGGGGGGGTGAGGGGGGGGCGGGGGGGGCGGGGGGGGGGGGGTACAGCACAGAGCCCGGCACCCTGGAAACGATCGGTGGGCTGTGTCCCAGATACCGAGAGATTATCAATGCGCCGAACGAGATCACAAACCAGATGGAGTGTGATGGGAGTTTTGACTTAAATGAGTCGTGCTGTCTCCGACTGCACGCGTGCCGCTCTCTCTCTCTCTCTCTCTCTCTTTCTTTCTTGCTCACACATACATACACACACGTGCACGTATGCGCACACACATACACACACATGTGTTTTGCACACGGAGGCCTGGCCGTGATGCATGGCTGCGGATGGAGGGCGCCGGGGCTCGGGGGTTCCAACCGCTCATCACGACTGATCTCCGCCCAGCCCGCTCTCCGTTTTGCAGTCCCCCCCCCCCCCCCCTCATCCCCCCCGTCCTGCTCCCATTACGTCTCTCTGTGGCCGTTCTCGGGGGGGGCGCCCGTCGTAAACCCTCTCCCCCTCTCTCTCTCCCTCCCCGGCAGTGAACGGCGTCCCGTGGTCCAGCGAGGGTCCGAGGAGGAACAGCCACACGTTCAACTGCCGGATGCTGGTCAACCCCCACAGCGAGAGCCCGGACGAGCAGCACGAGCACGAGCCGCAGCCGCAGAAATACGAGACCATGCAGTGTTTCGCCGTCTCCGAGCCCAAGTCCATCAAGGAGGAGGGAGACGGTACGCGCCCGCCATGGGGGGGGGGGGGTTCGACACCCGGGAGGAGACGAAACATCGTGTACTAATCACATATGTGAATCACAATAGCATCACATAATAACAATGTTTTGACACGCATTCGTTATAGACAGACAGACAGACAGTAGAGGGACGATTAAGGGCACGGTTTGAGGTTCGGGCCGAAGTCGCTCCTTTCTTGGATGCATTTTTGGAAAAAAAAATGTATATATTATCGCGCGTGAGGCTGCGTTTTGAATCTCCGACCTTGCAAACCAAACCAAGTCCTCCTGAGGTAATTAATAATTCACAAAAGGCCGCGTTTTCCTCCAGCACACGGCGCGCGGGGGGGGGGGGACCGAGACCGAGGATTAAAGGAGAGAAAGGTTATTCTTCTTCGGGAGGAGGTGGCGGAAAACGGCGAAGTCTGGAGGTCGTCTGGCGGACCGGGTGCGAGGGAAGAAAACGAGTCAGATTCCGAGCCGTCCGGCGGCCCCGCGCTCTCGAGGTAAACGAGGTGAAGCGACGGGGGGCATCTCGGTGAGAACGAAGGCGTCCACCGGGGCCCGAACGCTTCCGGGTTTCACTACGCGAAATCGATCGGCCGCGTTGGGGTCGGAGGCCGGGGGCCGCGGGGAGGGCGGGGCAGGCCGGTGCCACTCATCCCGGATCCATGAGAAGTGAAGTGAGACGAGAGGAGAGGCCGGGGGGCGGCCGTCATTAAAGCCCATCTATAATTCATGCGCATCCTCCGAGACTCCCGAGGAAAGGACGCGGCTGCTCTTATCACGTGCGCTGTAGCAATAACCCCCCGCCCTACACACACACACACACACACCTACCGGTTGACCATCGTCTCCACTTCCAGGTTCAGGTTTTCCCTCCTTCTCCCCCGGGTTTTTTTTTTTTTTTTTTTAAAGATATTTTTTGGGGGCTTTTTTTTGCCTTTATTCGGATAGGACGGCCGAAGAGAGACAGGAAGTGGATGGGGAGAGAGAGAGATGGGGAGGATCGGGGAATGGCCTCAGGCCGGAATCGAACCGGCGTCGCCCGGGTTCATGGTGCGAGGGCAGAAACGGGCACGTTTGTGCGTGTCCGGTCGAAACATTCGCCTTCACAACGGTCGCATTCTGCACGTTAACCACCGAAATCCCGTTCGCCCGGGGGCTCTGGTGAGCGGCCGCAATTCCCCGCTGCCAGGACGATAACTCGCCGGTTAATTAAGACAATAAGCGGCAATGCAAACGCCTCGCTCCCTAGTCTGGTCTCAACCTGTCTCTCTCCCCCCCCCCCCTCTCTCTCTGGCTTCCTTTGTGCGCCAGCTGCTCGCCAACCGTACTTTGGCAAATACACAGACACTAACTAGGAGCCAGGCCAGAGGTGTGTGTGTGCGCGTGTGTGCGTGTGTATGTGTGGCAAGGCAGGATCGGTGGTTACAGTTGCAGGAATGTGTCCAGCGGTAGTACAGGGTAAGGGAGCAGAGAAGGAGAGAGAGAGAGAGAGACAGACAGAGCAAGATAATTTAGAAGGATTCACAGATCTAAGGGCCGGGCCACCCAAGAGGCTCTGTTTACAAGTCAAAATGAGGAATGTGTGTGTGTGTGTGTGTGTGTGTGTGTGTGTGTGTGTGTGTGTGTGTGCGTGTGTCTCAACGTCAGCCCCGTCATGTACTTCTTTTGCCAGAAACGTGTGGGTATGTTGATATTACTGGCACGGAAAAATTCGAGGGCAGGATTTTTGGGGTCACCCCAGCCCCGGACTTGGTGTCATTGTGCGTGCTTGTGTGTGCACGCGTGCGTGTGTGTGTGTGTAGAGGCTACTGTCATAATTGAGCAATGGCAATCTTTAATGTTGGGCCAGGGGAGGCGTTATCAGTGTGAGATGGCGCGGTAGGTGAGACCAGCCAAGGAAGCACACTCGCACACTCGCGCACTCACACACAAACACTCACACACGCACGCACGCACACGCACACACACACACACACTTTCAAAGGTCACACTTAGTCATTTCCCTCGCCAGCGATAGCTGTTCCTCCTCGCGAAAGGAGCGGAGCGCCGATCCCCGTGCTCATTAATAACTGTATTAATTATGCTGCCTGGGAATAACACGCGTTTCATTTTCTTTCCCCCCCCTCTGTCTCCATCATTCACCCACCCCCCACCCACCCACCCACCTACCCACCCACCTACCTTCTTACCTTGCCTCTCTCCGCTCCGTCCTCTTTGTTCCATCCTCCACCTGATCTCTCCTCCTCCTCCTCCACCCCTTCCTCCCCTTCCGCTCTCGTGTGCGTCTCCTTAGATTTTCAGTCGTGCCTGATCTGCGTGGCTCGCAGGGTGCCCATGAAGGAAAGGCCCATGCTCCCCACGCACGAGAGCTTCACCACGCGCCAGGACCTACAAGGTACACACACACACACACACACACACACACACACACACACACACACTCGCTGTACAACAAATTCTGAGCAGTGTGTACGCCCAGCGTCACCACATCCCCTCAGTCCAGCTATGTACCGTACAGATTAGTGTATGCTCGGTAAAGGCCTCGAACCTGCTTGCCCACCTCGTTGTGATCCCTGGGAGGTTAAGTGTCCCTCTGATGTCTGGGCCGTTGATGCAGACATCTGTCTGCATTTCACAGGCTATTTGATGTGCCCGTGCCATTTGTGTGTGTGTGTGTGTGTGTGTGTAGTGTAGTCACCCGCCGACATGGTCATTTACCACAGCTCCTCCGCATGGGGCGCCCGTCTGAGCCGCGCCATATGCATAACAACCACGCGTTTCTAGCTCTGACTTGTCACACGTGACCGTTTTGGAAAGCCTCGCCTGTGTTTGAGGAAACGCCTCTCTCCTCTCCCCGGTCCCCCCTTCGCCGACTCGTAATGTAAGGCGCCGTGGCGTGAAACGCTCCCCCGGCAAGCCTCGAGTCCGTCCACGTGGCTGTCTACCTGTCGGCTCCTCAAACGGGGTGTCCGTCTCCCTCTGCCTGCTTCGAGAGCAGTCTGACAGACGAACCGTTCTCCCTTCGGGGCGAGAAATCTCCCGATTCCAGCGCGTCGCAAGCGCCGGCGAGGCTTCCTCTCGACACAACGTCACGGAAATGCCAGTGGGGCAAAATCCTGAGCATTTGATGGCCGTCGAGGGGGGAGGTTCTCGAGCCGCACTCCGCATTTCTGTGCCAGAGAGAGGCATGGAAATCCCCATTTCCCGAGGCCTCCTTCACCCCCCGCCCCTCCGTGTTTCAGGCAAGATCACGTCCCTGGACACCAGCCTCCTGCGCGCCTCCATGAAGCCGGGCTGGGAGGACCTGGTGCGGCGCTGCATCCAGCGGTTCCACCTGCAGAACGACGGGGAGATGTCGTTCGCCAAGAGACATCAGCAAGAAGGTAATCCCTCCGTGATCCGGTCCGGGTCGAACGTCGGGGCGAAAGGTGTCGCCGCCCCCCCCCCCCCGCTAACGTTCTGAACGCGTGCGTTCCCCAGTGCTCCGGCACGACCAGGCCTTCAGCCCCATCTACCGCTTCTCCCTGTCGGACGGGACCATCGTGTCGGCGCACACCAAGAGCAAGCTGGTGCGCTCGCCCGCCACCAACGAGCCCCAGCTCTACATGTCCCTGCACATTCTCCAGAGGTATGTCTCTCCACCGGGACCCACGTGCGTTGCCGAGACCCGCTCGCGTGTCACAGCCTGCCGCTGCCCCGCAGCACAGCCTGCGCGCATGCGCCGTGCGGATGGCTCCGTACGTCAGTGGTCTCGGGGCGGCCGAGGGTGGGGAGGGGGTGGGGCGTACGGGACGTACCGATTCGGTTTGTGCATTTGTAAAGGTGAGCAGCGTTTTTTCTTTCAAACTCTGAGACGGTTCGTCTTAACAGAAACGTCCTTGTGGCGGGGAAATGTTGAGGCTAACTCGCTGTGCCTTTGTGTCCAACCCCCAGGGAGCAGGCGGTATGTGGGATGGGCCAGGACATGGGCCCCGGCAGTCAGGCCACAGGGATGGCTCCCAAACCAATGAACCCCTCCACCCCCTCCATGACTCCTCCAACCCCAGGCAGCTTGCCAGGCTCGGGGCCTCAGGGCCAGGACACCACCATCAGCAGCAACAGCACGCCTTTTTCTCCCCCAGGCCCCGCCGGCCCCCGGGAGCCAGCAGCCATGGGGGGTCACATGCAGGGCTACCGCTTCGGCTGCCCCCCTCCACACAACCACACCGGGGGCATGCAGCCGCCTCAGCAGGGCCCCAACTGGAGGATGAACAGCCCCTCCCGCGCCAGCCCCAGTCCAGCCGGAGGGCCCCATCCGCCTCAACAGAACTCTATGCTGTCGCCCAGGCACAGGGGCAGCCCTGGGGGGGCGGGCAGCCCCCGTGTGGCAGGCGGCTTGCACTCGCCCTCCCCCGTGGGCATGTGCGGGGGAGGGCTGGGCGGCGCGGGGTGGCAGCAGCGCGGCCGGCGCCCACGCCAACAGCTACACGAGCAGCTCTCTGTCGGCCCTGCAGGCCCTCAGCGAGTGCCACGGGGTCGGACACGGCCACGGGCCCCCCCCACGCACACACACTGGGCTCCCCCGGACCGCAAGATGGGCTCCCCGGCCGGTGTGACGCAGGGCTCGGGGGGGGTCAACGCCCATCTGATGTCAAAACTGGGAGGAGCCGGCGGCGGCGACTCCTATGGAGCTCACCCGGAGATGGGTCCGGGGCACCCCCAGGGCCAGACGGAGAGCAGCCTAGCTGAGCCAAAGGAGGAGAGGGAGGGGCCCTCGGAGGGCCACGACGCTCACGGCCCGTCTGCAAGACAACAAGGGCCACACCAAGCTACTGCAACTGCTCACCACTAAGCCCGAGCCCCTGGAGACGCCGCTGTCCCCGGGCGCTGGGGGCGAGGGCAAGGACCAGGCGGGCGTCCGGGGGGGCCACGCTGGCGGCAACGCCCACGCCACCTCGCTCAAGGAGAAACACAAGATCCTGCACCAGCTGCTGCAGAACAGTACGTCGCCCGTGGACCTGGCCAAGCTCACCGCCGAGGCCACGGGCAAGGAGCTGGTCCACGAGCAGGCCGGGGCCAGCGGGGGCGCGCCCCCCGGGGCCGAGACCGCCCCCAAGCAGGAGCCCCT
>CM055208.1:16986859-17056859 GCA_029224185.1 Karalla daura
GAGAGTGGGTTTTAGTTCCCCGCTGGTGCATTGCACTGCTCGGCCATGTGCGAAAGCTGACTGTACTAGTTAAAAAGTCCACTCACCCTGCTCCCTGCGCTAACCTCACCCACCGTTTTCTCTGCCGCTTCGCCCCCCCCCCCCCCAACCCCCCCATTTCCCCCCCAACCCCCCACCCTTCCCTCCGCCTCGCTCCTCCACCCCATGATTGTTTGAGGGCTGAATTATTGATGGCCGGAGCAGAGCTAAATGAGAAATCAAAGCGGAGGCTAGCTTAAGGCTGGGGTGGGGGGGGTTCGGTTTGGCCATCTAGGCATCATCCATTCACCTGTGTTGTACTGACCTTTGCACACCTGGAATGGCATGAAAATTTCCTTTATTTGGCTCACCCGAGGAGAACAAGACAAATGGGTAATTCAAATCTGCGCACTCCTGTAACGTATTACGGAGGAGAATCCGAATATGGACGCATTAATTTAGCCCCCCCCCCGCTCCTCATAATTCATTTCAGTCTGAGCATTGGTAGCCTGGAACAGTATGACAGATGTGGGTCACAAGCCCCTCAGCCCCGAATATGAGTAAGCAGGTAAAGAAAATCAGCCCGTGAGTTAATCATCACCCGATACAGCGCTTATAGCTGGTCTCTGTGATTCCCCCCCCCCCCCCCCCCCCCCCCCCCCCGTGTTTTTATACGAAAGATGACATAACATCGCGTGGTCGCACGACCTGCGAGCGACCGCACCGAAAACAACAATCGCGTCCATGATTGCGGGTAATGACGGGGCTTTCAGGGCGAAGTCCCGGTTTTCCTCATGACTCAACCCCCCCCCCCCCGTTACGGATAATGAAAATGGATGATCCGGGGGGCCCATGGTTTTGGACCCCAGTCGACTCTTAACGAGGCTCTTCAACGAGGCTTCACCTCTCCTCCTAGAGGCCTCGCGCGTTCTCTGGGGCGTCTCAGATGGTGATGAAACGTCGCAGATTTGCCGCAACACCTCCTCGGGCACCAACGATTGGTTTCCACTAAACCGTGTTTACTGTCCCCCTGGAGGAGCGAGATTCAAGCTTCCAGGGGTAGAATCGCGGTCCCAAACGCAGACAAGACATGCAAGCTGGTTCTCTCTCTCTCTCTCTCTCTCTCTCTCTCTCTCTCTCTCTGTCTCTCTCTCTGTCTCTCTGTCTCTCTCTCTCTCTGTCTCTCTCTGTCTCTCTCTGTCTCTCTGTCTCTCTGTCTGTCTCTCTTTGTCTCTCTGTCTGTCTCTCTGTCTCTCTGTCTCTCTCTCTCTCTCTCTCTGTCTCTCTCTCTCTGTCTCTCTCTCTCTGTCTCTCTCTCTGTCTCTCTGTCTCTCTCTGTCTCTCTCTGTCTCTCTCTGTCTCTCTGTCTCTCTGTCTGTCTCTCTCTGTCTCTCTGTCTGTCTCTCTCTCTCTGTCTCTCTCTGTCTCTCTGTCTCTCTGTCTGTCTCTCTCTGTCTCTCTGTCTCTCTGTCTGTCTCTCTCTCTCTGTCTCTCTCTGTCTCTCTCTCTCTCTGTCTCTCTCTCTCTCTCTCTCTCTCCCTCTCTCTCCCTCTCAAAAAAAAAGCACAACTCCACCTTGCCTCCGCGCTTAAGTGTTAAATGGTAAACCCCTTATAATGAGAAGCTGCAAGCCAAAACATGTCATTTCCATGGGTGTTCACTCACAGGCCGTGGGCCTCCTGTATCAGACGTTGCCGCCAGTTCTCTCTCTCTCTCTCTCTCTCTCTCTCTCTCTGCACAATGTCGAGAGGCTTCGAAAACCAGTGGGCCGCTAATTACCCGAAATGCCAGTTTTTTTTGTTTTTTTTCCCCCCCTAGTTGTCAGAAATTGTGGCTAAATGATGGCTCGGCACCTGAGGACTGTAGGAAAGCGTGGGCTGCCTGCTCGCGGTCCCCTCAAGTGTGTCGCAACCAAAGCCTCGTGCGCACCATTCGGCCTCCGGCTCCGATCGCGTTCGGGGCCGCGAGACGTCCACCCCGACGGCGAATCTCCCGCTTTGCCGTTATATATAACGGTGAGAAATGCGGGCGGGGAGGCAGAAACCGGACGTGACGCCTGGCACTGAAGCCGCCCCGCCTCGCCCCGGCCCCGGGCCCTCAGTTCCCCTCCCGTTTGAGACGCGTGCATTGAGCAATGGCGGCACAATGGGCCCCACTATGCTTCCACGTTGACATCAGGCCGCACACGACGTGAGACAAACCGCTCAGTGATCGCCGCCCTCGTCTGTTTACGATGAGATTGAGGTGGTGGGGGGGTGTGTGTGTGTGTGTGTGTGGGGGGGGGGGGGGGGGGGGGTGTACATGTAGCGGCGGGGCCTCAAAGGGCATTCGAACTCAGAGATCCATCTGACGGGGAGGCAGAAAAAACACATCCGCGCGGAATAGGAGGTTATCGGTGCAAACTGCAGGTGATCGAAGGTAGCAGCGGCCTGGTCCGTCCGTGTGCGGAGGTACTGTGTGCGTGTGTGTGTGTGCGGAACCGCACGTGAAATCGAATGCGTTACTGAAGTAGCGGCAGGAGTAGGGCGCTCGATGCGGGTTGCCCTTGTGTCGGGCTTCGATCATTCAGCGACTGCCAGTTGAAGAAGTTTAAAGCTTCCTCGCTCTGGCTGGATCGACTCCGTGTGGGTTTTTACAAAAATTAGGGGGGTGGGGTGGGGGTGGACAAAACCAAATCTGGTGTGGCGCTGCACGTGTCCGGCCTATGTCCCGTTCCGACTTGAAGAACTTAAGTAATGATCCCGCGAATGGGAACGTGCGCTCGGAACTGAATATTTCATGACGGTCATTTAGGCGTCCCCCGCGAAGACGGTCTCATGAAGTGAAACGATCCGCCGGGAAGAGCAACGGGGATCTGGCAGGAATGGGACCGGTTGCGGCTGAAGGCGACCCGGAGGAGACGAGAGAAGAGAAAGTAGGAGGGGAGCAAATACGAGAGGAGGAGGAGGAGGAGGAGGAGGAGAGCAAACTGAGAGCAGCGTACAGGAGCATTACATCATTCCTGACCTCATTAGGGCTTTTCTCTCTCCCACCACCACCACCACCCCGCCCCTCACTCTGCCGCTCTCCCCTGCTCTCCCACATATCCTGTACGCTAGTTTGCAGCACAGAGTCATCACCATTGTGTGGCTATCTCTCTCTCCCTCCCTCCCTCCCTCCCTCCCTGCTTTCATAGCGTATCTTCGAAGGTGGCTCGTCCACGGCGCCTGTAATGAAACGCACGCCGTCCTCTAAATATAACCCCGTCCGTCCAGGATTTTTCACTTGTTTTTTTTTTTTGTTCTTTTTCGGGCCGCCTTGTGACATGCGTTTGCGTTGGCAGGCGCGCGTCATCGTCCGGCACACTGGACGAGCGCAGCGGCGAAAGCTGTGGCCGGCTCCCCCCCCCCCCCCCCCCCCCCCCCCGCCGTACAGTATGTCACGATCGGCGGGGCGGCTCGTTCCGCTCGTGCTGCGCTCTGGTGGCCGCCTCCCGCCACTGCGCCTTATTTACCTTGGGTCCCTCGGGCAGGCCGAGGAAGCGCCGACTGGCTCCCCCACCCCCGTCGACGTTTCCCTCCAGTTTTGACTGCACACAATGGGGCTATAATTGAAGTTGCCCAACGCGAAGTCCTTCCTCTTTTCCGCGAACCGGCCGCTCGCTGGCCGCGCGCTCGTCCTCCCTCGCGGTGTCGCAGAGAGCGAGCGTCCAGGACGACACGCGCTAAGAAAAAAGAAGGAGGAGGAACGGCCCTCGAGAGATCTCTCTCTCTCTCTCTCTCTCTCTCTCTCTCTCTCTCTCTCTCTCTCTCTCTCCCATCGAGCCGGCGTGACCAGATGTCGCCGGGGCTTTGTCGAATGTAGTTGTGTGTGGAAAAGCCCAAACGGCGACCAGCCCCAGATAGCCCAGCTGGGCGTCATCACGCCGCCTCGGGCTGAATCGAACCGGGCTCGGGCCCGTCCATTCCCTGGAGCTTGAGAGAAACCTGGCACGGTCCGACCTCCTCGCGTCGCTCCCCCCGGGTTGCTCAGCGCTTGTTGAAGGGCCGTGTGTGCGACGCGTGGGCCTAGATGTGACCGAGAGCGCTCAACGTTCCACTCCCGCCGCTTGATAAACGGGGCCCGGGGCCGACGGGTCCCCGTGCCCGGGAGCGTGCGCGCACCTCTCACGCTCTCCCGCCTCTCTCTCTCTCTCTCTATCTCTCTCTCTATCTCTCTCTCCCGCCCCGCAGTCGTCGGAGCTGGACGACATCCTGAACGACCTGCAGAATGCCCAGCCGCAGCTCTTCTGTGAGCCCCGGCCCATGTCGCTGCCCAGTCCCATGGACAAGCAGAACATCATCAACGACATCCTGCAGATGTCGGAGGGCAACCCCGCCGTGGCGGCCCAGCAGCAGCAGCAACAGCAGCAGCAGCAACAACAACAGCAGCAGCAGCAGCAGCACCGGGGCATCGGAGCTGGCATGGGCCCAACAAGTGAGTCCCACATTCACAGTCGAGCGTCCGGGATGCTTCAGAGACGCGCGAGACGCACCCCACGTGACACGCCGCTCCGCTTTCAGGTTTCGGAGGCGTGCGGCCGGGCCAGCCGGGCAGGACTCTGCCCGTGAGGAGCGTCTCCCTGGAGATGAACGTGTCCCCCCAGCAGCCCTCGTTACAGTACCCCATAAGGGCTTCGAGCCCGTACACGCTCATACAGCAGCAGCAGCAGCAGCAGCAGCAGCAGCAAGGCATGGTGGGGAGCCACGGCATGATGGCCAACCAGGCCGGAATGGTCAACGCAGGTAGGCCGGACGATGGCGCTTTTGTCCCCGAGACTGTGAAGATGCTTGCCCTATGCAACAAACCTGACTGTGCAGATATCAACAATATATACACTGGTAGCACTTAACTCCTTATTAGGCATTCATTACGCCTTATAACACCTTTGTTTATCATTTGGAAACTGTCAACTCCATGCATGATTAACTGATGAGAAATAATGAAGAAAACTGAGATCAAGGTTAAGATTAAACGTGTTCAAGAGTTGAAATGATTTCCCATCTGTAAATTATTACCTGAAATGATTGAGAGTTAAGTTTGCTAACGATGAGCAAATGTGTTAAGTAATGCTTCATAAATGCTCAATAAGGAGGAGTTATTATGAAGTGGCACCCGTTATTTCATCATCAGCAATATTCATATACGTACATTAGATGATATACTGCATGTTATGAATAGAGTGGATACAGGGTAGCTGTACAGGAAACTTGGTGTTAAGAATATAATCAAACGACAAAACCATGTTCTAGCTACCCAGGGTCGTACTAGCCTCTTTTAGTTGGAACTCGTGTATGTGTCTTGAGAAAAAAAAAACAAACAAGCCAACTCTCTTTTTTTTTTCGCCCCGATCTGTGTGTGTTGCCCTCATCCTGTGACATATCATGTCATGGCACAGTGACTCACTTCCTGCGACAGGAAGCATTCAGTCACCCACACGGGCTCAACGTCTTTCTCGCTGCCACGCCCACACCCTGGCAGCCCTCAGACGGTCCCCCCCCCCCCCCCCCCGCCGCCACCGCCACTGCCTCCGGATCGCGGCTTTTCCTCCCTGAAAATAACCCGTCGCATCATGGGAGCCCTCAGACATCCTCACAACGTCTCTGTCTCTCTCTCCTCTCACCCTGGCACCCCCCCCACCCACCCCACCTCCTCCCTCTCCCAGGACTGATGGGTGGACCTCGTCCGGGCATGCAGCAGCAGCAACAGGAGGGCTGGGTGGGCCCGGCCTCGGCCCCTCCTCTCGGAGCGCAGGGCCCCGGGCAGCAGGGCGCCATGCACGGCCGGATGGGCCCAAACCCCGGCCAGATGAGGCCCAACAGCCAGCCAGGGCCCCGGCAGATGCTGCAGTCCCCCATGATGGCCAACGGTGAGCGTGCAATCCCCCCCCCCCCACCCCCGCGATATTTGTCAACAGTGACATGTCAACTATAAATATTATGCTAGAGTTCAAAGCCGCTGCGGAGACCTCCGCCCACCGCCACCAGGTCATTTACAAACGTCCCGTGCATGTCGAAGCGCCACAATCCGGAATCCCGCGTACGGACCCGACGGGGACACGCGCACCGTCACCCGTCGGGCTGCGAACCTGTTCGCCTGGAACGATCCGCGCAGGTGTTTCGCTTTGCTCCGCTTGTCCCAACCTGTCTGAAAACGTCCCGGTGGCACGGCGCGCAGCCCGGCCGCATGTTTGCAACGCTCGGCGAGGCCAGCGATCGGGCCAGCGCTCAAACGGTTTTCTTCGGACCGGCGGCGGCGGCGCACCTGTCGAGGAGGAGGCTCGTGCGACCGAGCGCATTTTGTTTTATTTAGGCTTCGTACGCCTTGGCTTGGATCTCGGCGGTGATGTGTCCGAGGGCTCCGCCCGGTGTCGGGACGTGGTACTGCTCTGGAAAAAACTAACCTGACCGTGCTGGTTATTCTGGTTCTGAGTGAACGCGGACCGGGCTGGTTTTTGCCAGATGGGGTTTTTTTTTTTCTCACCATGACCAAACTCATAGAATTTGCTGCATCAAACCGTCCTCAAACCCGTCCCCGTCCCCTTTGTTCTCCCTATGTAGCCCAAAACGACATGGACATTGGCATGGCGGGCCACCATTTCTCCCAACAGCAGGCTCCACCCAATCAGACGGCCCCCTGGCCAGACAGCATGATGCCCATCGACCAGACCGCCTTTGTAAACCAGACCAGGTACAGTAAACTCATAAACCTGTTCAGCCTGTTAAGCTTCACTATGCATGCACTGCTCGAGATTGAGGGTTTTAGAAGGGTTCCTGGTATGCAACTGTACATTTTTGTTCGGAAGGACAGTAAAAGGTCGTCTTTTCTCATCTTTTCTCATCTTTTCTAACTTTCTAAACTTCCTCCCTGCCCAGGCCTGTGCACTCGGTGCAGCAGGACGATCTGCTGTGCAGCACGGGTCTCAGCTCCGGCGATGGCAGTGCCGTGGACGAGGGGGCCCTGATGTCCCAGCTGTACACCGCCCTGAAAGATTTCGATGGCCTTGAGGAGATTGATCGCGCCCTGGGTATCCCAGCTCTGGTAGAGCAGGTGAGACTTCGCTCCTCTCAACCCCTCCAATTCACAATTCTTCAACTCAAAACCATTTTGTTTCTGCGTGTCCCTCTCTCAGAGTCAATCGATCGAGCCGGACCAGTTCCCCCAAGACCCGCCCATGATGATAGACCAAAAGCCTCCCATGTACAACCAACAGTTCGCCCCCCCGCCCGCCCACATGGCCCAAAGGGGCTACCCTGGTGGAGCCATGCAGGAGCAAGGCTTCCACCCCATGCAAGGCCAGATGGGGCCCCGGCCCGGCTACCCCATGATGAGGATGCAGGCGCGGCCGGGCCTCAGGCCCACCGGCGGGGTCCCCAACCAGCCCAACACGCTCCGGCTGCAGCTGCAGCACCGGCTCCAGTCCCAGCAGGTAAGGGGCGCCGGCTGACACGCGGGCACCCCGAGGCGCCGCGTCCCTCGATTGTTTAACCCGCCCGGTGCAGGCCCGGTGTTTGTTCAGAGGCCCCGCGGCCGGAGGACGTGCCCACCGAACTTGCGTAATTATCCTTGAGCCTGACATTTTGGCAGACCTTCCGTGCACACGAGGAACAGGGGGAGCGGCTGGATCCGCCCGCCACCTGCTGGTGTGGGGCGGCACTTGTTAGCTCATTCAGTCCCAAAACAGGATTTTGGACGTTTTCCAGCCAGCTAAGACGAGACAAGTCTGAAAAATCACTGCTCCGTTATGCAGCAGAATTATGGCGGTAAATGGTATTGTTGCAGCTGTAAGGGGGTGAAAGTTTTGTAAACTGAACTTGAAAGTGCTCGAAAGTGCCTGAGTTTGACTTTGGACCCTCGTGTACTCCTTCAGCGTGAGTGCGTTTGTTCTAACCTCATCTTTTCCTCCCAGAATCGTCAACCGATGATGACTCAGATCGGCGTGTCAAATGTGAACCTACCTCTTCGGGCCAGCGCTCCGAACCAGGTACGTCTCCCACGACCCGGTCTGTGAGACTCTCTGCCTCTCCCCCCTGCTCTCCCTCACGCCTGCGCTCTGGCCTCATCCAGGGGACCATCAACGCTCAGATGTTGGCTCAGCGTCAGCGGGAGCTGCTCAGTAACCACCTGAGGCAGAGGCAGCAGCAGCAGCAGCAGCAACAGCAGCAGCAGCAGCAGCAGCAGCAGGCCCAGCAGGTCCAGCAGGTCCAGCAGCAGCGGACCATGGCCATGAGGGCCCAGGGCCTCAACCTGCCGCCCAACATGGCCCCCGGAGGCATGAGTAACCCCCGGATCCCTCAGGCCAACCCCCAGCAGTTCCCCTACCCGCCCAGCTACGGTACCAGTACAGGCCTGGCCTCGCCACCCCCCCCCCACCAGCCCCTTCTCCTCCCCTCTCTCCCCCAGCCTGCCCTCTCTCCCCCCGAACCCTCAGCTCCACCTGCATGGCACCTCCTCCTCTTCCTCCACCTCCTCCTCCTCCCAGATGATGATGGGAAACACAAACATGATGGGCGGACAGTACGGGGCCGTACTCAGCCCCCAAATGCAGCACAGTGCCTTTCAGTTTCCCAACTCAGGTACTGCTCCCCTCACCCCCCCCCACCCAAACCCTACCACACACACACACTTTGCCTAGAGAGCCGCGTGTGAGTGAGCGTGCGTGCCTGTGTGCGTGCGCCATAACTGTCTGCGTGTCGATGTGACTCCAGCTGCACAGCATCACATGCTTTTTAGTCGCTCCGATCGTCCCGATTGGTAGTGCAACGCACCGATCGGCCGCCACTCAACGATCACCGATCGCTCAAACCGTGTGTGGTTGACGTGCATTAGAATCTGTGACCCTGTGCTCTCATTGGCTCCAAAATGGTGTCCTGGTAATGCACTGTAGCGCCAGCAGAGGGCAGGGCAGGCACAGTATTCCAAACTGCCTGACTCCTAATGATTGTAAGCAGGCAGAGATGATTAAGATTTTGTCTAAGGATGTGGACTTCTTTTTTCTTTTTGGTCTGGGTTTGATCAAATGACGCCTAAAAATCTTGATTTGTAAATCTCCATAATCTGATTCTGGCCCGTGGGTTTATTATCCAGTTTAATTTCCAGTAGTAGACTTCTCTCTTTCTCTCTCCACCTGTTCTCCTCCTTACCTCCTCTCCTCCTAGTTCCTTGCCTGCTCTCCATGCATGTGCGCCATAGTGACTGCCTGCCCGTAATCCCGAATGCGGACTGCGTAGCTCAGTCTTCACCCACGCTAGTCGGTGCTTGCTCTAGTCGCTCACCCTTTGCCTTGACATGCCGCGATCACGTAGACGACCTGGAGCGCTAACCCGTAGTCCCGCTCGGCACATGAACTGCAGTGGAGCCGGGTCCGGTCTGCCTGACCCGTCTCAATGCCGCCAACAGGTATGAGCCAGCAGGCGGACGCAGGCTTCGGAGGTCCCGGCACGCCCCAGAGCCCGCTGCTGTCGCCCCGCATGGCCCACACGCAGTCCCCCATGATGCAGCAGGGCCAGGGGAGCGCTGCCTTCCAGAGCTCCCCGGACATGAACGGCTGGCCGCAGGGCAACATGGCTGGCAACAGGTAAAGCTGCACAAAACCCTGTAGGCTGAAATCAGAATCATGTCAGCAGAAACCTGTCACCCCCCTCTTTTTATGTACACTATATTACCAAAAGTATTCGCTCACCCATTCAAATGATCAGAATCAGGTGTCCTAATCACTTGGCCCCAGGTGTATAAATTCAAGCACTCAGTAATGCAGACTGTGAAACAAGACATTTGTGAAAGAATGGGCCGCTCTCAGGAGCTCAGTGAATTCCAGCGTGGAACTGTCATAGGATGCCACTTGTGCAACAAATCCAGTCGTGACATTTCCTCGCTCCTAAATATTCCACAGTCAACTGTCAGCTCTATTATAACAAAATGGAAGCGTTTGGGAACAACACCAACTCAGCCACGAAGTGGTAGGCCACGTAAAGTGACGGAGAGGGGTCAGCGGATGCTGAAGCGCATAGTGCAACGAGGTCGCCGACTTTCTGCACAGTCAATTGCTACAGAGCTACAAACTTCATGTGACCTTCAGATTAGCCCAGGGGTAGGCAACCAGTTCCACAAAGAGCCGCTGTGGCTGCAGGTTTGTGGTCCAACCAGGCAGCAGCACACCTGATTTGACTTATGCAATCAACTGATCTGAGTCTTCAGACAGTTGATTGGTCAATCTGTGTGCTATGGACGGGTTGGAACAAAAACCTGCAGCCACAGCGGCTCTTTGTGGAACAGGTTGCCTACCCCTGGATTAGCCCAAGTACAGTACGCAGAGAGCTTCATGGAATGGGTTTCCATGGCTGAGCAGCTGCAGCCAAGCCACACATCACCAAGTGCAATGCAAGGCGTCGGATGCAATGGTGTAAAGCGCCGCCACTGGCCTCTAGAGCAGTGGAGACGCGTTCTCTGGAGTGATGAATCACGCTTTTCCACCTGGCAATCTGATGGACGAGTCTGGGTTTGGAGGTTGCCAGGAGAACGCTACATTTCAGATTGCATTGTGCCGACTGTGAAATTTGGTGGAGGAGGAATTATGGTATGGGGTTGTTTTTCAGGAGCTGGGCTTGGCCCCTTAGTTCCAGTGAAAGGAACATTGAATGCTTCAGGATATCAAAACATTTTGGACAATTCCATGCTCCCGACCTTGTGGGAACAGTTTGGAGCGGGCCCCTTCCTCTTCCAACATGACTGTGCACCAGTGCACTAAGCAAGGTCCATAAAGACGTGGATGACAGAGTCTGGTGTGGATGAACTTGACTGGCCTGCACAGAGTCCTGACCTGAAGCCGATAGAACACCTTTGGGATGAATTGGAGCGGAGACTGAGAGCCAGGCCTTCTCGACCAACATCAGTGTGTGACCTCACCAATGAACTTTTGGAAGAATGGTCAAAAATTCCTATAAACACTCTCCTCGACCTTGTGGACAGTCTTCCCAGAAGAGTTGAAGCTGTAATAGCTGCGAAAGGTGGACCGACATCGTATTGAATTCTATGAGTTAGGAATGGGATGGCACTTCAGTTCATAGGATGAGTAAAGGCAGGTGAGCGAATACTTTTGGTAATATAGTGTATGTATGTATGTAGGTATGTTCAGGCCTCTGCCAAACAGTTTGACTGGTGCATTTTGTCCCGTTTCTACTACACGGTCCCGGCTTGACTCTACTCTGCTCCAGCACGTTTCTAATACCGCCTCCGACACGCTCATTGCGTGTTGCCCTGTCAAGATCTCGTTCGACCTTCTCGTTGTGCACCTCTACCTCTCCTACAAGGTGTCACTTTGCGGGTCGTCATCGTTTCCAAAACGGCCATAAAACAAATGGAAAATGAAGAGGCAGTTGTTTTTCATACAGCCGCACAGTGATGATGTCGTGACCAGTCTGATGCGTTTCCACTGCCTGGTTCTCAATGCGTCATTGTGTCATCCGGCGCCACCCCAGCCGTTCTGAAAAAAACACACCCAACCCTACTCAGCCCGGCTTGGCCCGATTTGGCCCGACTTGGCCTGACTTGGCCTGACTTGGCCCGACTTGGCCTGGCAGGCGGGCAGGTATAGAAAACTCAGAAAAATAGTGCCAGGTTACTCGTTCCAGGTAATGGAAACGTACAAAAGGTCAAGTAGAATCGAGCCAGTACCACGCGTGGAACGGGGTCATTTGTGGTGAATAACTGAGAGTTCAAGTGGTCAATGATGTCCATCAGACGTGCTAAGAGAACCTCCCTGCCCCGGCCTCTAAACTCGTCTCCTCCGTCCTCCCCAGCATGTTCCCACAGCAGCAGGCGTCGCCGCAGTTCAGCCAGCAGAATAACGGCAACATGTACAACGGCAGCGGCATGAGCCTCAACAACGTCTCCATGGCCCCCAACATGGCAACCAGCAGCATGAGCAGCATGGGCCAGATGGCCGGACAGATGAGCGTCACGTCCATGCCCTCGGGGCCCTCACCCGGCCTGCCCTCCATGGGCCAGGAGCAGGTAAATACAGGAGCCCGCATCTCTGCACGTTCATTCGCTCGGTGTAACAACCAGGTCCCGTCGGGAACCGGAAAGCCGTAGAACTTGAGCTTGTTTTCGAGACCAGAATGATGGCTTTCTCACAGGATGTCTCTTGATCAACATGGGACCAAGAAAAGCTAAAAGGTCCGAGCGTCCTGCTCGCCACTCCGGCCTGTTGACGCGTGTGTTTGCCTTATCGTAAGACCCCTAAGTGTTTGGGTACACTTATCGAACTGCCCCGCTAGTGAATAATTTACTTGTCAGTTTACGCAACTCCTCGGGCCGGGGGGCTCCGATGCTTCGATTGAACTTAGAGGGCGATGATGTAATTAGCAGCAGGGCACTTTAGAGCCAGACCATTTAGACCGTATAAAAGTTAGTGCGATGCTGAAAGAGGCCGCGGCGTCTGAAGTTAAGACTCAGCAGCACAAACTTATTTACACATTCTGCTAGCTTACTGCAGATAATAGCCCTCTGTCCATTATCCAGGCCCCAAAGGGTCTGCTGGATCTCCATTTTACATAGGGCAAAGGCAGCGAATACACCCCAGACAGGTCTTCAGTCCATCTCTGGGCACACAGCACCTTAGAACCTCCAGTCGTCTTAGTCGGACATGTTTTTGGACTGTTTTTGGACGCCGAGAAATCGGATCTCCTTCTGGACAAGCGGGCCTCGTTTAAGAGAACGTGCTTTGGTGCCGTCAGCGCTTTGTTTCTGGCGCTTGTTTAGTGTCAACCAAGTTCATCTTTCTCCCTTTGTCTCAGCGGTGTAGTTAGCCCGGGCGAGTGCGGGATGCGCTGTTGTTGTCCGTGATGCTTTTAAGCCCCAATAAAGCGCCATGAATATTTAACCAAGGTGCCGCTGTTTGATTGTCTGCACTCCAGACTCCCGTAACAGTATATCTGTCACTTGATTTATCTCCCTGCCAGGATCATAGAAATGTATTGGCACTTAGATAATTTCAATTATTTACTCTTGGCCCATTAGCAGCGCGGGCCCCGGCGATTTACCAGCCGGTCCTTAGCCGCAGCATAACCAGCCGCTCCGACTGAGTGTTTGTGCGTCTCCCGTGGTTGTAACTCAACGTGTCGTCTCTCCGCAGAAATACTGTTGACCCTCATGGACTTCTCCAACCCTGAACCTCGGCAATCAGCTGGTGCAAGGAGCGCGTCGGCCCTTTAAAAATTGTACACCATGTAACCCACTCGACGGCCCCTTGGACCAGTGACGGGGGGGCCCGGGCCTTGACCTCCCCCACCCCCCCCACCCCCTAACCCCCACTCCGCCCCCACTGGACCAGGTCTGTCCCGGCTCGGGTCAGGGCCAGCCCCCCAGCCCCAAGCAGGGAGTGCAGAGGGCTGGGATGGGGGTGTTGGGGTAGTGGGGTTGCGTGTGGGGGGGGGGGTTTGTGGATCTATGTACAACATGCCTACGCCTCCTCCAGGAGAGCCTTGTGATGAGCCAGTCTGTCTGCCTGTCCAGCTGCATTCACCGTAGTGTGACTTACTGTAGGCCACCTGGTGGGGGACACTGACCTGAACCTGAAGCGGGGGGGGGGGGGGATGTGCAGCAGAGGGTGGGACCCCTTTGCTCTGATGAATGTATTCCTCTCAGTGGACAGCGGCCATTTACAATCTCATCTCAAAGAAGAAGAAGAAGAAAAAACAAAGCGTGTGACGTACATTGATTTTCTTTTTTCTTTTCTTTCATGTCCTCCCCTTTTTCTCACACAAACGTTTGTGACCTTTCCACACAGATCCAAAAACACGACAGCAAAGACTCGAGGTGATGTTCAAAATCCAACGGACGGAGCTCAAACACTTAGCCGGTTTTGCCTTTTTGCTGTTCTTTATTTTATTCTCATTTCAGTTGTTTTGTTTTTTGTTGTTTTTTTTTCTCTCCTTGTCGTGATAATTAAGATGTCGAATGAAGATGTGGTTGAAAAAACTGATCTTGAAAAACACTGCAGAAGAATGGTTTGAGTGGACTGGTGATTTGTATGATTAGACTAATTTAGTCAAGAGGTTTATATAGTGTATTAAATTAAGTTTTATTTTTCTGTATAGATTCATTTTAATTATTGTAGATGATTCTTTATCCTAGTAGCATCGAGAAAAGAATATTTCTAAAAGTGTGAAAGAGGCACTTTTTTTTTTATAATTTTAACAGTAATGGTTGTATTCTTTCTGAGAAGATTCTTCTATTAACCTGAATGATGGATTATGCGTTGGTCCAGTAGTTTCAGTGGAAGATGTCAAAATCATATATGGTTTAAAAATGAATTACAGAGATTGTACATAACAATAAGTGAAACGTTTTCTTTCCTATTTATTTTATTCCTTAGGGTCCCCCCCCCCCCCTCGCCCCGCCCCGCCTCGCCCCACCCCGCCCCGCCTTGCCCCGTCTGGTCACAACTGCCTCTTGAAGAAGAGCAGTTTTTTGTTTTCATTTCTTTTTGCTTTTCTTTGGATTTGTTTTTTGTTTCTTTTTTTTTGGGGGGGGGGGGGTGCGGGGGGTGTTGGGGGTTTGAAGCGGGAGCCTTGGCATTCTGGTACGATGCAGGCGGGGGTGCGGGAGGTGGGAGATGGGGGCGTAGGGGCGGGGGGGGGGGGGTGTGCTGTGTATACAGTGTACAGATTATCGCTTGCTTCTCTGCCTTTAGCATAGAACACCACAGGAAAAAAAAAAAGAGAAAAAAAAAATCAAACTTCAACACAGCCATACAATAACTCAAAAAAAAAAAAAATTAACAGAAGTGTGCTTTCTATGTTGTCTGGAGTGAAAAATTGCTTCATACAAGCTGCTAGGTGCAAACTGTTTCCGATGTGATGTAAACAAGCAATAACGATTACTTGATAAACTCTTGGGGGATTTTTGTCTCTTTTTTTTCTCTCTCTCTTTTTTTGGGTTTCGTTTTTGTAATTTTTGTACAGTTTTCCTGAAGAATAAAAAGGACACACTTTTGCTCCATGTTTGGATGCAGTATTAAACACAGTTTTTTATTGCAGTTTGTACCAAGAAAGTCTACATCCACACGCAGCGTTCCTGTTAAGATTATGCAGCATTTTTGGCCGCCGAGGCCTGGAGAGGGGAGAGGTATAGTTTGTGAGCCCACCCCCCACCCCCCCACCCCCACCCCCTCCCCTGCGTCCAAAACACACACACACACACGCCCTCTCAGCCTCCGGCCGCTCTTCTATAGCAGAGGTCGGAGTTAAGACTGCACAGCCTGCGAGGCCTGCTCTGACAGACAGACACTTAGCCATATTTTATGACCTCAGGCAGTTAGTTCAACTATAAAGTGTTCGGTAAACGACGCGCCGCTCTCGCGCCCCCCCCGGGCAGGGGTCAGGGTTCGACCTTGACGAGAGCCTCGAAGCCAGTCGTCTTCTCTAACCTCAAGAGTAAGTCTCTTTTTTTTTCCCCCCGCACAGGAGGGGAAAAAAAAGAAGAAAATCTTTTTATATCAGCTGTTGTAAAAACCCAGGACAGACTTGGAGCAAGCCAAATAACTCACCTTTTCAATTGGATTTCAGAATTCTGCCAGCTTTTTCTTTCCATCACGAGGCCCACAGAGAGGACGAGCAGAAATCGAAACTATGATGTCACTTCACAGGGTCTAAATGTAGACGTTTCAGCATAAAAATTAAAGAAAAAACAAAAAAAAACAAAACAGGAAGAGCATCATTCTGAATGTATTGTCATCTAAGGCCTAAGGCTGGTGGCAAGGTGTCGTACAGCTGCACCGTGCTTCTCCCGGCTTTTTAGGTTAGAAAGTTGCCCATCTTTGCTTCTTTTTGTTTGTTTTTTTTTCGGTTTACTGATTCATTTCTCCATGAAATTTGAAAGCTGTAGCAAAGCCAACTTGTGGGACGGCGGAGATCTGCACTTCCGTTCGGGTCGCCATCACCGCGGATCTCCGCGGCCTACGAGAGACCACACTCGTTTTATAAAGAGATAAAAGTGCTGTCTTGACTGTGTCCCACAGTCACGCAGAACGAGCCTTTTCCAGCCATTTCAAAGAATGATTCATAGCCCTTTGCAAAATTTCCAAAGATTGTCAACATTAAAAAAAAAAAAAAAGATTTAAAGCCATGTGGTAGCAATGCATTTTTTAGCATTTATAATGAGGACAGGTGCAAACAAATGACTTTGCCCCTTACAAATATCCAGGCTTTGGACCCACTAAATGAAAAAAAATAAAGATATTATTTTTTTCCTCTTAAACTTATTGTTTTGAAGAACTTTAAATGCCCTTTTGTATTGTCTGCCAATTTCTTAGAGCTAAGATGCAACCTTGAAATGCTAAAAACCCTAGCATAATGCCTTAGATTTCGTCCATTCTCGTTCTTGTACATTACACCGCTGTATGTATAAATTTGTATAATGACTTGTGTACAATATTGAATGGGTGCATCATGGCTCACCTGTGAACTGTCACGGTTGAACTGTCCCATCCTCCTCTCTGTTCTGTTTTGGGGTTTGAACTCTCGGTTGTTTTTCATCCCTCTCTCACTCTGTTTGTATGGAAAAAGATGACTCATTGGGGATATATTGAAGCAATATGTAAAATACTACATGGACTTTTTGAAGAAAGCTTACCGTTGTGTTTTCCCGAGATTTCTTTTGGTTTTTTTTTCTGCATTGTTCACAGGAATCACACTGTATACCCGCATCCATTCTTTGTATCCCTGGTGTGTGTGTGAGCGTTTTATGCAAAGTTAGATATACAAGAGAAGTTAAAAACCACAGTTATGCAAGTTGTGAACTAATATGGCTTCGCTGATGCTATTTGCCTTGTAAATAAAGAATTCTGTTATTGCAGTACTGAATGGAGTGGCTCATATTTCTGATGTTTCAATTTGTTTTAGCAGTTTGTTTATTTGGTGTGAAAATTTTAAGAAGCGGCGTATTGCGGGCTTACCATACAGCCTGGAATATTAGTGACCTGTGTTCCAGGCCTGGAAAATGAAAGGAAATTTGAAATGGTTAGAACTTACAGGTGAGTAAAAAAAAAAACATCTAGTAGGTTTTCACATAACATATTGTGACAACATATCTACCTTTATCTATGTATCTTATCCTGGAACCTGGAAAAGTCATGCTAAGATGACTAAAAGGGAGAATTTGTTGGACTAAAATGTGATGTTTTTTCTCACAATAGCAACTGGTACTCATGTTAGGACGTTCTCGTCTCATTCTGAAGGTGTCCTCAGTTCTGATTTGGTGCGGCAGTCCCCTAGTTTTTAAATGAGGCACCTTGACTCGCTGGCTTGAGTCGTTGTGACTCAATTGCCAAAGTGTGATTATTCAAGGCCCTTATCGTCTCTCAATAGCCAAGGTGTGACTAATCCGGATCGTTAAGAACCGGAGGAGGGGCGGGGGGGGGGGGGCGCACATCAAAACGGCATTCTAAATTGGTGATGATCGTTGTTTAAGGATGGACATCAACGGACGTAGATGGCTTGCTTTAGATACGATAGGCCGGGCACACTGTGGCTTTGTCTGTTGTTTTCACCATAATGTGACGGTTGTCTGAGGTCCTTTGTTATGCTCCTGTGAGGATTCCCACTAACAGCCCGTTTAGTATATCCACAAGTTTTGAGCCCTTTCCCTGATGTGAGTCTAACCGTGGGTTTACCATCTCTCCTCTGCCCGGTGTTGTAATGTTCTGATGACTACCAGGTCTGTGTTCCAGTGGGTGATGAGATGTCATACAGGAGATACTGGTCAGTGTGTACAAGTTTCTGGTAGACTTCGATATTGAGGTCCGACCGACCATGACGTCATTCCAAGTTGAGTGACGTGATTCCGTCCTGTAAAATTTACGAGCGGTTTTTGATTTTGGATGTGATCTTTATTTCACTAATTCCTTCCCCAAACTACAATAAAATAAATAAGTAAATAAATGAATACATAAATGTATGCATCTATTAAAATGGAGGCATTTTACAAGATTTAGATTTGGGGTGATTTTGTAGATGAATTCGTTCGAGTCTCTACATGTTTAAAAGAGGTCGACGCGTGATTCCAGTGCAAATATAATGCAAAAAAACCACAGACCTTCAGTTACTGCAATTAAGTAGTGACGTATTTACTCGATGTGTGCAAGAAGACCTGTGATCTAATGATCCTGCCAGCTGCGTCCGTCTGGACAGACAACATGCCCTAAACTTGGAACGCACGCGTCCAAAATGACACCAAACCTGAGACGCAGCCCGATTGCCTTAAAAGTCCGCCACAAGTTTCTAGAAGTTTCACTCAGTTTGGTGCAGACGCGGATCTTCTCTAATTCACCACATCCAAGTCATAACAATACGCCTATACTCCGCGGGGGAGGGGGGGGGGGGGTAGATAAGAGCCTGGCGTGTGTGTGTGTGTGTGTGTGCGTGTGTGCGTGTGTGTGCTGCAGAGGGAGCAGGAGAAGAGGCTGAAGGGTGGGTTGTCCCTTACATGCATTGAGATGTATGAGATCGAGCTGCCCTCTGGCCAATGGGGAGGAAGGAGCCGGGGAGCATCTCCAGCTGACTTAAGCGTGTACAGTAAAGGTGCCCTCAGATGACCACAGGCCCGCATCAAGACAACGCACACACAGGCACACACACTGAATGAAGTCTCTTCCTGCCGGATCTAGAGATTTGTCTGCAGCAGCTGCGTTCGCCTCCTTTAAACTTGTGGACATGCCAGAGAGGCACCTTTAATCTGTCCAACAAGGTAAGCGCCCGCATCCGACATCTGCACATTTTGCATTGTCAAGTCTAATATACGGTTTGCAGGTAATTTCATTGATTTTTTTTTTTTGCATGGCAATAATCCCACGTTTCCGCAACATTGCCCCGCTTTCTTTTCTTTTTTTTCTCCTCTCCTCCCCATGCGTGTCTGCGACGACGGCGCGGTAATTGCAAAGTCCATAAAAAGCTTCATTAATGTTGACCTCTGCTCCGGAGCAACGCGCGCTGCTGTAATGAGTGTCATGACCCCGGTCTGTCTCCCCTGGTTTAACCGGGAGACCGCTTCCGGACCGTGGTGCTGGCGGTGTCCTCTCAGCTGGAAATACTGCAAAATCTGCCGCTCAATGCCGCTCGATCGCGATTTTAGTGCGCGGTCACCTGCTCTCCTCATTTACGGGGGTTTTCGTTTGGAAGTATGGGGTTCTGTTCTTGCTCCGGCTAGATCTTCTAATTGCCTCCCACGTTCTCGAATTAAAACCTCATGCTGTGCGTTTTCAAGCGGAATTACACAAATTGGAGAGAAAAAAAACATTTAGATGCTAAAGCAGAATCACATTTATTTCCCAAATTATTGCACAACTTCGAACATAAATATGCACGGGACAACGATTCAAATAAAGAAAAACACAGGGGAAAATGGTAAACAGTGATGGTGGTTGATAAGGGTTAATAGACTGTTTATCGGACTATTTATCTCTTCATTTCCTTCCATTGTCTGTAATTTGCGCCTCATGCTGTGTGTTCAGGGTGGCGTTCATTGCGAAGTCCCGTCATTGTTTGCAACGCAAACCTCATGCTGTGTCTCCGAAGGAGAAATTGCACCGGTTGGATCAGAAAACATTCAGATGCGGAGCTGGAATATGTATACATTCATTGCCAAGAAAATTTTGAGCCTATAGGCCCTAAATCAGCACAGGAACACAATTAAAATAATGACTATTTTCAGAAAAATATTCAAGGGGTACTTGTTTCAGTGATGGAGCAGGTGAGGAAGAATTATTCATAGCAACTGTTCTGTTAATGGGATTATTCATCTCTTAATTCCCTTCCACGATCTGTAATTAAAACTCCGTGATGTGTGGTCAGAGTGACGTTTATTAGTAATTTTAGAATAGAAATAACTATAGGGCGTCAACTCAAATAACATATGTCTGTTTGTAGGGCATCCTTCCATAATCTGTATTTGCTTCCTCTTCAGGTGCGATCAACTTCTTTTGAAGTTTTTAATAATCTTTTCTAACTCTTTGTGCCTCTCCAGCCTGCTCCCCGTCCAGCATGTCAGTGTCTCTGTCCCGGGGTTTCTACCCCCACCACCACTTCCACCACCATCAGCACCACCCGCACCCGTCTTCCTACCTGGACCTGCTGCACCCCCTCAGGTCCCTGGGTCGCCTGGTGTCCGACTCCCCCCCGGTGTCCCTGCTGCCCCATCCTCCTCCTCCTCTCCCCGGTGCCCCCTCCCCTCTGCTCGGGCCTCTCCTGGCCGGCTCCGGGCTCTCCTACCTGGGGCCTGCTCTGCAGGCACAGCCGCTGCTCTCCTCCGTGCCCGAGGAGCAGGGCGCTGGCACCCCCCCCTCAGACTTCAGCAGCCCGTCCTCCTCCTCGCCCTCCAGCTCCTCGTCCTCCACCTCCTCCTGCTCGCCCCTCAAGGACAGCGTGTGCCGGAGGAGCAGGACCTGCTACAACTTCACCGAGGACGACCTGTTCATGGTGCTGTACGGTTATTGCGGCAGCCAGGACCGGAACCACGCCATCTCGGGGATGGCCTTGCCCGAAAAGACCGGTGAGAGGCCCGACTTCTTTTTATTATCAGCCCTTTATAAGGAAAAAAAAAACAACTAAAATAATAGTGTGTGTATATATACATAATAAAAATCTAAAAATATATAAAACATTATCTTCACTAGAAAACATTCCAATTTTAAAACATATAAATTATCATTTAGGATTATATATTTGGAAACCCCCTCGCGCGCGATACGGAGAGATCTCGAGAGCGTTACAGCGTGGAAAAATCTCCGCCGTTATCGCACTGCTCCTCTCCACTGTCACTATTGCGCTTTTTGCGGCGAAAACTGCGAAAAACGGCCGCCACGGGTTACTAGTTGGATTGCCATCGACACGATATTGCGGTCGCGTCCCATTCAAGCAGTGTTACTCGTAACGGAGCCCCCGAAGGAACACGGGGACAGAAAAAAAAAACAGTTTTTTGGGGGGTTTTTTTTCGTTTCTGCGAGCGCACGAGCGACTGTATTTCGTGCGCACGAGGTACGTTTAATTTGTAGTCTTTTTTGCGTTGTTTTTTTAACTAGTGCCAGCGCTAACAAATTATAATATTGTATGGCCTAATAGTAAATTATCTAATAATAATATATTTGTATATTGCTTTTAACACACATAGAGATTTAAAATTAGTACAAGCTAGATTCCTTTGGAAAGTTACAAACGGGACACATGAGCTGCCTCTGATTCGGGGCCAATTTTTAGTTTTATTTTTAGGTGACATTCGGGATGGATTTTGGATGCCGTAAAATGCCCCTAAACAATATAAATTAAATGATTTTTCATGAATTATGTTTGAAAATCTTTACCAAAAACGGGAGGGTTAATGTGCCATTTATTCGCAATGTGCTATTTTTTTCAGTTTATTCATCATTATTCTTTACATAGTGCTGGTCCAAACTGAATTTGTATTTCTGTGCAACATCACCCTACACAGTCATTACATATGCACAGTATAATTTCCTCATATATTTCATAGTTAGAAATGTCTTCATTGAATTTATCTAAATCGTTAGTATCTTTTAGCTTTTCTCCCTCCCCAAATTGTTTTACCTTACATATTGAAATGCCCTCAAAAAAAGTGCCCCCTAACTGTGCATTTAATTGTTTGATGAATATTAGCACATTCTTAATCATCAACATCAGTGTAGGCCTCACCAGAAATTTGTCCTGTCTTTTATCATAGTGCTTATTTCAGATTTTTCTTTATCCCCAGTTCCTGACTCTCATATCCTCACCCTGGACAAAGAAGCACTCGAACTCCCAGAAGGTAAAAGCCTGGCCTCGCAAAGACCTTTTTGATGTATATCAGGACAATCATTGAGATGTAAGAAATTAAATCTTAAAAATGATCAAGTTTTACAAATGAAGTAAAGAAATGAAGTAAAGAAATTAAGTTGTAGAGGAGAGATGGGAACGACAGGGAAAATGGAATCCTGGGCCTCTGTGCTGATTTTGCCATTTTTTTCCCACTGGTTGCAGGTCTCATCATCCTCCAGTCCACCTGGGGTAACGTGTCACACCGTGGGGTCTTCACAGACAGGAGCTGCATCCCCAAAGGGAGGCGCTTTGGTCCTTTCCAGGGGAAACTGGTCAATACAAGCGAGATCAAAACCTACGACGACAACACTCTGATGTGGGAGGTGATGAGCTGCGTCTCTGCTTTCCACGGACATCAACCCCGATTGTTTGAATTGTTTCGACTAATGCAAAAAAAAAATCCCATTTCTCCCTCCTCCAGGTGTTTGAGAACGGCCGGCTGAGTCACTTTGTGGACGGCAGGGGAGGCTCTGGGAACTGGATGTCTCTGGTGAAATGCGCTCGCTTCCCAGACGAGCAGAACCTCGTGGCCGTGCAGGTGCAGGGCCAGATCTTCTACGAGGCCTGCAAAGAGATCCGGCCCGGCCAGGAGCTCCTCGTGTGGTACGGGGAGTGCTACATGCAGTTCCTGGGCATCCCTCTGTCCCTGAAGGACCCCAGCGAGGACCACACTGCGGACCCTCCAGCTGAAGGTGCAGATCCAACCCTCTGTTCGTTGAACTCTCATGTATATGTCCTCCGTCTAGCACGTCAGTTTACGGGTTATTTTTCCTCCCCTCAGATGTGGGTGAGGGTTTCAAGTGCGACAGATGCGGGAAGGTGTTTGCCTACAAGTACTACCGAGACAAACACCTGAAGTACACGCGCTGCGTGGACCAGGGCGACAGGAAGTTCCCTTGCCACCTGTGCAACAGATCCTTCGAGAAGAGAGACAGGCTGAGGATCCACATCCTGCATGTCCACGAAAAGCACAGGCCCCACAAGGTATGTAGTGCATATTCAGCTGACTATTTAAGTTAAAGCTGCTCTGCACCAGGAGCTCTTGGAGTGCTGAAAGAACAGCTCCCCACAGCGTCTCAAATAAAAAACAAAAAAGTTATTCGGCCTCCTAAAATTGCAAGTCAGTGTGAGGCCGGATTTAGAAGGGACCCATTGATATGGTGCTATAACCTCCGCTCCGTCTGCTCTGCAGTGCTCGGTCTGTGGGAAGAGCTTCTCGCAGTCTTCCAGTCTCAACAAACACATGCGCGTGCACTCCGGAGAGAGGCCATACAAGTGCGTTTACTGTAATAAGGTAAGGAGCCTTCATTTTTTTTGGTTTAATTTAGTCTCTTTTTCTCTCTCTCCTCATTTTCTACCAAAGCCCCTGTAAAAACAGAGAGCAAAAGCATGGTTCTTAGCAGTGATGCTAAGAACCGGGTAAATGATATGTATCCTGCAGTGTTTTATATAAGTCAATAAACTGTCTGTCCATATACCCACAGCGTAATTTAATACATTTTTATTAATACATTTTTTTGTTTTTTTAATAGTCTACTTGCTAATGGCATATTGCAGCTGAATACTCCTATGAATATGTTAATACATGCCAATTCAGTGCTTAATGCATTTATTTAAAGTTGTTTTTTTTCAAAAAGAGAGAGAGAATATGAGTTTCCGCCTCCCTAATGGAGGAAGGCTGTAAACTGCCTGTATGCTCCAGGACAGTAATGTTATAGCCCCCCCCCCCGGACCTGTGGACTCTCCTTTCCTCCCTGCTCCCCGCTTTTTCCTCACTTTTTTTTAATCCTTCCTCTCCTCCATTTCGACCGTGTTTGGCTCACTTTACTGCCTCCTTGTTTCACGCTGCATTCACCGGGGCCCTCTCCCCATTGGTCACCTGGGCCGGCACACTCCGCCGCAGCACTCAAATACTAATTATCGGCAGATGCACACCCACCCCTTTGTCCGTCCAGATTATACTCCTAATTTATGGCCCTTGGATGAGCAGAAGTGGTTTTGGGTTCTTTGTCTCTCTGCATCCTCCCCTCCTCTCTTTTCACACACCCCTTTTGTTTAACATAATCCCCTTTATCCTCGCGGAATCACCACAGTTTTCCTCTCTTTTTTTCCCTCCCTCCCGCCAGGCCTTCACTGCCTCCAGTATCTTGCGGACGCACATCAGGCAGCACTCCGGCGAGCGGCCCTTCAAGTGCAAGCACTGCGGGAAGGCCTTCGCCTCCCACGCCGCCCACGACAGCCACGTCCGACGGACCCACGCCAGAGACAAGCCCCATCCCTGCGACCTGTGCGGCGCCTCCTTCCAGGAGGAGCTGGAGCTCCAGTACCATATGAGGAGTCATAAAAGTAAGAGCGGGAGGCCTCGACACAGAGCCGCACCCAAATCAAGTCTGGTTTGAAAAGATCGTTGAATATTGTATTGGTGCTGGACCAACGTGTTGTCATTTTTATCCCAAAATGAGATAAATCTCCAAAAACAAGTTACATCTGTAAGACTTCTAATAATAAGAGTAATAATAATAATGTCACAAATGTGCAAAATGTGTCTATAAATGCATTTAAAACAACATTTTTCATTGTTTGTAATTACAACCAATTTTCTTTTTATTGAATCTGGACTGTTTTGCATCCACCTTCCAACTGGTTATTAACCGAGCTGTGTTTTTCTTTTTTGCTCTCCAGAAATGCTGGACAGCACGGTTCTCCCAACCACCCTGGAGGCCGGCTCACAGAAAGACTCTCCGTTTCCGGTGAAGGACAACTCAAAAGCACAGAAAAACGCCGCACCAAACTTCCCTTTCACCGGCGTCCTGAACCCAGAGTATCGACCCTGGAACTAGTTGAGCCTGAGCTAAAATATCCTGGCGTCCATCCATCTGTCAGCGACAGAACGCCTCCTCTCGTAACCTGTTGTATGTGACGGGACCTTAGGGGAGTCGGAGAAGAAGCAAACAAGGCCTGTGAGGTTGGATCTTCATTAAATGCTGCTCAAGGAAATCCGTATGGGACTATTTAAATAGGATCGTCATAATTTAATACCGTCTAAATCTATTTATACAACGTGAAAAGTATGTCTGTCTTGTTTTGTGGCTTAAAGCTTTCACTTCATGGTTTTGCGAGGCCAATGTGATTCCATTTATTGTAATTATTATCACCACTATTATTATTATTATTATTGTTATTATTATACAGTGTTTACTTGCATAGCTTGAAAAGCAACGCTATTTTTATCATCGTGAAGTTAAGCCTATTTGTGTATAAAATCGATGTCATGTGCGCTCTTAATTTATAATTTATGATATTTTGTACTGTAACGTGAGGCTGCAAAAACAACCTTCAGTGTCTTCGTTTGTTCTCGTCTGTTTTTGTTTTTCACGACTAACTAATAAAAGAAATCAGCGCATGGGAGCAAGACTGACGGGCCTGGCTTATGTCGAGTGAACTACTGTAAAGTCAGACTAGACTCTCTAATCTAAAGTCAGCATATATGACCCTGGTTTTGGGGAGAGAGGAGAAATTCAGACAACGCTCCATCGGCCGGGGCTTGGTTAACACCACGCAGGCAGCTGTGCGCCTGCCCCGGCCCCGCGCGCTCGTCTGAGTGATGAGACGGCGAGTGTGCTCGCAGTAAAAATGAACAAACCCCGGTGGACCTAATGAATGACAATGGAGTGCTGCAGTGAGGTGGTCTATTGCTCCCCGACACAAAGGAGCTGGCTGTGACTGACATCTGCCCTCACACTGTCTCCAACTGTGCCACATGTGTCGTCCCGAGATAGATTAGATAGATAGACGGGCATCTAGATGGATAGATAGATAGATAGATAGATAGATAGATAGATAGATAGATAGATAGATAGATAGATAGATAGATAGATAGATAGATAGATAGATAGATAGATAGATAGATAGATAGATAGATAGATAGATAGATAGATAGACGGGCATCTAGATGGATAGATAGATAGATAGATAGATAGATAGATAGATAGATAGATAGATAGATAGATAGATAGATAGATAGATAGATAGATAGATAGATAGATAGATAGATAGATAGATAGATAGATAGATAGATAGATACATAGATACATAGATACATAGATGCATAGATAGATAGATAGATAGATCAAGTAAGCTTAGCATAGAGATTGAGCTTGTTCTGAGGTTGTGTGAGAGTGTGTGTGCCAATAGGTAGTTCTATCTACGTAGAAAGCTAGATATGGGCCTGTATGTGTGTGTGTGTGGTTAATTTGAAGAAAGCCCCAATTGGCAGCAGTGGTGGCAGCAGCGTGGGGTCTGACAGAAGACACAGTGTCCGGCTTTTGTCTCGGCGCTCTGTTATGTCACCTCTGACCCCGGGGGTCAGCGCGCCTCGCTCTGCGGACATGCGGTTAAGTGAGCGCTGTCGCGACGAGTGAAAACGGCTCAAAGAGAGAGCGGAGATTCGATCAGGTCCGATGTTTAAACCAGCACAGTGTCGACCCGTTTATCCTCCTGAGGACAAGAGTGGTAAAGATGAACGGGCTCGACTCTTTGTCGGTTGCCTGCAAGGAGCTGAACGGTGAAGCCACTCTGACACCCCTCTCTGTTTATGTCTGCAACGGATGGACGGCAGCCCTCGGGGTCGGGGGTCACCTCCCTCCCGAATGCTTAACAGCCTCCCTCTCCCTTCAAACGGGCCGAATATGGCTGATTGAACGAGTGTAGATCGCCCTTCATTGGGCCTGCGCCTCCCCTGTATACGGCCTCCGAGCCTCGGCGCGGGGGCCCGCGGTGAATGGGGAACGCACTCCCCTCCGTGGCGCTCCGGGAGCGGAGGGGTGGAGAGGGGATGGGACCCGGGAACAAAGGAGACAAGGAGAGAGACAGAAGGAGGAGAAGGGAGAATGAGCTGCCAGAGCTGAAATAGGGAGATTGTTAGCGGGGCCGTGCTGAAAGGGCGCTTTTACTAGCGCCCCCTCGATTGGCTGCTTTGGGACTCTATACGCGAGATTTTTTTTTTTTGTTTTTTTTTATCCGGATTGATTTCACACTTAACCTCTTCCCAAGTTAACGGAGCCCCCGGGGAGCCATCCGTCAGTTTAATCTCTGTATTAACTTGATATTAATGATAAGAGCGGCGGAGTCTGCCGAGGTTAATTCCCTCTGAGCTTGAGGCGAAGGCACGTCCGATGGGATGCAACAGGCCCACCACTGGAACGGACGCTGAGATCAATTAGCGCTGCCCATTGAGATGAATGGGAGATCACGGCTGCGGGGATAATCTCACATTTGGGGCCACCTGTGTGATTTCATGCTGTGGTAAATACCTTCATTTGGCGTGATCTCCTCTCCCCCCCCCGTCTCCTCTCTTCCCTTCTCCCCTCCTCTCATCTCTTCATTTGTCTTCTATCTGCTAAGCCAGTGGAGCTGAGTGGTCAAATGCTCTGATGTATTAGCTCCTATTGATTGCCTAATAGCTGTCAGTGCATGTGTGTGTGTGTGTGTGTGTGTGTGTGTGTGTGTGTGTGTGTGTAGTCTGGCTGATGTCGAGGCGAGCCCAGTGTTTCCAGACAGGCCTCATACTCCCAGTTGAGTGGACTCATAAACTATAACCACACCAGCTCTCTGTCCATCTGCACCTCAGCCAGCGCCAAACCACATGAAGGCTCGGGGACGATGAAGACGAAGGAGAGTTTTCCTCTCCCTTCGAAGACCCACACGATATTTTTGCGGCGTTACGAGCTCTCGTCGCTCTCCAAAAACGCACTCCCGAGACCGGAGCCACAGCCAGGGGGGTTTCTATGCGATCCATCACCCCTCGCCACTGGAAGCCTTTAAAGCGCCGCTCCATCGCCTTGTGAATTTTAGCTCCTCAAGATAAGCCCAGGCAATTTATTATTTGTCTCTGGGTTTTCTGGCATATTGTTTTTTTTTCCATATTTAAGAACAAAGCATTCCGGAATATGGGAGAAACATCCCCACAGGCCGACTGGAACAGAGAGACGTTTGTTGGACATCGTCAATGCCAACTTTTGGTTTATCTACTTGATCCGAATTTGGAAATTCATCTCGTTGCCCCGTAACCACATCATCGCTGTATTTTCTGGGTATTATTTGAGGTTTATATCATTTAATATTGATAGAATGAATAGATTTTTTTCCTTCACAACACACCTCAGCATCAAAACGTTTTCACCATTCGAATGTATAGTTAGGGGTGGCATGAGGCGAACGAACGGGTCACTCTTGCTGTTCGGCTTTTCGTGTTTTACTCAGCCTACTTTGTACTTTGCAGCACGTCATCAGCATGACTCCCGCCTTAAAGAGATGCTTGGAGTTAAGCCATTTAAGTTTGAATGGATGCACCGGAGTTGTGTCCCCCTCCCACTCTCTCTATGATGGGGCCGGTGTCCTGGCTCTCATGCCCCGGGTTGGGGACTGCTGACTGGTGATTTCCACTGGGACAGTGGATGGTACAGCAGGAGACACACAGAGAGGCTCAGCGGCCCTGCATGCTGCTGACGGGATGAAAGGCAGATCAAACACTGTCTGCAAAGCCTCTCCATATTGCTACCCTGCCCACCGTGGTGTGTGTGTGTGTGTGTGTGTGTGTGTGTGAGTGTGTGTGTGTGTGTGTGTGTGTGTGTGTGTGTGTGTGTGTGTCCTCTAGGTGGGATTGATGCGTGCAGGCGGGCAGATGGCCTTATCCTCCTTCAGTGGGGGCTGGTGTGAGGTTCCACTGAGGTCCCATGGGGCAACATATTTTGGCCTTCCTCCCCCCGACACGCACACACTTACACAGACACACAGATACCCCCCATAGCCCAAAAAGTGACCTATCATTTACTGTATGCCTAGGTAGCTAGCTAGCTAGCTACAAAGCATATTAAGTGAATATAGGAATTTAGCCAGTTAGCTGTCACTACAGGGAACAGTAATAAAACATGGGAATTTTTGCTAGCTAGCTGCTGCTACAGAAAGCGAGACATGTGACCTTTCCCTGTTTCTATTTCGCATCTATATTACAGAATTGCTTTTACCTTCTGAACTGCCCTTTGTCTCACACTCTTCAGACGACTATGGCTTCTGTTTCACTTTCACCGAAGACTAAACCTCAAGATTCTGTCAACTTATTCGAGAACCTCACCAAAGCAACATTGCTACCGCACTCTCTATCCATCTTAAAAACAACATTATTTCCTGGCTCCCGTTTGAACTATTTAACCCCTGATGGACTGCCGGGCTCTTCTTTCGGGCCGATTCATATGCGACAGAGCTGAAAGGAGTAAATCTGCTTGTAGCTCGACATCTGGCATTGTCATTCGGGATGTTAGAAAGTGTTATGGGCTCCTTCTCCCCGTGTTTCGCGCTTTACAATAGTTCTTGGTGAGCTATTTGTTGTGTGCCTTTATGCGCAGGGCTTTTGTTGGTGTCCAACTGTTATTCCTGTGGGTGCTGAAGCTGGTGGTGAGTAGAGGGGCTACTGTTACAGTACCTCCCTACCTCACTCACCCCCTCACATTTCTGTTTTGGAAATGCACCACATTTTTGGCTCCCCGTCACCTGACTATACGCATGCATCCTCACATCTGTACGATTTGCCAGTCGCAAAAAGGCAACACATTCTTTATGTATTTTGCTCGGTAATTCTCACGTGGCTGATACATCACGGTTTCGGCTGCCCCTGCTGTGCGGGGTCCATTCTGGGGCGAATGTTGCTCTCAGTGGGGTTGTGGTGTTTTAGGGCAGTGGGACCTCATGCTGCTAGTGCTTTTGGCCAAAGGAAAGGCACACTCTGGGAAATGCCTGAATAAATCCACTGGTGTGTGAAGGAAGGAAGAGTGACATGTTTAAAGAAAACTGTAGCGTGACTGAAAATGTGTCTCTGATATGTGCGTGTTTTTCCATGTTATTTCAGACATCCTCCTTCGACCTCACAGATAACGTTCTTTTATTAGATATCGGACCAGGTTTATTTTATAAATGTTCTAATGTCACGAGCCGATGCTCGCAAAGCTGGATTTTACTAGCGCATTGTGAGGCTCAAATGTTAAACTTTGACTGAAAATTCTGTATCTGGGTGGAGGTTTTTGTCAGTGATTGGGAGGATGTGAAAAATAAGGACTGCATGTGTGATCCCTAAGGGAAGGATTTACAACATATGGGCACTGTACTCCTGCCACATGCGCATCCATGCACAGACAGGGTGACCTCCCTGCCTCTAAAGATGTTTGCTGTTGGCCCAACTAATCCCAACTAAGCTGTCCATTTAGACCAACAGCTATAGGGCAACACTGACGTATGGCGGACATCGACTCGGCACCATCCTGTCGAAGATCTGTTTACTTACTCTCTGTTATTGTCAGAGGGAGGGAGGGGTGAAATGAGTTTTGTTTTCATATATATGTATGCATACGTGTGTAAAGAATTTGAAAATAGTGAAAGCAAGAGAAAGGAAGATTTCAACCCTTTAGAGGAGACGCTCGCATGTTTTTCCCTCACCTCACTTTTTCCCTCAATCCCCTCTCTCTGCAAACCACACAGTCACCAGCCACACAGGACAGCGGATGATTGATTTCCCTGCGAGCCATCAGGAGAGTACACCGGTGAGCCACACTGTGCACTATAGCCCCGCACAACCAGGCAAGGTCTGCGCAAAAAACCCCCTGCAAAACCATGTGAGAAACACACACACACACGCGCATAGACACAGGCACATGGAATCCATATCCATCAATAATTGTCAATCATGTTGAACAAACGCAAACAGCACAGAGACAAGGGAGGACAACGGCTTTATCACTTAGTGAGCTCCTTCATCCTCTCATCATCGCCTCCGCTCCGCCGCTCCCTCTCCCCTCACTAAAACACTCAGCAGGTTTTGGGAGCCGAGGGGGGGTAGCTGGAAGGAGCCTTATGAATCTGAAATCACAAGCCGGAGTGTCTGGGGTCCCGCCAACACGTGCGATGTTTCTTTCCTCTTTCCGTGATACTCATGGATACCTCCCGCAACTATCCCCCTGACGTGTGGCACGCAGTGAGGTTTATTTTGTTGACGAGTCCATTGCAGGGGCATATCGAAGAGAAGCAAAATGGGACAATGATAACGTAGTGAGCTATAGCATAAGTGTTCGCTGTTCCTTCGACACAGACAAACAGTTCCAGTTATTGTTCTGGCTCTGTTTCCAGTCTGGACCGGAAAGACCCTCTTTGAAGAACCAGCAGCAACCGCTCAATTTGCAATGTTGGTGGATGTGATCATGAAAGTGGCAAAATGGCAAAAAAATGGCAAAAAAAAATTGTTGTTCCTTTCCTTTCATTTTCACAGCATTGGTTGAGAAACCTGCTGACTACATTCCAGATATTATATAGATGGATTTTATATTGTATAGGAAAACTTTTTCAGATACAGATTTTCAGGTTCTTAACCCGTACACACTGGCCACTTTGATATTAGGTGTGTCATCTTGATCCTTGGTGATCCTTGATAGCCAAAATCAAAATACAACCGATGCAGTGTATGTACCTTTGGGGGACTTAATGTGGGACACATCTGAAGGTAAAACATGGATGTCAGGGTCAATATCCTCTCCCTTCCCCTGCCTTTTACAAACACACTCCAGGTTATACAGTCCCCAATGCTATCACTGCTCCTCTATTGTCTGTAGGACAATTGACCGTGACCCCAGACAGCTCCCAAAGGCCTGCAAGGGTCAAAGGGGAAAAGAGGCTGAAAGGCCTGCGGGGTGTGAATGCTTGGCAGCTACCTCGGGCTCTCGACTGACTGTTTAAGCACCTGATGCTTCATGCCGGTGCCAAACATCAGAGAGCGCGAGGCTGAAAGGTCTTAAACCTGCTCGTCCAAGAGACACAAGGTAATGATTCAGTGCTGACAGTGATGGAGACGAAGACCGAGGGATGAGGCGGGCACTGAGTGCACTACCACAGCTGAAACACGCCGGTTTGTCCGCTCACGTCTCTGAGTGTCCTGACTCCGGGAGCCGCAGCCCAGCTCTTGCCCCCCGGCCCTGAGTCATGATGGCTTTTTGACAGCATCGCTGGAAGACAAATGCCCCCTCGTCCTGCTGAAACATTCATGAGGCCTCCTGACCCTCTCCTCCACCTAATGTACCCTAACAGGCCTTTATGGCTTCTCTCTAGCCTAGCGCCACCTTAGTGCAGCTTCCCGGCATCTAACTTCTTAACACCCGGCTGCCGCTTTGCGCCCTCTCAGCAGTTTGTTGGAGGCGCCTTGACATAAAAAGTCGTCCCGGGCAGACAGACATGGGCTGCAGCACAATTACCCCCAGGCATCTGTGAGTCCGAGGAGTAGTTGAGTCTTTTTTTTCTTACGTCTTTTTATTCCCATGATGATGCTGTGGAGATGATGCACAGGAACAAGCGACATCACTCCTGGCCCACAATACTAATAGGCTGGTCTTCCAGATCCCGATAGAAGCCCTATGTATATGTATTCGACTGAATTTCGACTGGACTTTGCAAGACAAGTGTTCAAATACATCACCAGCACAGAGGAATTTGAGGTCTGAGCAAGGTGTCCTGTCACTTTGCTACATTTGTGACTACATAAAATAATGTCTGTATAAGGGTCAGGCACCCACCTGCTTTGGCAGTGCTTTTATAGGGAATAGGTCTTTTTATTGACTGATATGCATGGATTCCCGTTAATATGTGCTCCCGTTCGCAAGTTGTCCCATGATCCTGATCATGACAGGGACAGACCGCATTCCTGCCTCGCCTCCTCCTGCGCTCCCAGTGTCACCCTGTTCCCCCCCTGCGCTGCTCCGGTTCTCCTCCACGTGTGGTCATTGACGGCCTTTGCAATCCGACCCCGGACCGGCGCATTGATCTGTTAAGATTGTCACTTTAAAAAAAGCCCCATTAGGGTCTTCAGCTTTGACAGTTGATATCAACATCCTTAGGTGATGCGACGCACCGAAGGAGCGAGGGAGACGAAAGGTTGCCAGAAAGAGGGTTGGGGAGAGACGGCTCACGCGGGCGATACGTCCGACAATGGAGTGAAGTCGGAAGAATGTGACCAGATTAAAGGAGACGAATGAAACTTGAGCGCGAACAGAGTGACCTCAGCTTGTCATTGGGGCTGGACACTGTGTCCTCTGTGTGTGTCCACCCCGTGTGAGTCCGCGGGGAGATCCAGCCTGACCAGTGTGTTTTACTGCCCTCCCGGCCTCCCCACTGTGTTTACCTCTCCGTGGTGAAAATTGCCATATGCTAAATGGGCTTGTGTTACGGCTCCAGTTACCTTCGGCCCCACACACACACACACACACTCGCACTCCGACATCGAGCAGGACGGACATCTAAGCCATATCCAGGGCCAATAAAGTGGAGCCCCATTGATCTGTTTGTATTTTTTTTTTAACAATCTCCAACACATGGGATTCATCTTGGCCACAGACAATTTTCTGATGGCCATTGATTCATCTGGTAACACCAGAGCAATTAATTAGCGGCGGTGATTGGATCTCCGCTGCTTTTTTGTAGTCAATCCATGTCAAAGCTGACTGTACTTGAATACTGCAACCACTCAGATCCGTGAATACTGTTAAATGAAGCAGGCCGGTTTGTTAAGTAAATATCCAGTTCTCAAAAGAAAGACCCAACCCTTAGCCTTGGTACAAACTCCACCTCTCAGACCACTTTATTGATGAAGTTCTTTATTGACTGTGGTAATAGAAGTCACAGAGGATGGCCCGGACTCAGGATACGGTAAGAGTCTACATTTCTGATAATGTGCATTCATCAGAGGGAAAGTGCAGGGCTCAGCAAGTATTTCCACACTTTGGGATTTATCGGTGTCTACAGTCTTGGGTTTTTTAAGAAACATTGATTGCGCGAAATAGATTCCTCCTCGTGTCAGCAATTTTCATGCTTTAATTATTTCTATTACACACAGTCTTTCCCAACTCAGAGAGTGGCTAGAGATCAGACCTGGGCTTAAAGCATATGTACAAGTGTACATACAATGAGTGACTATAAAGTGGCATGGATCCCACTCATTTTTACCTGAATTTATAAACCTGCGTGACAATCTTTGGAGGTTTCTTGCATGTTGCACATCACTTCCTCCCACGTTACCATGCTGCTGCTAACTTGAAACAATTCTCATCCGCAATCTTCACAAAGTGTATTACAACAGGTTCACGTATATGATGTTCTTTCGTTTGGTTTTGGCTGCCAGAGAGAACAATTTCAGCGACAAATAAAGTACTTAACATATCATGTCAGTGTGTGTTGGATTCATCTGCCTCGATGTTTTAACTTCTGATTTCTTTCCACAACATATAAAGTTTCATCCATGCGTTCTGCTTGTGAATCTGGCTCTATTTTGGCACTCCTAGATAATTACTTGAAGAAATAGTTGTTTTGGTGAAAGACCAAGTGAATTCTGAGACAAAAGTATTCTTCGGAATGAGTGGGACACAGGCCAAATTCAGCAAACACCGTAAAACCCATAGTTGCCACAGTTCTCCTGCATTAGCACCCCTCATTACATCATTCTTAGATCCGCCTCCTCATCCTCCTCCTCTCTGAGGTCTAGCAGCAGATCAATTCCTCTGAAATGGAGCCGACCCACCGACACATTAATGGTGCACATCTTCTTAAAGGGCCCTTCCCAGAAGACTCCCGCACGTGCTCTGAGCCCTGCAGTCAGCAGAGGGGAAACAAAGGTCAACAGGGGCCGTCCTGCTCCAGGTCTTGTTTGGCCTGGCCAGGACCTGCAGACGGTTTACGGTTTACATTACAAGGTCCTGTTCATTAAGGAACCCCCCCCCCCGACAAAACCAGAACTAGTTCTCAGACCCGGTGGGGTGTGGAGTCAGGGATATCGTGTGATCTGCATCTTCTCCGCGACAGGAAGCATCTGTTTTCTTGACATGAAAAATGAATCAAACACCTCTCAGCTTGCCCCACGCGCATGTGTGTGTGTGTGTGCGTGGGCTTGCTCTCTGTATCACTGACCGCAATACATCGATACCGGCACCTCTTACCATAAAAGACGGAATCAGAAACAACTGATCAATATGGGAATGTGAAGAAAGGAAAGCATCTTTTTTTTTCTTTCTCTTTTTTTTTCTTTTTAAAACCTCTGTGGCTCCAAGACACCTCCTGCAGTCACAATCTCCCACTCCGAGGATTATCAGTCCAAATGTCACCTTCAAATGCTGTGCACTCACCGCTGCATGGGCTGCTCACGTGCTGGACGCTCCCATCGGAGCTCGAATTAGCTGCAATGATGGGCCTCTTGTTTTCGGGAGGCCCCGGGTGGAGCCGGGAGGCCTCCTCCGGGGAATAGGCTTTTAGGAGTAACACTTCTCCATGGGATGCTGACAGGGGACCTCCTGCATGTGGGTCTGTGCTCAGCAACAGAGAATCCCTGCAGGTGGTCAGCCAGCAAACGCTTTGGCCAGTGATCGGCTTTGATCATCCCGAGGGAAAAAGTTTTTTTTGGGGGTTTTAATGCGCTTTATTTGAATTCGTTCCTTAACACTTCAACGTGGAGTGGGTGCTCTGATTTCGAAGCGGAGATGTTTTCCACGTGGCTTTTTCAACGTTATCGTAGCTTGCCCTTTCTTAACGTGTCGTCAGGAAAGACACAAAGAATGAAAAAGTGCTGAAATCAGGGTCCTAAAACCCAAAACATTATCTCCCTTTCCCTTTCTCCCTTTTGCCAGTTTGGAACAGTGATGTGCAAAACAATTCTCAAATGCTGATACAATCAAAATCTTATTTTCTTTCCGTTCTATGATAGATTCTCAGAAAAAAATATTGATCTTAAATTAAATAATTTGGGGTAATTGTGTAAATGGGGAGGGACAAGGTCTTCACTTGGATCTACTCTAAGCACCAAATACAGAATCGTAAGATAGAATAATGTAATGTTTGTATCTTTTTCCATTAACAAATAGCTTATCGGAAATTGTCTGACGTCTATTTGAATAGGTGAGCCCACCTTCATTCCCCCACCCTACAAAAACTTTCTTACCCAGATTTGCCAGGTAGCGGTTTTCACACATTCCCCCGACCGTCTTAAACCTTAAGGCCAGAGTGAGTCCGAAAAGAGGGGGCGTCCATCATGCCGGCCTCGGCAGCTGAAAGTAATCCAGAAAATCAGTGTCACCTGTGCCCCCTCTCCGCGCGGCAGCTGGATTGGTCACGCGGGGGCCGACGGGGCAGCGGCGCGGCAGAAGTTTCCTTCCCCGTCCTTGCGGCGTTTGGGCCCGGCGCCTTATTGATCGGCACGAGTAAGTTAATAAGCTTCGGACTCATTCGTCAGCGGGGTAGAGACTGGAACTGCGCGCGGCAGGCTTAATCAAGTCATCAGCGGCCGTCAAGCATGAACACAGTAATTAAAGGAAGAGGGAGCGCGACGGAGAGGAGAGAGGGGAGCGAGGGGGCGAGAGGGGGGAGGGAGGGGAGAGGAGCCTTCGGGTTTCACCGGAGAAGAGATAGAGAGCTTCAGAGCTCCATTTATAAGGACGGGATTTACGACGACGGCGGACGTGTGTCCCGGATGGATCACTCTTTCTTTCACGTCTTTGCCATATTTAGCCCCCCGGCATTAATCCGGGCCGAGTTAATCAACGGCTGAAATACAATCAGCCAGGTGATCCGAACAGTGACCCGGGGACAGGCCATTCATCGTGCCTTGAGGAGGCTCGTCCGCACATAAACAAGATAGAAGAGCGACACTCCCCTCACACACACACACACACACACGCACACACATGCGCAGCTGAGGAAGTCGCCAATAATTACCGTCATCATCCTCGATATTTCACCACCGTAGAGGAGAGATGAGCTCATTTCTTCAGGACGTGGATGAGGCCGAATTTTGCAGACGCCGCACCTCCACAAACAAAGGCCACCAGTCCCGTGTGGGGCAGGGGAGGGGGAGGAGGAGGAGGAGAAGAAACAACTCTAAATGTTACAAGTGCTTATTTAGAGGCTTTAGATGAGATGTGGATTCTCACATAACAGTGAATGAGTTGTTCAAACCAGTGCAGCTCTGTCAGACTGGGCTCTCAGAACCGACCAGGCTTCGTATTGTAGCTGCTTTTGTGTGGGGCAGGTGGTGTCCAAAAACATGCATTCATGTGTGTGGCCTATGGACTGGATGGACTGGTGACCGTTCCAGGGTGTGTTCACTGCCTATATAGATAGATAAGCATATAGGCTCCAACAGGCCCCAGTAACGCTATCAAAGTGCAAAGATGAAATGATGACATCCGAGATGTTTTTTCTAAATATGTTTTCGGAGAGTTTCAAGATGTGTGTCTGTAATGTGCGGGTGGGGGACCTCACACAGGTGTTTCTATCCCCCTGTGCCCTATTAGCCTTAAACCTGACCATTAGACTGTCCTTTCAACTCCCGCAGAAGAAAAAAAAAATACACTCGCCCTTAATGAAGGCAGTTCCCAGACTCAGTGTCCATTAATTGTGAGTGTTGTTGCACAGTGTCCCATCTCCTTACTGGATACTGCGGTGAGGGAGGTGACATGTAGCGTTAGCCTCAGGTGCGCACAGAAGCATGGGAGAACTATGCACGCACGCGCACACACACACACACACACACACACACACACACACACACAGGTGAGAATGCACCGAGGCACACTATTATGACACTATTAGCACCTGTGTGACTTAATGAGTGTCCCCTCTGAAGTGTGTACGTGTAGCGGTGTTGCTATTGGTTTGTATGATAAAACCACCACCTGATTATTCCCCCTTCATAATCATAACTGTTGGTTTTTCTCTCCTTACTTAACAGGTTCCTTTTTAAACAATTCCGCATCTCGTATCATTGAGATTTTGATATGTTTTACCCTTTCTTGATCAAAAGTGTGGTACAGTACAAAGCATGCTCATTCCAGTTTCTCGCATTCTCATTTTCTGAGTCAAATATGTTCATAGTTTGTCAGAACCCAAGCAACATTACACTCGACCTCCGTAGAGCGTAGAGGTGTAGTCATCAAAGCAAAAAGGCCAAAGGGCTTCGCGTTGTTGCTTTAATTGGTCCGACATCTCAATCGCAACTCACCTCCTCTCCCTGCTCTCTCTAATCACACAGCGCAGTGGACAGACTGAATACTGATCCCCCTCTGGGACTCAAACCAACAACCGCAATCACGACCAGCTTTACAACTCATAATTAGCACGGGGAGCTCGCCTCCCAGTGGGGTCGAAAGTGTGAAATACACACGGAGAGGGAAGAAACACTGTGTGCCTAAAGTGTGCCTGTAATCCTCCAGAAGCACACGTAGGGCATACACCGTGTTCCTGTAAACACGCACGTATCGGCAGGCACACACGCAGTATTTCCGTTACTTTTGTTGAATGTACGTAGACGTAAAATCACTTCTCACATGCTTGAGCTGTAACCCTGGAACTGCTTCCTAATGCCCGGACTCAAAATGTGCGCTTTATCAGACTGATGCCCCCACAAAGTGTGTATTACACATCCAAGCATACACACACACACACACACTCCCAAAGAGCAACTCAATTACAGCGCGAGTCCTCCATAGATCTGTTAGCTTATCTGATAGCCAGATCACCTGATCGATAGGGAGCAGCCACAGAGGGTTTGTCTGAGTCTGCCCGATCATTAATGTGGGTCCTGCAGTGCAGATGCGCGCCGGAGGAAACCTGTTGAGGGACAGAACGAGGTGTGCGTGGGCCGTCGAACCCGACCCAACTGCTCTTTCTGGCTCGCCCCACGGAGCCCGGGGCGATCGCCGCGCCTCCAAAAGCAATCGGCCCCAACCGCATTGATCCCCATGCAATCATTGACAGAGCAATCTCCGAATGGCTGACATGGGATTCAATTAAAGACTTTGTTTTGTGCTTTTTTTTCTCACTCCGTCCTGCCCTTGCAGCGCCGTCGCCCTCGGCGCCTCCCCAATTAATGGCTGACCGATAAATGAAATGAATGAGAGCCAGTCCGTGGGCCACAAAGGCTGGTGTGAGACGAGTGGCACGGGGCGGCACACTCCACTGTTTGCCTTGAGGTGTCGTAGAGAAGTCGGCCCCATTGTGCGGCGTGCTTCCTGGCCTATGCCGGGGCACACTGTGGCAGGGCTAATTGTGCCTCTTTTCTAGTCCCTTTGTGCCGCAGCACACTTCTCTTGTGTGGGGAGGCGGAGGGCGATGAAAGAGAGACGGCCTTTTTGGAGGGGGGGTGGGGGTGAGGGGGGGCCGGGGGGTGCTCTGAAGACAAGGAGGAGGAGGGTGAGTATTGGTAATAATGAAAGAACAGGCACGTATGACCAACAATGCATCCCCCGGATTATAGTCCGGACAAAGACAGTGTTGCAGTAATTACAGTGCAAACACGGACTGCATTGTGCGTGTGTGTGTGTGTGTGTGTGCAGACATGTGGGTCGGGGGTCGGGGGCAGGAGGTGTTGCTCCATTAGCAGCTGTGTCTCCAGAATCCCACTACTGTAAGAGTAGGGTGTGTGTGTATGTGTGTGTGTGTGTGTGTGTGTGTGTGTGTGTGTGTGTGTGTGTCTATGTGTGATCCAGAGGAAGAAACAAAAGGTTTTGTGCAAAGCTTTTCCTTTATTTTCATTTGAAAGCTCAATTAAATGACATCTCAATTAAAAGTCTGAAAGAACTCCGCAAAAAAGTGAATACCGTGTGTGTCGGTCTTCATATGATAAGACATTCAGCAGCTCATTCATGGGAAGTGAATCTTTAAGACCTATTCATAAATAGACATGCGTTATCACACATTGTATTGTTGTTATCATTGTTTTTGTTATTACTATTATAGATTTACTTTCCTTTAATCAACTGGTAATGGTCCAGTTAACGAGCCTTGCTCACGGAGGAGAAAAAACAAACTTTTTTCCTTTGGGATGAATTTTTGCAGCAAATTCGGCCTGTGTTCTTTAAAAAAGCCGCTTCATAGACCTGTTTTTTTGTTGTTGTTGTTTTTCTATCAATTTTTGATTCAAGCTTTTTACCTTTCAGACGGTTTTCTTTCGAGAGAGTTCGCGACATCTGCTCGGTCAGCATTGTGTTACTTGACACTGATTTCTTTTTTTTTTATGTCTCCGCTCTGTGTTGTTGGGGATAAAAGGCAGAAAGTGAATCAGCTGCGAGACTGGGGATCAATCCCGTGTGAGTCGGGGGATGACATCATAAAAACTTTCCAACTCGAACTGAGGCCTGTGGTCCGGCTAATCAGTTTCATTGAAACGGCCGCCACCCTTCCTCTCATCCCCTATCCATCCCTGTCTCCCCTCTGCCTCCGCTTCCATCCTGCTCTCCTCCCGGCTTGGGGTGATTATCAGGAGTGGCCCATTTACAGTATGGCCGGGGAGGTAATTAGTGGGATGAGTCGGGCGGAAGGATCCTCTACAGGGGTTAAGAAGGCACACGCTCAAGCACCTCCGGCTTGTGAGGGGCTGATGTGTGTCAAGCTGGAGAGGCAACAATAGGACGGGGATTTCCCTTCAGCTCCATCCAAGCAGAAGCTGCTGTGCTCACTGAGAGAACACCACATCCTAATCCCTGGTTCCCTAGACCCTCAGTTCATTTGAGGCGAACCAGTCCGGGGTTTCATCACCAGGTCAATTCGACCACGATTGCCAGTTGTTGTGATGTGTTCCACAACTTTCACACCGGGCATCTAATGAGTCTAAAGGGTCCAGCAAGGAACAGCTGTGAGGTGGAGGTTCTGTCAACTTCTAACGGTCCCTCCATCTCGCCCTGACCCAGGCCGCTTTGAAAGTATCAGATAGCGTTGTGCTGAGCAGTTCTTGGGCATTTCTCAGCAAAGAGTTGAGACAGGAGTGCTCTAGTGTCTCAGTGCAGAAATTCACTCGTGTCCGCCTGTTCTCGCTGGCTTCACTCCGGCAGGGATCAAGACAAGAAGAACCCACTCAAAAGGACCACATTCCAATTTTCAATGTGTAACAGGCACGTTAACAAATGGCCAAAAATGGCCAACAGCTTCACATCTCTCGGCCTGATTTCACTTACAGCGTCGCAAACTTTCCTTTCGCAAACGTATTCGACAAAAAGGTGAGCTGCACGAAATTCCTTTTCCGTTCCCTTTTATTTTATTGCAGTTATCTTGAGCAATCACGCTTCCTTCTCAAAATCAACAAAAACAAACGGAGGGAACGTGAACCGAGAAACATGAACAAAGCGGCCCAGCCCCACAGGTGAGTGGGCTGGGCGTTACAGCGGGACCTGGGTGATGTGCCGAAACCCGGAGATAGAGGAGGGAGGCATTCAGACCCCTTCTCAGCGGATGATAGAGCACACCCTCTGCCCAGGCCTCCGATCACCTCGGCCCGAGGGCCTGAAAAATGCACACATACTTCAGCCGCTGGCTTAAGCCTCTAAAGAGCAATTATTCCATTCATATGGAGGTAATTGTGGCCCATGAATATGAAATGTTTGCCGTTCCCCCCTCTAACATTGTTAGGGCCGCGTGGATGCTCTTGGAGCAGGACAAAGCCCCGCAGGCACGAGTCATTTCCATATGTGAGTATGGGGAACTGAGGAACAGCACCCCCCCCCCCAACCCACACTTGTTTACTGTAAACTCTGCCCCTCTTCTGGCAGGACAAACACATTGGGTAGGCTGCTAAACACCCTTTTCCTTCGCCCATACCGACATATGGCACAGTTAGAAACAAGTGAGTGCGTGCCCCTGGCGGTCTCGCACCAAACCTGTTGCTACACATGAAATTTGCTGTCAGTATCCTTCATAATAGTTATTTTATCCTCTCTCTTGTGGTGATGCACAACTAACTATAAAACTCTTATACATCAAGAGCCGGGGACAGATAAAGTTAGTTGATCTGTGTTAAGTTGAATTTTTGAGCGGAATTTCATTGATTTGATCCTCGATCATCCAATCATTGAGGCGCTGCTGTTTTTCACTACCAGTTTGCCATCAGTAACAATAACAGCTCTCCTTAGATCCCTCTCTTCATTTAGTTTAGCTATACATAAGGAATCAAAGTAAGGCAGCACGTATCATTTTCCACGACCCGTCATAGCACGCAGGCACACCCCTGACTTGATTTCGTTTCTGTAACAGCGATTAACATTACAGTCATGCGTAATCAGTGAAATGTTTTTTTGAGAGCAGGGGGTCTTTGTGGGCTGTCATTAGTGTTAAAGGTCCTCCAGGGGAAGGGAGCTGCTGTGCTTCTCTAGGCCGGCCAGCATATTTGTTAATGTCCTCGTGATTTATTAGGAAAGGGACATTCAGCGGCCCTTTGTCATGCGGCTGGCTGTGCGTGAGGCCACTCATTGGCTGACGGTGTCCACCAATCGGGCCTGTGGAGGTGCTGCTGCTCAGGTTGAGGGTGATGGGTCTAATGGGTGGGTGCGGGGGGGGCTAAGGCACCTTTGCATAAGCATAGGGTCCAATCTGCTGCGATTGCTCTGCCCAGCGAGGGGGCCTCCGCAGGCTTACACCGGGGGTCTTTATTTTGGGAAGCCCTTGCACTTTTTAACACAATCACTACGCCGCCCTTCTGTCCCCATCCACTCGCCTCATTCATATGCGTTGGTCGCCGTTGGGGCTGCGTTCTGAATGGGATGAACTCATTCGGGGAGCAGTCCTGACTACAGGCCGGGGAGCCTGCACGCCACGCAGGAATGTCAACCTCGAAACAGGAGCACAAAGAGCACGGCTAATTTAAAAGGAAGCCTCTTCCAGTAAACTGGACGTGGTAAAACAGTACCACGGCGGGTTACGGTTCAAGCATAGAGTCCTCCTATATAAGTGAGTGCTGCTGTAAAGCCATTAGCTGATGAAGCCTGGCTACTGTAGGGGGACCGTGCGGATTGTTCACTACACCTCTCTTCGAAACCAGTGATGAAACACGGAGTAGGCACGTATCCTGGATTGCCCAACAGCTCCGATCCTGATCCTTCCAGTTACAGATGCACACACCTCTGTATCTATCGTGGCTGTGTTTTCCCGTATGCCAGAGGGTGGATTTGACGGCCATGGCCGTACAGGAAAAGGGCTGCAGCAGGGGTTGGGGGTGCACAGTGTATTTATGAACATGCGCGTCTGTGTTTTGTCTGCGCGCAATTCCCTTTAATAGCTCTACGGGCCCAGGCAGAAACAGACGGCGTTTCATTAGCGATTCCTGTAACATCAATAAGGTTGCGATGGTTAACAGGAAGAGTGTGGGATGGGGCTAGGGGAGGGCAGCCCCAAGGCCACGAGAAGTGTAGGACACGGCGATGATGATGATGATGATGATGATGATGATGATGTCATCACCCAGGAACTGCCAGGAGCTATTGTGGGCTGGTGAAATCGTAAGGGCTATGAAGGGCAAAGGACCTAAGGATAAGGATCTAAGGGCTAAACATAAGTCCAATTCATCCAAAAAAAACCCAAAAAAACAAAAAAACAAAAAACAAAGTAGCACATAAGTAACATCTTAATTGTACATGACTCAATCAGTTCAGTTATGCCAATTGTGAATTCGATCAGAGGACCGAACTTCAACGTAATAAACAGTAATGTTTAACAGTAAATGTTACATTTAGATCAATATCATAGTGGTGATATTTTCCTATTAAATAATAATATATTTTGAATAATACAATACAATGGTGTGTTTATGTTTAACTGTTTTAACCGCACTTAAGGTAGAGCACATTTCTTAAAGCGGTTTGTATTTAACTGGTTTAAAGAGTTGGAGAATATTGAACGCATGCATCGTTACCTTTTCAATGAATAGATGAACAAAACAAGATCAAATAAAAATAAGATAAAATGAGATACAGTTCCGTGGGGTTTACCCACCGGAACATTGGACGGTTTGCGCCACCTAGTGGTCATTCTGGTCATTTCAGGGAATGCGAGCGGCCGTGCGGCTCCTGGGCTCGCTGAGCCGGATTGGGCACCGGGGGGCGCTGTCGCATTGTTGCATCCCCTCCACGGAAATCACGGCGTCCGCCACGTCCCATCCGCGGCCCATCACTTACAGGGAGACGTCCGCGACCGCTCATTGTTCCATTTGTTTGCTCCTCGTTGCGCTCAGTCTCAGCGCTGCCGACGAATATCGATGCTTTAGACAGGTTTCCTTTCCGTACACCCGTGGGCAATAAACTCCTTTTACAGCTGTTTGTACTCGTCTACGGGCAATGACTGTTGGCAGTGGATGTGGGAAATATTGGGGATGTGAAGCAACGCTTTGTAGTGTCCCCCCCACCCACCCACCCCTATTAAAAGAATGCGGGCATGCCGGCTCAGTCGCCGTTAGGCTGGCAAACTCGTTCACATGGGAAGTTTCCCCTTTGTTCTCATGCACCATAAACAGACACATTTTGTCCTTGGGCTGCTGCGGGGCATTGGAGACCGGATTCTTCTCAAGCAGAGCTGAGCCACATTAAAACTGCCTCTGAGAAGGCATGGACGTATTAACCTTTGGGGAAAAGGCTGCTCCTGTCACTGGTGAAGTCGGAGAGGAGGAAAGGTCACGGGCCAACTGGATGTCTGCCGGCCAGCAGTGTAACTTCTCCAAAACGATGACATTTTGCCCGCCAGGGATCCGCAGTGGACTGTGAATACATTCTGCATAGAGCATCTTCGCCCCCCCCCCCATCCCCCCTTGACCTTTTCTGCTAGATGGTGAAGAATCAGAGCTTGACCCCCGCGATTGTTATTTACAGATGGGGCAAAGGCATGATTAAAGATTCAACATTATGCGTTTGCGCGTCTCACGTTCATCCATTCATTATCTTACCTGCGTTGTGCAGCCCGGAGCCGATCCAAGCACACATAGGCCGAAGGTGGGAACCGAGCCTGGACGGGTTACTGGTCCGTCGTAGGACACGCACACACACCATTTACTCTCACAGTCACACCTACACATGCAGGTTTTTGGATTGTCTGGAAAACTGGAATAGTGGTCACTTGTACATCTTTAAAGTGTTCACCTTACACTTCTGAGTAAATTATGATGTATCTGATACAATAAGTGCCCAAATGTGTGTATAATAACCATGCTTTGGGAAGATTATACAAAAAAAAGCTTTGACTGCCATTGCCAACTCCTGCAAAGATGACAGACTGACTTTTGCTCAGTTCAAATGCTAATATAACCAATGAAAGCCGTGGGTACTTCAAACCAGAATCGATGACAGAAGGGCTTTGGGAAAGCATAAAACCCCTTTGTCATACTATGGAATGCACAGACACGTCTTGCCTCTTATGTGTGGTGCAGAGATAGTGCGGGGTCACAATATGCTGAGAAATTCCTCTTGTTCATTTATATTGTTGCGCTTTCATGGTGGCCCAGTGGCTGACTGACTGGCTGTGTCCCGATGACCAGACTAAGGGATGAGAAGACCCCTATGATGGACCGCGATGCTTCTCATCGACCCCTCCGATTGACCGATGAGAGACAATCACACCGTCAGACATGAGAAGGGAGGCACAAATCTGCTGAACGCTGGTCTGTGCAATGTGAAACAAGAAAAAACGCTGTGGGCAGCGAAGGAGAGACCTGACGCTGGGCTGCGGTGAGGGAAGCAAAGAGCATCACAATGTGGAGTGGAGGAGGAGGCGGAGGCAGAGGAGTGGGATTGATCACCCCAGCTCACCTAGTCCAGGAAATGAATTAATGACCTTGGGGAAAGTCATCCATCCCTGTGACAGGCGCCCAGAGTCAAGTCTCTCTTCCAGAAATAAGCTACATCTTATTCTCTGTCGACCTGGGTGTTTTCCATTCAGCCTCTAGTCAAAGGAATCCTACCTGTCAAAATTAAAGCATGTGTCACAGATCCGGTGTAAATTTATGATGTGATACCGCCGCACATCTGATGAAAAGAAAAGGATTATAAAATGTTGTTGAAATGCAATTCTTCCTTCCTCTCACCCTCCTCCCACTGTTCACTCCTTTAAATTAGTGTTTCAACTCTGCACTACCACCAGTACCAAAGGCTAGTAGTTCTTAATGGTACTAGCACTTTATGCTAGTGGTACTATGTACCTAATACTACCTGTACTACCTAATACGGCAATAAAGACTATTCTATTCTATCTTAGGTTGTATTAGTGTATATTGTACATTTATATGTGTATATTATATAGTAGTACTAGTACCCAATACTACCTGGCAATACTAGTACTTAGTGACAGTACCTCCAAATACCCAACAGTATAGTACCACTACAATAGAGTAATGCAAGGACCTAATATCTAATACTACATGTACCTAATACTACACGGTACCTAGTAGTGCTTGAACTTATCACCAGTGGCGATTAGTACCTGGCAATACTCGCATTTGACAATTTATACAACAGAGTAATACAAGGGTGGTAGTGCCTAATACTACCTAATAGTACTAATACTTATTGCCAGTACCTTAGTGGCAGTATTGGCACTTGGTGCCTGGAAAGTTGCCAGCACACACATCTCCGTTTACAACGCCTCGCGTCACACAGGCTGCTATTGTGCGAGAGTGACCAGTCAATCACTGCTGGGTCAGCAAGGGTCCCAGCTGTCCTCATGACGTATGTGTGTACCAAACAACCCACCATATGGAGCCGACAAGCATGCTGGGACATGCAGTCCCGGAGCCACTCTGCCGTGGGGATTTCGAATGAGACCTTGGACGCACCCGCATTTCTGGACACACCGGGTCTTGCAGACGCTTTAAATAGCATTTTTTGAAATGTTGTTTTGGTTTTATATGTAGCCCACAGCGAGCTACGAGTACGTCAGACCCCCGACATAAACTACAAGTCCCAACGCGGCTGGAAAAGAAAACAATTCACCCCCTGCGATACGATGCGTTCAAGTACGCTCCCATCGTAGGATTTTTTAAATCAAAAGTCTGAGACTTTTAGGTATGGTCACGATCTGTGAGTCGTTCTCGCCGCAAAACAACATAATAAAAACTGGAAAGAGATCAGTTTTACTTTGAAAAGATTCTCACAGCACACACGCTATGAAGTCACCCTACACTTATTATTCTAATTCAGTCAGACACAGGTGGGATTACGACTTCACTGAAACACGAGTTAGTGTTGGTGGATGCCTCCTTTTTGTTTGCAGGTCAAGATTCAACGTACAAAGGAATTCTGGATTAGTGGTCCCTGATTCAATTAATTTGATATAGTAAGGCAAGCAAACAGAGAAAAATATGTGAATAACTGGTTTAAAACAAACAACACAAGAAACAAAAATTCTTGTCACTTTGTATCACTTATTTTGCCCCCCCCCAGTTCCTAGGTAGCCAGAGTTTGATGTGCCCCAAAAAATGTCATACCTCGGGCACCAAATTGATCAGCGTAATGGAGATAAGACAAAATAAGATACGATAAGATAAGATAAGATAAGATGAATATCTAATTTGTGAATTCTACCTACTTGACATGAAGTGCATTCTTCTTCTTTTATTGTTATTTTCTATTATTTTGCGTAGAACAGCAATAATATTAATAAAACAAGCTTTAAGTATAGTTATTCTTGATAAAAAAAAAACATTTATACTTTGTTCTTTTATGATTTGCACTGCATAATGTGTTCTGTCCCTGAGCTCGGGGCGCGTGTGTTTCTTCCGACGGTCCGTGAAGGCGGCGTCTGCACTCCGCAGCAGCAGCACCAGCAGCGACGGCAGCCTCTCCGCATCAGACTCAGACGGGCTTCATTCAGCGATCGGAGAACAACAGGCTACCTCCACCCCCCCGTCCTGTGAGTACTGGCCTCTCCGCCGAGCCTCGTTGTTCCAGCGCAACTTCTCCGACATAGCACGAGTTTCTCGCCATCCCGCTCCGCGCCCGACACTTTCACCCCGCGTCGCTGCGAACGTGCTCGCGGGGTTTTACGTTTCTTTCCAAAGTCTGAGCCCGAGTCTGAGCGTTGCTGGACAGCGTGCTCTTTTGTTCTCTCGGGTTTATATCCCGTTTTGACAAAGGGAAGCCGGCCGTAATGTGCCCCCCGCTCGCCGCGACACTTTGACACCGAGCTCTAGTCTTTCTGCTGCTTATTCGGCTGATTTTTGGTATATTTTTTCCCCCTTTTTTTCCTTTTCGTAATGAAAGGGGCACCCCAACCTCATGTTGGGTCGTAACGCTGGAAAGTGGCGTGAGGAAGGCTGTTAGATTTATTAGGCTCACGGGCGAAACGTGTCTACCTTTTTGAAGTATTTAACATTTCAATCCATATTTTTTCTTCTCTTTCTGTTTATTCCAGGATGCTGCTCAGCTATGGGACAAAGGAAACAAAAAAAGCCTTACGAGTCAAGGCTGCCACCTAACAAAGAGCCATAAAACCAACACCAACGACACCCTTTTGTTTTTTATTGGTTGCATTTTTCGAACTAGATTTATTTGAAAACAACACGCCCGGCAGCCAGGATTCCTAAGTGTTATTAACCGGGCAGGCGATGCACAGTGTCCAGTGAGGAGACCACTCTCAGTGGTGGCTTGTGAGGCCGCTGATGTGCTCCGAGAGAGGCTTTCTGTGACAGATCCTGGCCGCCGTAAAAATAGCAATGTGGAATAAAAGATGTGCCTAACCAGAGGGGCATCGGTGCGCCCCGGTTCCACAGCCAGGGCTGCGGCAAGCTCCCCTGTCCCCATGTGGCACCAGTAGATACTGAAGTGAGCCTCATATCCAGCCGCGCCATGACCTCATCGGACCACGACGAGACGGGCAGCGATCTGTCGGAGTCCCTGGAGATCCGGGAGCTCCAGGACCAGTACATGGACCCGGAGAACTGCTTCAAGTCCAAAAGCTTGCCCATCCTGAACGGGCCGTGCCGGAGAGCGGACGGCGGCCACGGCGGCGCGGGGGGCGCCGAGCTCCAGCCCAAGACCCCGGACTCCAGCCAGGCCGAGTCGCCCTCCTCCAGGACAGACTTCTCCCCCTCCGCGTCCAGCATGGTGGGGCTGAGCAGCTCTCTGCCCGTGGAGGCCCACAGGGCGCCCGGCGCCGCGGGGGGCAAGAAGCTGGGCTTCTCCCTCGGCCGCCTCATCCGCGTTCCGGCCAGGAAGTACGTGCGGGTGATCCTCAGGGACTCCCGCTGCTTCCTGTTCTGCATGTGCTACCTGACCTTCATCCAGTCCCTGATGGTGTCGGGCTACCTGAGCAGCGTCATCACCACCATCGAGAAGCGCTACAGCCTGCGCAGCTCCGAGTCGGGCCTGCTGGTCAGCTGCTTCGACATCGGCAGCCTGCTGGTGGTGGTCTTCATCTCCTACTTCGGGGGCAGGGGTCAGAGGCCGCGCTGGCTGGCCGTGGGCGGCGTGGTCATCGCCATCGGGGCGGCGCTGTTCTCCCTGCCGCACTTCATCTCGCCGCCCTACCAGATCCAGGAGATGAACTCGTCCGCGGGCCACGAGGGCCTGTGCCAGAGCGGCAACGGCAGCGGGCGAGAGGCGCTCGACATGTCCTCCTGCCCCCGGGACCAGGAGGGCAACGAGCACAACCTGTACGTGACCCTGTTCATCTGCGCCCAGATACTGGTGGGCATGGGCTCCACGCCCATCTACACCCTGGGGCCCACGTATCTGGACGACAACGTCAAGAAGGAGAATGCCTCTCTCTACCTCGGTAAGGCTAACTAACTAGATCCCCTGATTGAACCATATGCAAATCCCCGAGGCGGAACAGCGTTGTCCTGTAGGAGTGTGACTGAATGGCGTGTGTGTGTCCTGTGACTTGTCCAGGGTATATCCCTTGCTTCCAACCAATGTCTGCTTGGGATAAGCTCCAGCAGGCGCGCAGCTACATCACTTAGGTATAAAGGAGGTGAAGAGAACAGCCTCAACACATCCCTGAACCACGCACTCTCTAACGAATCCCCATATTGAACCATATGCGCATCCCCGAGGCGGAACAGCGTTGTCCTGTAGGAGTGTGACTGAATGGCGCGTGTGTGTCCTGTGACTTGTCCAGGGTATATCCCTTGCTTCCAACCAATGTCTGCTTGGGATAAGCTCCAGCGGGCGCGCAGCTACATCACTTTGGTATAAAGGAGGTGAAGAGAACAGCCTCAACACATTCCTGAACCACGCACTCCCTCTGGACCGACACTTTCATTTTGTCAGCCTGCAATATGTTGATTTGGACGCCTCGTTAGATGTGGGCTTCGGTCCATCACTTAAAATTCTTGCATCATGTTTTTTTTTTTTACCGCAGTTGTTTTTATTGCACACTTACACACTTATTGTTCTTTAGTTTATTCCCATTTGGCTCCTCTCTGCCGCAACAACACAGATCTTCCCATTGTGGGACCATTTGGGGAATGTTGGGGAATTTGGGGAATTGCGGTTTGTTTTCGGGTCCTGGAACGGTCGTTCCGGTTCATACCCCGGTGTGTCAAGTCTCCCGAATGATGTCATTTCCATGATACATGGATCAGATGTTTGCGTTTCGATGGCTTTGGGAGACAGCTTGTAGCTGCTTTGGTCTCGGCCGCTGTTTACCAGGAAGAGCATGTGCATGTGCTTGGGGTGAGTTCAACAATGCACTCATACCCCCCCCCCCCCCTTCTAACCCCCAACCCTCTGTCCTTTTGATTTAATCTCCGTGGCATGCAACCCCTGCACCACACTGAGGTAAATACAGAGACTGCAAAGTCAACCTTGGGGAGGAGGCGCATGGGAAGAGTGTGGGACGAGGAGCAGAACTGGGTTGCTTGTGATTAATGGTCCAGTACTTTGTGTGTGTGTGTGTGTATGTGAAAGATGATACTGCTGTATCTACGGGCTGGTGTGTGTGTGTGTGCGCGCGCAGAAGGCTTGCGACGGTAAATGCTCTCATGTTCAGCCAGAAAAGAGGCCTTTCTGTTGAGTTAGCAGGCCGTCACTTTCATTCCAAATCATTTCCGCAGGTATCCCGTTGTACATCTGGCTCGGCGGAGCTGGGCTCGCCTTGTTGGCTTCGCCCAGCGTGATTCCCCGTATCCACGCAGCTGACGGGGGGGGGGGGGGGGCGACCGACGGCACGAGTAACCCCGGTGTCTGTCCGCGCTCGCAGGGCACCCCCTCAATCTGCGCTCTGTCACACAGATGGTAGCCGTCCCATTGACCCAGGCTGCAGATTGCCGGTCCCATTGTCCGTTCCGTCGCAGGGTCATGGCTTCAATTGTTTGTCCGAAGGAGGTCAGAAATGGCCGACAATGGGTGGAGCGCGGACAATCCATAATTCCGAATCGGTCGTAAACATTGTCCGTTGAAATGATCCAGCGACAGTTTGGCGTCTTGACTTTTGTCGCGCGGGCCTTGTCTTTCTTGGCGTGTTTTCACGCTCGGGCCCCAGATCACAACATCACGCAGCCCCCGGAGCGGATTCGCCGTCGGCTTTCTTCCCCTGGCTGCTCCGCTGCCCCCGAGACCCAGTATCGATCTGATCCCTGCGTCACAGGGAGCCACTGCAGTACAGCTGTTGGGGGGGGGGGGGGGTGCGGAGCGGAGGGACATAAAAAAACAAGCCGGAACACAGGCTTACTGTGCCCTCACGCTGGCAGAGCGATCGGGGGTGGGTTGATGATGGTGGGGGGGGGGGGTACATGAGGAGCTCATTGAGTCATCACAGTCCTGACAGCCTCCTCCTCTTCCTGCAGATATCCATCAAGAGCGCCACTCAGTCCGCTGACCTTGAGGGCTATTTTCAGGGCGCTCAGCAGAGATAATCTGTTTCGTTCCAGCGAGGCATTGTTTGGGAAAACAAGAGATGTGCTATGACATATCAGGGAGCAGATAAGTGTGTGTTTGGTGAGGCGGTGGTGGCGGCGCATGATTTGTGCTTCGGACAGGCGGCGCAATGATGATTACGGGGAGTCGCCCAGCTTCAGTTTTTATCTGTCTGCTTTTATGACACGCTCCCAGGCATGTCCTGGTGATTTGGTGCATGAAAAATCAGCAGGTGAAGGAGTCCAGGTGGTGCTGTCGTAAGCAGAATCCAGCTCTGGCCATCAAAAAGGATCCTTGTGTCTTTAAAGCTCAGGAGAACCATTATGAGGGGCAAATGTCCCACACTGAAGTGTTTTCCCTACTTATTTTCCCACCTCTCCTCTCTTTTTCCAATAAGAGGGAAGGATAATGTGAAACCAGGCTACCCCCCAAAGTCATCCCTGTGTTTTCTTTTCATTTCGACATGTGGGCTACCCATATCCAGAGGAGTCTTTCCCCCCCACTTGCACCTCGAGGGTTCCCCCCCTCCTCCTCCTCGAACCCATTAATGTAAACCCCATCTCAATTTACACTGGCCCAGAGGGGAGGAGTCGCTCGCTTTTGTAGGACAATGTGGTGTACACCGAGGGGTACTTCTGGTGCCCTTGGAGAGAGAGAAAGAGAGTGTGTGCGCCTCCTTTTTGAAAGGATTTCACTCTGTGCGTGCACACACAGCGGGGCCTTCCCCCTCGCTGACCTGTTGCCGCCTCTCCCAGCTCTGGCCCCCCATCACTAAGGCTAGTTAACAGGAACGCCATCTGAACCTTTGCCTCTGCCTTCTGAGGAAATTATGCTACACCAATCTAGCTTCGTGGCTCCTTGTTTTTTGTTTTTGTTTTGTTGTTTTTCAAGGATTTCGCAATCTTCCAGTGCTCCCCCATGGAGAGCCTGTGTCCGGTCAGTGTGTCCGTCTTTGCCGATGGATCTGAAGCGCACCGTTCTCGGCGTTACTATGGTGAGCGATTGTCTGGGAAGTTGTCTGTGCACAGCTGGGCAACGTGACTAAAAATGAACGTGGCGCTCTGTCCGCGCCTTTGTCTTTTTGTGTCACTCGGCTTCCTCAGACCTCCTAGTAACGCCCCGAAGCAGAAAACGTGAGAAAATCGCAGAGCTGCCATTGGCTCCGCCTAACAATACTGCATACCCCCTTGGTATGCCACCGATACGAATGGCTATAACAACTTATTAGACCTGGCGCGATACCTGGCGCGAAAGCGCAGATGTGGTAATGATCAGAAATGAGCGGGATCCGAAAAAAATAGCCGCTTTCATTTCATTTATTGTTTTGTTGTTGCCTTGGTTACATGTGCAGATGGGTTGGTGGTTGATGGTGTCAGCTCGAAGTATAAGTAAGTTTATGTGGGATGCAAAATCATGCTGGTGTCGTAACGAAGACCCCAGCTTATTCGAAGGTGCCTCGGTGAAGGCTTCTCAGTTCAGTCTGCAGTGAAGATACAAGCGTACGCGAAACCCTACACACCCCGCGTTCCTATTTGTTGTCGCTGCTTTTGCTGAATGCCTCGGATCCGTCACCATCTTTGTCCGATTTGGCACCCCAACGACCCAAGTGATCAATAATCTCTATTCTCCTCATTGATTTGTCGATTCATTCCAAAGCTTTGGACAGCAGCTCTGACCTCTGCTCAGAGAGGGCTAGCATCCCCCCCCCCCATAGCTTCTGTGATTTACAGGCTAATGACGCTGAGGAGCTGTTCGGAGAGGTCACTTCTGATTAGATGGCCGCCTGCGTGTCCGCATTACCGTCCAGGAGAGGAGACCGGTCAACATTACGTGAAACCTGATTTATTAGCGCTGGAGTTTGAGACGTATACTGCGCCGGGGGTTGGCCTTTACAGGTGTTGCCCGAGGCCTTGATCACGGTTGTGATTGTAAGGATTTTATCTATTTTTGTTGTCTAGACAGCCGATCGTCTGGCGGCATGTGGGACACATTAGGCCCCTCAAAGCCTCTGGAAATGACCCAAAAAGTGTGTAATAAATAGTTCACCCGTTCTGTGAATTGGATTATCCTCCAACCACATCCGCTCTATGATCCTCTCGCATCACAGTGCTGTGCTCTCGGGTTGACCGTGGGCATTTTAGTTTGCTCTCTGCAATCCAGATAAGTATAATCCCCGTTTTTTTTTCCTCTGGACTGGTCTCGATGATACAGACTCGTAAAATAACACAACACATATAAAAGTAATACTTGGGCTGCAGTATACCCCCCCTCCCTCTCCACACACACACACACACACACACAAACACACACAGGGACTCGGTGAGATTCTGAATTCTGGCCTTTGGACAAATCTACTTGGTGTACACTTTGCAGTCTCTTTGCATACTTAATGGATGCAGCCCAGCTCTCCACGCGCAGCATAAGGTTAATTGATTCTCCCTGGCCCACAGTTGCATCTGCGTCAACCGGTCTGCAGCAGAGATGGCTCTTACGCAAAGCTTCTTTTACACATGCAGTAGAAATACCGCAGGGACCGGCAGCGTCGTCTACCTTATTAAGTGAACAAATGTGATGTGGACCTAGTCATTTAATTACAGAAGGCTAAATTTGAGCAACTATCGCGCTGCACACCTGCATGCCTCTCCTGCACCGATACACTGAGCTCGTCTTGCACTGTATTACACTCTTAACACACAAAGATGCTTCACAGAAACATAAGACAAACTTGACTGACTAGGGTGCCACACGGACGCCTGTCCTAGGGATGTCCATCTGGGCGGGGGGGGGGGTCCGTTGACCACCTCGGTACCTCCTGGAGCAACTGGGGCAGTCAGCCGAGAAGAGCGTCTCCTCCCTCCTTATGCCGCCCGTCTCCTCAACCAGTAGCTTTAACCATCGACACGCATCCCCATACTCATGACACGGCATCCGAGGCAGCCCAAGAGATCGGAGCACCATCTTACGCTTCCATGAATAGTGTGGCCCCCGAGCCCAGTTTGTGACTGGCACAGCTATACAAGTATTCGGAGATGTCCCCCTGAACCGAACTACGTGAAGAGAGAGGTTAACCGGGCCGGGCCAACGGCACCGGCGTCCGTGGTCGAAAGAGGCTTTTTTTATATGGCAGCGTGAGTGCTTGTGCATTATTAATGTTTAAAAACGAGGGCGTCCGACGCAGCCCCCCGCCCTGACACGAGCGGGACCGCGTACTTACCGGAGAGGTGGTGCCCAGTCTAGGGAGAGAGGAGCCTTAACGCCCTGCAGGGGACAGCTTGAACTCCGCGATACACGCGGCCTCATGCTCGCATGAGCACAAGGAGGTGCGTTCTCCTGCCCCCCCCCCTCCCCGTCCCCCTCCCTGACAAATATAGAAAGAACAGTTGCTCCAGCTCTCCCGAGTTGTGTTATGTCAGTCCCTACCAGGTCGGAGTGCGGCGAAAATGGAGCGAGCGGTCGGCCCGGCCCCGTCTCCCCTCTCGTTTTTTGTTTTTCCGGGAGGGAGGGGGGCAGGATTATCGGCCGCGTCCCTCTCCGTCAATCTCATTAAGCCGCGTGTCCCCTTTTTGCTCGGCGGGCCGGAGCGACTGCGGACTGCGTGCACGCACACACACACACACACGGAGGCGAACACACACACGCGCGCGTCCCCGGAGCGTTTTGGCCCCCTCTCCCCGTCGCCCTCGGGCCGACGGATCGCATTTCGGGGGTTGGTCAGGGTACACGTCCGGAGCCCCGTCAGAGCCTGGCACACATATAGAAGGACGGGCCTGACGGTCCCGTTTGACGACCGTCCGCTTGGCTTGTTCCAGAGGAGGAGGTTTTAAATACCCCCAACCCAACCCACCCCACGCACGCACACACACACACACACACACACACACACACACACAGTGTGCTGGACACCCAGGCGCTCTGGGTTACTCAGCAGCAGGCGACCTTTTGGCTGCCGTGCCGCTGGCTCTGACTACTATTACTACTACCGCCCCCCCCCCCCCCACTTCCCCACGCTCCCTTCGTCTCCACTTCTGAAATCACCTCGCCGTCGTGTTGTCACCCCCACCGACGACCGGGAAGGCTCGGGCCAGGGTGGGAGCTGCTCTACACCCGGGAGTTGGTCGCGGGGGGGGGGGGGGGGGTCCGCACGACAACTGCACCGTGCACAACGCGCAGCTCGGCCTCATTGGCCGCTGACTTCGGGGGCCGTTCTTCAGCGTAGCGGCCCGGTTGTTTTGACAGTGTGGGAAGGTTCCTGGGGAAATGCCACAGCAGTTTCTTTCCTCATGTTTGCGAGGTCACCGAAGTACCTTTTTGTTTTCCAGCTGCGCCCGGGGAAAGAAGAAGTGAAAAAAAAAAAAAAAGACATTTTTTTTTTCTTTGTTCTCGCTGGCTCTGTTCTCCACGCCGTTCCCTCCAAATCCTCCTTGATCCGTGGCTCTTGTTGGCTGGAGGTTGAAATTGAATAATACCCCAGAAGTAGCTTTGGAAGTGGCTTGCCGCTGCCCAGGAACACTGTGGGGATTGTTACTTCTCATACGTTTTGGGACATTTACACATTAAAAGTTGGCCCGGGAAGTGGAGGATGATTCAGATCGTCAGACTGAAGAGATTAACTGAATGTCTGAGTGGCTGAGATGTGATATCATAGCTGCAAATAGCTAGGGACTGCAGACACTCCCACCCCACCCACAGAGCCCCAAATCTGACCGATTGCGCTGATAAAGACGTCCTAATGTGATTTCTGTGCTTACAAACAGGGCAGCCACGCGGGACCGAATGACTTGCAGGAAAGGGCCGTCCTCCTTTTTTGGACCGCTTTGCGGTTCATAATTGGAGTCAAATTTGGTTTTCATTCAGAAAATGGGGAAAAATTGAAGTTGATGCGATTTCTGTCCGGGTCTGAACAAACAAGCGCGTTCCCCAAGGCCAATCTGTGACACATTTTAACTTTTTATCAAGAGGAAAGAAAAAAAGTAGCTCCTGTTTGATCTTGCTTTTGGCCCTGTCTTGAATCTGTCATTATTTCAATTAATAGCCCTGCCTCGGCGTCATCTCCCATCATTCACTGGCCAGTAACAAAAAAAGCACTTTGCTCCAGAGGGTTTCTGCCAGGGAGCAGTTGGAAACGCGCAGCCTCCCCCCCCGTGTTTTCCCCTCTGATTGGACTAATCGGCGCTGCGAACAGAAACGGGATCGGCCTGCTTTGTCCGGCCGTGGAAATGAGTCGCGGTCCGATATTGCCAGATAGCTTATCCGTCGCCAAGGGTTACCGCGTGTTGCGTAATGGCTATCGGCACGCTTGGGCCTGCGGTCGCCCCCCCCCAGTGCCTGAATCCCCGCCTGTGCTGAACTGGAGGTGGTACCTCGACCAGCCTGACCTGCTCCGGCTCTCCCGGCGACCGATTTACGAGGCAGCTTGCGCATCCACGTCGGGCTGAGTTACTTGCCCCCCCTCCCCCCTCCACGTTGCACACCAAATCCGTCTACCCTTCAAGTTGATTCGGCCTCGAGGCTGTTGCCGGGACGGGAGTTTTGCCACAGACATGGGGGGGGGTAGAAAAACATTCCCTCGGTTGCAAGCGCTTTTTGCCCTCGGAGCGCTGAACCGGCTATTGTTCTCCTTGACCCCTGTGCTGCAAAACCGCAGGAGGAAAAGGGGGAGGGCCGCTGCAGGGGAGAAGTGTTTATGGCATTTACATAAGTGCAAGAACATGTCGAGCGCATAGAAGCTGTGCTCTCTGGGAGTAAGAGGAAAAAAAAAAGAGAAAACGGCTATTGTTCGGAAAATACGAGGAGAACGTCGACAAACGCTGTTCTATATGAACGTCCAAACGGATTTACTCACCGGAGCAACAATAGGGAGAAATTCCGGCTTTTATTTCTATTATTATGATTGTTTTTTACCCCCTCCCCCCCATCTTGACTTGTGTTGGTCCCCTCCTGACCTTCAGCCGTTATTCATTCTTTGCCGGCTGCACAGAGGCGAGCCATGTGCAGAGCCTCCTGGAGGGACAGGAGCAGCACGGTCCGCGGGGGAAGGGGAGAGAGAGAGAGAGAGAGAGATGGATGGATGGATGGATGGATGGATGGATGGATGGATAGCGCCGAACCTTTCCTGACCTCGACGCCGTGGGGATCGCTGCTACGGGGGGAAAAAAAACGCACAGACCAGAAAAAAAAGTAGTAGCCTGACAGGCGCGTGGACCGGGTTCTGCTGAGCCACTAAATGTAGCGTTAAGCTGGTTTGTGCATCGTGCAAAGCGGGCTAACAGGGTAGCGCGTAACCACGCTACAGCTCATTGGGGGAGACGGTGTTTTGACGGGAGCGGCCCACGGACGTTTCCCTCGTTCCTTTCTGGGATGTTTGGGAGCAGAATGCCTCTCATTCCTCTCGTTTCCAGCGGACGTGAGGATTCAATAAAGACATTTCCTTCATTAAATGCTATACTGGTGATACTTTATGATCATAGGATAGTAATACTTGGTTAAATCCCATGCCAGCTGCTGCATTATTTTCAGGGCTTTGTCCTCTCTGACTGTGTTTTACATGTCGGGGGCAGGTTGTTGTTAGGTTCTTCAGGGGTGTGAATGGTGAGAGCAGCTGTTGAGAGCTCGAGGGTTCTTGCAACAGTGGGTGTCAGTGCATATGTATATATATATATACACTGTGTGTGTGTGTGTGTGTGTGTGTGAGTGTGCACCTGCAGTAGGGGGTGGGTATGCTTTGGGGCTGCGCGGGGGTGGGGAGTGTGGTGTTTGAAACGAGGCGGGGTTTGAAATCACACGCTCGTTTTCCCCCCCGAGCCCCCTCGTGGCTTTCGCGTTTCGAGCGAGGAGGCCGCGGAGCGAGGTCTGACCCCGAAACGCGGGGAGGCACAGCGGCGCCCGGGCTGCACAGACGGTCGTCACCCGCGCAGGTCCCGATGGCTCGGGTGAAAGCAGCAAGCGGCAGAAGCACTCCCGACCCGTCCCTGGATCGGCAACGGGTTTGGAACACTCTGCCGTGGGTTCGAGAGGGAGCTGCAGGCTGTAACTGCAGCCGTGGGGATAAATGAACGCATCCCGCAGGCGTGCGCGAGCTGATGGGAGTGAAGTCGGCCTCCCCCGTAAGGAGTCGGGCGGTAAGGCTGCAGCGCGGTCAGCCTTCATCTTGAGAGGCCTCTGTAAAACCCATAATCGCGCAGATTCGGTGACTAATCCCAACCTGGAATAGCAATTTGTTGATTTAATGGCTCGGCCGGAAAGTGGGGAAAAACAGTGGGCTTTTCCGTGCCCGCCTCTGCCTCGCACTCTGCGCCTTTTGCAGACTTGCTCGTTCAAGGTCCCGGAGAACATTAGAAAAACTGTGAAGTGTTGTGCGCTTCTCTGTGCTCCTCTCCTCCCTGTGAGTAAATGCATTTGGTTGGGAGGGTTTGCTCATGCGTCGTGCGTAACATGGTGTAAAACGGCTCCTCCAAAACATGGGGGATGTACTGTAGCAGCTGAACATGTCCTGGAAAGGTCCTTGATTATTACTGAGGGGAAAAAAAACGAAAAACTGCTCGTTCAGCTGTTCATAGTCCGGGTCGAGACATTACTATAAAATAGATAAAGAGGATTTCATCATATGCTGTTTAGATTACATTTTTTTGTTACCTCCATTTCCCGAAGGAAACCCCCCAGAGCCATCGATAAACTCTATGCTCTATGTCTATGTATAGTCAGTTAAAAAAGCGTCCATTGAGTGTTTATACCGCGTCGGCTTCATTGACTGTTTTTACTCATCTCCTAATCCTCGGTTTAATGGCAAACAACGTGTCGGGACAGGAGCAACGACAGACTGGGAAAGTTGTGCAATGTTTCCAAAGCACTCGCTTGGATCACTGTACGGGCAGACGGGTTCACTGACAGGTGAAAGGCCCCGGAGCGGGGGACGCTTTGGATTCACCGCCGCATATGTGGTTGAATGAAAGACGTAACGAGTTCAGACGCACCACATGCGATCCCTGCGTGTAAACGCGGCACATTTGCGAGCGATCGCTCTCCGTTTTTACCGACCTGTCGTCTTTGGACTCAGTCCCGTCAAAGGGGAAACGGAGGACGATTTGGAGGAGATTCCTCAGAAGACGATGGACGGGCAATTGAGTGGAGAGCGGACGGACTCGCTGACTGTGGCAGCGTGGTTGAGGGATGTCTGAGCAGTACTCGAAAGTGGAGTCATACGAAAGGGAGGGGGCACAGAAATCAGGAATCGCCGCATTTCTTTCAGGCCGCGCCTTGGAATGACATCCCATCGCCAAGCCAGTTGGCGCGAGACGCGCTGCTCTGATTGTCTCGTCTCGAGGGGGACGCGGAGAAGAAGGACTGAAATGGATTTCCGACCGATGGATAACGCCGGCGTCAGTCGTGATACGTTTCCTCCCATGCGGCAAACTCATGACTGACAGCGGAGGTGGGATTTTGTCACGTGCCGCGTGCGTACCAGAAGGACATCCTGCCGCTCAAGTTGAAAAGTACAAATGGACGTAACGATATCAGGTGTGTCGTTATCGTCACTCACTGGTGGATTGTTCCTATTCAACGTTGGCCTCGGGCCGTTTACGGCCCTGCCAGAGGAGTCGACGGGGGCTGCAATGCAGAGACGTCCGAGCGCCTCCCCCCAGACAAAGGCCCAATCAGCGGCGTGCATTTCATTGCACATAAATCACAGCGTTTCTTAGAAAGGAGGCCCCGGCTTGATCAAATCTGATCTTGAGAAGCTGCCTGGCCTGAACTCGGACTCCAGAGCTCCGCTCCCCCTGACAGTGATGGATTTGGAGGCCCCAGTCACGTGTTTTTCGGAGGGAATGCGGCCGGATGAGCCCTGACCCAACGCGCTCACGTCACCGTGCTCCCGGCTCTTTTTTGTTTTGCCGCTTCGCCGTACGAGATAACCATTGCGTCTCGGCGGCCCCCACCCCCCCAAACTCCCCCGCCTTGGGCGGACCTCGCCGGGCCCCGTCAGCAGCTGCTTTGTGGCCTTCTGCTGTCTGAAGCCTTAGGCTAGCACCCGGACCAGCGGAAAACGGCGACTTGCTCTCAGAGCCGGGGACCCGCGGCACAAGTTTGGGGCCGCGAAAGCCGGCGGAATGAGAGCGCGCCTGGAAAGCCCTGCGTGCTGGAAGCTACGGAGGTGATGAAAGGGCAGGACGACTTTTTCCCCTCCCCGGACTAATTATTTCTGCTGTCTGACTGCCGTTCTGTAGCCTCCCTCCTCCCGTGGCTGGGGAGCAGCTAGAAATAGAGAAAACCCCTCTACTGCCTCCCCCAACCCCCCCCCCCACACACACACACACACAGCCTCGTCTTCAAAATATTTGATTCAGCGAAGCGAGCCTGGGGGGACCCCCTCGCGCGGAAAGTATAGCAGCTCGCATCGACACTTTTGTGCTTTGTTTTGGGTCCCCCCCCCTTCCCCCGATCAAACACCCGGAGGCATCGCCGCTTCCGACTCGCATGCCCACGCGTTTATGGAATGGATCTCCACCTGCCCGACCTATCGTCTCCCCCTCCTCGCACTCCATACCCTGGGTCCGGGTGAAAAGACGAGGTCACAGGGGGGTCGCCATCGGCCCGGGAGGGATGGGGAAGTCAGACCTGCCGGCGCGCCCCTCGTGACCAGTCGCGTCCGTGCTTAAGGGGCCCATCGCGGTAATGCCCGGAGGTGAAGTGCAACGAAAGCACGACGGGGCGGGTTTTGAGGGTCGATCGGCGACTGGGAAAGGCTAAGGCTTTGATGTTGCCGCTTTGAGTCGCGTCCGGCCGACTGGAGTCCTGTGCTCGAGCCATTCAAATATTTCACGAGCCCTGAGCCGCATGACTTCTCTCACGAGGCATCGTGTCTCCCACCGTGTCAGGTCGATGGCGTTTCCTTTGCGGATGTGCGCGCAAACGCGCCGGGACACATCTAAGGAGACGCCTCGTTCGGGTGCCCAAACAAACTGGTGGCGCCACTGCCAGTTTCAACCTGGACGCCGAGTCGTCGCACAGAGAGAGAGTCTGCCGCTTTCACACATGGCACAAAGCGTGTGACCCTTGATTACCACCAGACAACAGACCGAAGTTTTGGTCTCCGGCTTCTCCTGGCCTTTTCTCTACTCATGCCCGCTCACATCCTCGCAGAGGATTTCCATCTCGTCCCCCGGAGGCGGCGCCTCTCCCGGGGGCCGTGCAAACGACTGCGCTTCAAAGTTTTTTTTCCTCCAAGGCTCGTCATCGCTTCATCTGACCGTTTCTCGCAATGTGTGCTGCCCGAGACCGACTTCGCGCCGCGCGAAGGGCCCTCTCGTCGGGTTCATGAATCCCCCGCAAGGCAGCCCAAGGCGGCAGGACGGAGACGTCGATGCATCCGCAGCCTCCGTTCATGCACGGCTGTCCGCTGTGTTTACCTTCATTATATTGTGTGCAGATGACACCACGCACGCACACACACACCTCATCACCACCGCCGGTCGGTGCCCTGCCTGTTTACGCGAGAAGCGTAGAGAGCGAAAAATTCATTTCACCCCCAAAGTTTGGTGGTAGCAGTATAGCACAGTGAAGCAGCGGGCATATTTATCGCTTCATAAGTCGGTTTCTTTATGCCTTCTCACATGGCGCCGCTTTATTTCTGGCATTGAAACGCGATGCAGATTTAACAAGAGGATCGTCTCTCTCGTCTGCCGTGTACAGCAGTCAGATTTAGAGGAAGTGTGCCTGTGTGTGTGTGTGTGTGTGTGTGCGCGCGTTTGTGTGTGTGTTAGAGAGGCCACAGCCCCCCCACCCCCACCCCCACCCGTGCATGCCCTCTGGGTGTAACTGTAAGGTTAGGACTTGTAAGAAGACACTGCTATGTCAGCAAGTCGGCATGACAAAGCCACCGTTCCCCCGTTTCATTGTCTTTCTCTCCTCCTCTTGTCCCTGGGCCGGCGAAGGTCACGTGACCGAATTGATCCCCATAACACAGGGAACCATAGAGCGCTGTCCCTCTCTGGTTGCTGCATTATGGCAGCGGCATTAGATCATCTGTTGTGCGGCCGTCACACACAGCTCCGCGCTCCTCCGGACCACGGGCCACGGGGCCCGCGTCGTCGAAACGAGGCGGCCCGTTTTCGGTCTGTCACGCAGCCGTCGCAGCGGCGCGTTAGGAATCCCGGGCGGGAGATGACGCATGACGCCTCACGAGTCGACGCGACGTGCGGAGGAGATGCCGCGATCGCATCCTTTTGCCGTCGGACAGACGCGTCGAATACGAATCCAAGGTCGGCCCGTTGTTGCTGCCTGCCAAAACCAACCCCCACCCCGCCCCCCCCACCCCCAACCCCACCCCGTCCGTGCAGAGGCTGCATGAGCTTCGTGGCCTAATAGCCAGGTGGAGCGCCGCATAATTCGTCCAAACTTCGTTTGCGGCCCGGGAGCGGGGGAGCGTCGAGGCTGGACGGGCTGGTGGCTCAGCGGCGTTTTACGGCAGGACGGCAACCGGAAAGGAAGCGATGGGACTCGTCGGCACGGAGGCGTGGGTGCTGCGCGTTTTAAAGCCCCGCGGTCCGGCCTCTCGCCTCGTCCAAATAAATTGAATCAAATCATTAATCTGTGGTAATGAGTTCGACCACTGGGGAGCTGCTTCATTACGGTGCAATGTGCTTCCTCATCAGGTCCGCTCGCTCTGCATTCTCCTCCTCCTCCTCCTCCTCCTCCTCTGCTGTGTCTCAGGGGTGAGAGGGCGAAGAGAACAGAAGGTCAGCAGAGGTTGGGGGGTGGTTGAGGGAGGGAGGGGACGCGGCAGACGCCATTTTATTGTTCCGCCTGAAATTCCTCCAGTGGCCGGGGCAGTAAAGGAGCAGCTGGCCGCCGTCGGTCCCGGGATTCCTCGCATTTCTTCCAGGAATTTCAACCTTTAAGGGATGGCAACCCGGTTCTTGCGACACACACCTCATACCACATGCCCACGCGCACCTCTTCATCATCCACGCCCTTAAAATGTTGAAATGCTTCCCTTATCTGCTTCACTCTCACAAACTGCGTTTCTGAAGACGGTGATCTGAAGACAACGGAGCGCCGGCGGTCCCCGAAGGTCAGACTCGAGGCGGGGATGTTGCTGAGCAAGCTCCGTCACTCGGTCACACAGCGGGATCGGTCGGTGCCGAGAGCGGGCCCCGGCTCGCGCTCGTTCTCAATGTTCTCCTCCTCCTCCCCCTCCTCCTCTCACGCCTCCTTATCTCTGGCTCCGCTTCCCCCCCCCAGCCGCTGCGACTTCATCCGTTTCATTTCTCTCTGCGTCCCCACCACATCGCCTGCCTGATGCTCGATTTAAGAAAAAAAAAACCCTCTCTAAAAACCCCTCCGATGCCCTTGGTCCCGTTTGCGCGCGTGCTTAAGATGCAGGGAGAGTCCGACCTTGGTCGACGTTGAAGTCGCCCAGTTGTAAACGATGCTTGATGAGGCCCCCCTCCCCCCACCCTCCCCCAACGGGATGGTGGCGCCGGCGCCCGGAACGCTGACTTTGTACGACGTAAGAGCGGAAGACGGGAGAGAGAGCCGGTAATCCGTTACCTTTGCACGTGCGCGAGGCAATACGGGACCCCCCTCAGTGCGTCGTCCTTCACGTGCCGCCGCCGAAGGACTGTTGCGTAATGGAGCGGGCTCCGCGGCGCGCCACGCGATCTGCATTTGGCACGCGTCCCCTGCTCTCTCTTCGCTGACGTACGTCGCCACAGCCGGGCCCGTGTGTGTGTGTGTGTGCGTGTGTGCGTTTGATGGAGCGCCACTGCTGTGCCAGCATATTCCTCAATCCAGTGGCTGTGCCCTGGCTGCCCTTCAGCCCCAGCCGCAGCCCTCCCAATCCCTTCATCCCCAAACATCCATCCCGGCCCGGTGCCAAGCGGCCAGGGGTTAGGGCGGCGAGTCGGGCGGCGGTTTATGACCCTGCCCCCACCCCCCCACCCCCCACCCCACCCCCCCGGCCCCGTCCGCCGGTCGGCCAGAACGCAGTTAAAGTGATGGATCGAGCGGGCACGGCGGACGCTCGCGCAGTCACCCCGGGGTGATGAAATATGGCCGCCCCGTGGGAGGGAGAGAAAGGTAAGGGGAGAGGCCGGGGGGGGGACCAGAGGACCGTACATCTCCCGTACTTGGTACTGGATGAGCCGACCCACGTGTCTGGCCGTAGCCGAATGAATTGAATACGTGCGAAACGTTGTCGGCCCTTTATCGGCCAGGTGGAATCAGGTGGAAATGCGTCGTATTGCCTTGAAAGAGCGGAAGGTAAACCATTTACCAAGAGGTTTGCAATCTACAACATGGTGCGCCCCAGACCCTGGTGTGTGACCTCATCGTGACCTCATTGACTTCGGTCCCTTCGGTCCTCCAGGCCTTGTTTCTGCGAGATCATGTTCTCGGCTGCGTGGTGATTGCCGCTGGGCCACAAGAGCACTCGTTCACGGGCTCCGGCGTCGCGAGGCGTTTTTAATTTCGAGACGGGGGTGATGAGACGAGACCTCCCGCCGTCCTCGGCCAACCGCAGTTCGCTATTTATCGTTCCCGCGCGGCGAAAAGGAACCGAAAAGATGAAATACGATGCGCAAAAAAGGGGAAAAGAGAGTGATGGGGGAAGGGGGGTGTTGTTTAGGGGGTCGAAGACGGGTTTCGAACGGAACGGCCGCAGAGCCCTGCGCCTCACCCTGCCGTACGTGTGTATGAAAACCGCCTCTTGATGGGTCCCCGGAGCCGAGACTGTTGACCATTGTTGCGCTGCGTTTTGTGTGTGTGTGTGTGTGTGCGCGCGCGCGTGTGTGTCTGCTTGAGGCTGATAAGAGGATTTACTGAAGGGCATTTTTGTTCTTTAAACAACGTTTTCCTCCCTCTCCATTTCCCAATAGTTTTTTTTTTGCTTGTTTTCAAGGAAGCCGTGATTGAATTATGTCTTGAGACGAGCGATTAGGCTCTCTGGGACCTTGTTGACACGCACACACACAAACGACACGCATCTCAAATGGTATGTGTGCGCACGCAGGCGTCGTGCAGATCTAATCCATCCGCTCGGTGGCAGGCGTGCTCGCACACACTCCGACGCACCGTGACGGCCGGCGGCGATGTTCCAGGTGTAATTATAGCGAGTTGTGTGCCCCTTGATTACCGTCGGTAAATGGCTTTGACTCGCGTCCCCGCTGGAGTGTCCGCAGGAGGTTTTTCCACTTGTCCACCAAAGGTTATCTAACTTTAATGAGTTTTTCCACTTCCTGCGGCAAAGTGATGGAGCGTGATTGGCTCCCCCACCCCTCACCCCTCCGAGCCTGAGCTTCCCCCCCCCGAGGGGTTAATGTTTCATTGGCGCAGAAGCCGCAGAGGGGGGCCAGAGCCGGTGGGCGGCTGCGAGGACGTGCCCCGAGCTTCGAGGTCGACTCCTCCGGGCTCTGGCTGAGCAGGGAGAGGCGGCCTTATGGAAGGGAGTGGGCCCCCCCCATTGGACAGTATGTCAAGGGCAATGAGCGGCTCCCACAGGTCTGATTCAAAGAGACGCAGGTGCCAGCGGCTCACGAGAGGCATGAACGGAGAAAGTGGGAGCACCCGTAGGCTCGGGGAGCTCGTGCTAAAAGAGTAGCTGACGCTAACGGATGTGTGTTTCCCTCCCTCCAGCCATCATGTACGTGATGGGAGCTCTGGGGCCGGCGGCCGGATACCTGCTGGGGGGCGTCCTCATCGGCTTCTACGTCGACCCCAAGACCGTGGTCAACATCGACCAGAGCGACCCCCGCTTCGTCGGCAACTGGTAAGACGCGCGCTCTCCCGCCCCCCCCACCCCCCCCGTACCGCTCTTCGCTCGGCTCGCCTCCTGACGGCCTCTGTTCCCCCGCAGGTGGAGCGGCTTCCTCTTGTGCGCCGCCGCCATGCTCCTGGTCATCTTCCCCATGTTCGCCTTCCCCAAAAAGCTGCCCCCGCGCCACAAGAAGCGGAAGAAGAAAAAGATGGGCTCCCCGGGCGACGCGTCCAGCGACGACGACATGATGAAGGAGAAGTCGGGCGGCAAGGGCCAGAACGTCTCCTCCTCCATGGGCTTCGGGAAGGACATCAAAGGTGAGGAGGCGGTCACGGCGACATCCCCTCCTGGGGGTGTGCATTACCAGAGAACTGTGAGCTATTGACGCGCAAATGGCCCATAATCCAATCGATGGGCCAGGATCAGCCATCACAGCTAATAGTGGAAGCCCCGTTATGATCTCTCTTAAAGATCTGATTGATTGGCGATGGGGGCGCTGGATCAGCGAGCAGGTAATTCACTGTAAACACGAGCAGGTTTAGTGGACATCGGGCTCTATTTACTCAGTAAATGAATAGTAAACACGTGCCCAAAGACACTCGTCGGCGCATTCAGTGGACGGCTTCAGGTCAGCCATCTTGTTTCTACATAGTGCAGCCTGACATTGTACTTGTGACCTCTGTGTCGTCCCCAAGCCAAATGCATGAAGAATATCTGTTTTTTTTTTCTCTGGGAGAACCCCTGCTGAAGCTTGAACGCAGCTCCAGTCTTTCCCACCTTCCTCGAGGTTCATTTTTCTCTGTCCCAGTCGGACTCTCTCTCTCTCTATCGCTCTCTCTCTCTCTCTCTCTCTCTCTCTTTCTCTCTCTCTCTCCCGCTCGCTCTCAAATGAGCTCTCGGGGGAAGCCTGTCACGTTTGCACACACAGGATCGGAGCTGAGAGAGACCCTGCAGCGTAGCATGTTTTGTCTCTCTCTCTCTCTCGCTCGCTCTGTCTCTCTATCTCTCTCTCTCTCTCCCTCACCACATAAAACACAGCAATCGCATAAACGCTCGCTTGTTTTTAAACGGGCACGCACTCCTAGATGTGGTGCTGGTGCGGCAGATAAGCCGTCCACTGTCCGCTGTAAGCCTTGAAAGCATTACAGCCTCCTCAGCCTCCCCAGGCCAGCAGCTCGCCCGCTGTTTTACTTGTCCCAGCAGGACGTTTTCTGGCTGCTGTGTGCAAACTGTGGCCAGTTTTGCAGACTCCGCCACTCCAGTGTTTGGACCCGTAATGTATTTTGGTGCCGCGCGCGTCCTCCTATTGAGGATGTGTGTGTGTGTGTGTGTGTGCGCGCGTGTTCGCCTATAGCACCAATTCAGCACTTTCCGTGAAAGATTCGCTCCACTGAAGTGCATTTTCTCTCGCCCTTCAGATCGCCAACAAATGCTGAAAAATGCCCACATTGAATATTTTTAGCAGGGAGCTGCGCTGATTATGGAAGGCTCTGGACCTTGGTCAGTTGCACTGTTTTGCGTTTCGAGGGATTTTAGATGCTGAAGATGAATGAGTCATGATTGCTGAACTTTGGGGCCGGACCTCGGCAGTTGTCGCAACTCCCAGACCGTTTAGCGCCATCCAAACATGACTATTAAAACTGACCTGATAGGAATCACGCGCATCAAAATGATGGTTTCCGGGGAAGCGAGGAACGGTACGTGATCGTCAAAGACGCTACGAGAAGATGGGTCCTCGGCAAAGAGCGTCAAGGAGTTGATCCACGCCTTGCTTTTACATGCCCCGGATGACAGATTCCAACCCCAGTCGAGGCTCAAAACGATTAGTCCTCACACCCCGAGAGGCCTCGGCGCGGCCCGTCCTGTGCACAGCTGCTGCCGAGCGTTTGCTCTCGTGTCAGCTGCTGGGCCCCGCGGACGCCTCGCGGTCTCGCCGTCCCGCCAGTTACCGGCAAAACGCCCATCATCACCTGGAAAAACGAATGGCGCAAAAAAAAAGAAAGTACCGGCGAGGATCGGAGAGAGTCATCCAAGAATTCATGGCGATGGAAAAGCCGCGAGTGTGGCAAACTTTTCGCGTGACGGTGGGTGGGGGAGCAGCTGTTGCAGACGTCAAGGCCGCCTCGCCACCTGTCCCCGCCGTGACAGGACCACAGGCCCCCGGCTCCATGGGAATGAAATAATTAGCGTCAACCCCACCCCTCCTCCTCCTCCTCCTCCTCCCCGTTACGCTTTGATCCCAGATAACACCGACAGACACCGACGTTTTCCCTCCCACAACAAGATTAGCTGAATTAATGCCGAGACGGCGAAACCCCCCCAAACCAAGGCAAACCCTCCCTAATAATAGGCACCAGTAATCCACTTCACATACTCCCCCCCCGACTGCTTTGAGCTTGAGCGTGAGGCACATGACACAGGAAAAAAAAAGAAGAATTCTTTACGACTCCAGACGTAATAATTGATCTTGATGGCCGGGGGCTTAGAGCCGTGCCAGGCGCACATTCTGAACAGAACTGCAGGCACGGACTTCACGCTCAGTTTTGATGGAGCCAAAGCCGAGCGCGACCTTGGCTGGTTCACGCAGAGAGCGGCTGCGCAGAGGGAACAAAGCCCAAATGGAAAAGTCTGAAAAACGATTAAAAAAAAAAACCATTAAAACATTCAATAAATGCCTCCTTTTTAGATGCGTCCTCATCTCTTGAGGTCATGGACACACTGAAACATTTGTCTGGACTCAAATCAGCCCCCAAGTTCAAAGTCGTTTGAACAGAGACGCTTTTCAGTGTGCTTACAGTGATCATTAGCTCTGATGGAGGGACCTTTCCTGGCCTTCATTTCAGCTATTGAAGAAAGAAAGAGTGTAAAAATCTCTTCGTTTTCCCATCTGTGGTTGTCCCAATCTCAGTTCACATTGCGAGGAGCGTGATGACGGCTGTGGGTCAAGTTTGAGACGCTCTTGTCGCTTTGCAATTACCGCACGTCAAGCGGAGGAGGAAATCAAAGCACCTGGTTTTTTTCCACCCCCGGCAGCCGCTCGCTCTAACTCAAGGCCGTGCTTGTGCCTCGCAGCGCGTCCCCGGCTCTCTTTTCAGGCGTTGCGCGCCACGCCGGTTCTCTCCTGCGTCGCAGAGAAGGCAGCGGCTCGGGCGCCAGGTCCCCGGGGACTGCGGCGATCGCCATTCTGTCAGAGCTGCCCCCGAAATCCTTTTGCCCCCGTGTTGTCGAGATGACGGTGCGCGGGCGACCCACTGGCCGAGAGAAGAGCATCTTCTGGAGGCCTCTGGCAAGGGCGGGCGAAACTTTGAGCGAACGAACACCACAAAGCCTGACGCCGCACCGTTCCTCGCCCCTAGCCGCGCAAAACTGCTTGTGCTCGGCCCGAGGGGAGCCGCCACTCGTCCTTGCTCCCTCAGTTCGCTCTACTTTTGTGCCATTCAGACTTTCCCTTTCAAAAACCTCCGTCCCCCACCGATGGACCAGCACTAGTTTAGTTAATGCTGCTGTAGCTGCGATGATTCGCTTGGCGGACGTGCAGGTTTTTTTACATAATGGCCTCAGCCAGCGGCTCGCCACATCCAAGATTACATTTGTATTGGATCGCATCTCGTGCGCATGCTACGGGCCGGGACGAGGCGTTTGGAAAAGCCAGCCGCCGACTGGTCAGTGTTTTT
>CM055208.1:17061859-17166859 GCA_029224185.1 Karalla daura
TCAGATGATGATATAAAGGTGAGGATCACTGCTTAAATGTCTTTTGACTGACGGTTATTTACATCCCTCATCAGCATCCAGGCTTTGAGAAACAGCCGCTGTTAGCTGTTAGCTGTGCGTGCGCGTGTGTGCGTGTGTGTGTGAGACGCGGCGGCTGTGTTGTTAGGGGACGTCCCCGGCTGTTCCGCAGAGCTCAGAACCAAAGCGTCCCAGAGAAAACCCAGGGCTCGCTCCAGTGCGCGCGGCTCAGACGGAGCCCGGGTCCTATTTGTCTTAGAGCGGCTGTTCCCACAGCGGCCCACCCACTCCCCCCAACCCCCCCACCTCCCCCAACCCCCCCACCTCCATCCTCCTATCATCACACATCACACCATTCGGCGGGCAGGCAGGCAGGCGGGCGGGTACATTCAAGCTAATTACAAGCATTAATAATAACGAGAGCTCGGGCCCCCTCCTCCTCTTCATTGTTGCGTCTGCCTCCTGTTTTGCTTTCGACGATGTCACTTTTGATAACATTCTTTGGCTCCTTACCCGCCCCCCCCTCCCCTCCCCTTCCCTCCCCCCCTTCCTTCCTCCTGAAACAAAACTCGCCCTCCAGCGAAACCTAGCGCGGACCAGACACGTTATCGCCGTTGGGGAACTGTGCTCCAAAAATGTGAAATATCTGGCAGTAAAAAGGCCTCTGCCAGGGGGGAAGAAAAGCCTCACGTGTGCGGCTGTCGCCAAAAGAAAGTGAAAGTCACTGACACGCTGTCCTCCGCTCCTAGGCCGACCCTCACCATGGCCCACAGGAACCTGACCGGCGGCTGCAACGTCAACTGCGGCTGCAGGATCCACGAGTACGCGCCGGTCTGCGGCTCCGACGGCATCACCTACTTCAACCCGTGCCTGGCCGGCTGCAGCGCCGTGGGCAACGACAGCACCGGGGTGAGGGCGCCCGTCACTCCCCGCCGCGGGTCACACGCCGCCGACCCGTGCGCGTCGGAAACCTCTCTAAACCGCGCCCGTGTCGGAACCAGATTCACACACCATGATGTTATCTCGACTCTATCGCCCCTCCCTCCCTCCCTCTCTCCCTCCGTCCGAGCCACGCAGACTTCTTTTTTTTTTTCTATGAGCTTTGCCCGAGGCCTCATGTCTGGACAAAGCCCTCCGCTCTCTGTCCATTCTCCCTCCGTAAGATCTGCCCAGGCAGGAAGTGGCCCGACTCCGCAACGGCGTCGGCCGGGAAGTCATGAGGAAGTCGGCTTCTAGATCCCGGTGCCACCCAGTCCGTCTGTCTGTCTCCATCTGCCAGAGTCTTGATTTGACGTCCCCCCCTCCCCCGCCCCCTCTCCCTCCCCCCTCCCCCTCCTCCGTCTGTCCTCTGCAGATGCGCAACTACACGGACTGCGGCTGCGTGCAGAGCCGGCAGGTCATCACGCCGTCCTCCGGCGGCCAGGTCAACCAGCTGCAGCTGGTCATCGTCAAGACCTACCTGAACGAGAACGGCTACGCCGTGTCGGGGAAGTGCGACCGCACCTGCAACACCCTCATCCCCTTCCTCATCTTCCTCTTCATCGTCACGCTCATCACCGCCTGTGCCCAGCCCTCCGCCATCATCGTCACACTCAGGTGAGGGAGGAAAAAAATGTTCTTTTGAACCCACATTCTTTCATTTGAGTGTTTGAAAATGCGAGAAAATGTGATAGTTTTATTGGAGTTACAATGTTCCCATTACCATGTCTTTTGTTGTGGTTACAACATAAGTGAGGTAGTCATTTTGAGTGTGTGTGCATTTGTATATGGTGCTTGAAACACCTGAAATGGGCCCGAGAAGAGCTCGACTCTTGATTGATGGGTGCAGCACAGTAAATCCGACGTCTCTGCCTGCGCTCTCCACTCAGGTCTGTCGATGAACAGGAGAGGCCTTTCGCTCTCGGGATGCAGTTCGTCTTGCTCCGGACTCTAGGTAAATCCAGACGAGAATCGCCACCCATGCATGAAGAATTCTAACAAATTGTGTCTACTTCTTGCGCTATTAAAGGCTTCGGGACGCGCAGGATCTTTTGCATGAAATGCTCTTGTCGAGGCCTCTAAGGCCGCCCCCACGATCCGCCGCCGGTTCTCACCCCTCTGCGGCTCTAAGTCCATCTGGCTCCCAACCACATGCTGCCAGTGAACAGAGTGCAGTCGTGGACCCCTGTGAATTGTGTACAGATAAGTGTAGGGAAGCCCTCGGGGTTAGGGAGGTCTGCCCCGACATGCCTCTTCCCCTGCTCGGTATGGCTGCGCAACATAAAGCTGCCACATAACTCCTCGTTAACCGCGGCACGTTGTTCCGTGCGTGAGAGAGAGAGAGAGAGGGGGGGGGGGAGGGATAACACGCAGGGCAGGGGGAGCGTTTTTAAAAACCCACTGTATTGGCTAATTACGCCATCTGATGCAATCCAGTCAGACGGCGATGCAACGCGACCTCGGGGACCCGTTCAGAGAGTCAACAACGGCGCTGTGTTTCAGGAGGTGTCCAAAAAGATGTCGATTTATAGATTAAAAATCCTTTTTTTTAAATTTTGTCTATGATGTGAGGCCGGATAAACTGATTGATGCCTTTGATACTTCATCAACCACCGTGAGCCGCTGATCTGAGCGACATGCTGCCATCTAGTGGTACGATGGTCGTACTGCGGTATAGTTCATCGAGGGATACGGGGGCAACTGCATGTACTGTTCTGTTTTGTTTTGCACAAACCTGGGACCATCGTTACTTTTCAAACCAGTTATTTATCGTTCACTTCTTTTTTTTATCCCACAGATCCAGTGTAGGAATAAATGTAAAATTTTGTAAAATTGGGAAAAAGTTTTGGAAAAGAAGACCTTTGTTGATGAAAGAAATGGCTACATACTAGAAACATACATACACAGAGCGAGGGATGTCGATCGCAGTGTTGTCAAAATATGTTCCAAATGTTGAAAAACATTTAAAACCCCTCGACTGACGCATTTAGATCATTTCAATTAGATTTATTATGTATTCAAATGGAAGCCAAACGCAGAACTTAAACAAAACGCTACAAATTTCAAACATTAAACGTAAACATTAAACATTACACTTTCAAGTATAAAAGAATGTATCAAAACAAACATTACAGTTGAGGAGAGGTGTACGCAAACTGTTTGACACTATCAACGTTCCCCTACATTTTGACCGCGTTTTTACGGTCCCTTTGGCTCCTCTTTCTCGTTCGTCACGCTCCCCCTTGTCTACACAGGCCACCGGGAGGCAAAATGTTATCAACTATCATTACGAAAGGTATATTTGTTTAAAAAAATACAAATTCTTCGTGAGCCATTTGAACCCGCGTATAGCGACATATCGTCTGATGCTCGTTTGGACCTTTTGCGCATCGTAGTACCGGCCGCGGTTACCATGGTAACAACAACTTCAATCGCCCTCTGGGTGTTTGGCATGTTACATCCGTCATACGATGCAGGGCTGATTGGAAAGTGTGACAAACTTCTCAAAAATGCCATGACACTGTGCGCTAATGGCCTCCTCTTCCTCCCCCTCCTCCTCCTCCTCCTCCTCAGCCTACATCCCCACCCCCATCTACTTCGGCGCCGTCATCGACACCACCTGCATGCTGTGGCAGCAGGACTGCGGCGTGCACGGCTCGTGCTGGGAGTACGACGTCACCTCCTTCCGCTTCGTCTACTTCGGCCTGGCCGCCAGCCTCAAGTTCGTGGGCTTCGTCTTCATCTTCCTCACCTGGTACTCCATCAAGCACAAGGAGGCGCGGGCCGAGCGCTGGCGCCAGCGCCTGCCCCCGCTGGGCACCGTCAGCGAGCTGGTGTGCCACGCCGGCGGCCACAAGAGCCACGCCCGCACCCGCTCCTGCCCGGTGTTCATCCCGCCGCGGGCCGAGCCGCCCGCCGCCCTGCTGCTGCACCGCGGCCCCAGCAGCCTCAGCTGCCCCGGCAACGGCCTCAAAGCAATGCCCCCCCACCACCACCGGGGCTCCGCCCACGTCTGATTGACCACCCCCCCCCACCCACCACCGCACACCGTGCCTTCTCGTCTCGCGTCCCGGACGCCCCGGGGGGGGGGGGGGGAGCTGGGGGCCAGAGGCGGCGGCCCGGGCGTTTTGGTTTTTAAAAAAAAAAAAAAGGGCTGCCCCGCCTTTTTTAGGACGGAGGGAGGGACTGGAGCCGAGGGCTGGACGATGTAGGGACATCACATGGTGCTACTGTTAAAGAGGGCAGGGCATTAAGACCTCTATATAAACACACACACACACACACAAACAAAGGAAATCTTCATCCAAGGCAACGTCTAAAGCACAAACAACCTGTACTATGCAAGATCCTGTGTACAGCTCCTCCCTCCTCAGTACTGTACAGCTCCCTCTTTGACGCACACACACACACACACACACAGTATGTTCTTGTTGGCTCACTCACAACCCCCCCCCCCCCCCATTCCTTAAAGCTGTCAACATATCAGTTCTGCGTTGAAGCCATTCCGCCGTCTTCTCTCGTCCGGGCGACACATCGTCTGCGTCTCCAGACTGGACTAAAAAGTCAATTTGACTTTTTCGTCTTTTTCTTTCTTTCTCCTTTTTTCTTTTCGTAACAGTGCCTCTCAGGCTGCCTCGGCCAGTCCAGCACCACGCAGCTTAGCTGGAGTGGGGGGGGGGGGGGGGGGGAGAAAAGAATAAAAGCCAGTTACCGTTTTACTCCCGGTTCGTGCTTTCGTCGCCCCGAGTGTCGTGCCTGCCGGGGCGATGGTACGGCGTCGTTAAGACCCCAATGGTTCGACGCGAAAAGGGGGGCGAAACGGGAGAAGCGAATATCTGAAGTGTCTCATCTCCGACCGTGTGCTCGAGCTACTGTGTCCAAAAAGATGTGATCGTGCCCCGGGGACTGGGAACGACGGGGATCCAGGCCGTCTCGACCGATTTGACCCGCTCTCTCTCTCTCAAAAAAAAAAGGATTTCCAGGCGTTGTAGCGGCCGCCCCATCTAACCACCATCGGATGTACATAGTAGTTATCTCGTAGTCTAGGCTTTAACTAAAAAGTAGTGCGGGCGGGCGTGTAAAAACCAACGCAGCGAACCTCCTTTTCGTTCAGCCGAGCCGACAGTGGAGTGCCGTGAGGGTTCGTGGGCGTGCGGCGGCGCCCCCCGGTGGACGCCGGGGATGATTGTGCGAAGGCCAGTGAATGTTGCCGCGTGTCAGACCTACTGTTTCTCCGGGTTCCGAGGTCCCGCTCATCAAACCAAAACCGCTGCGCCCAACCCGGCCGCCCGGCGTTTCGCCAGGGCCGAGCGGAGGCCGGCTCGGGCTCTCGAAACGCTCCCGGGTCGCGTCGGAACGTCCCGAGCGGGCGGCCCGCGCGAGCCCCCGTCACTCGGAGCACCTCGCGGCTCTCAAGGAGACGACTCGGGTGCGCGGGGCTGCGGCAGAGGAGGGTCACGGCCCTCCTTAGGAGAGGCTTTGACCGATTGAAACGCGTACGAAGAGTGAGATCTGCAGCTCCCGGTTCACATTTTTCCTGTGCAAGATTTCCTCTCCGAGGTGGAAATATATAATATAAATCTAATAAAGTTATTGTATTTTACATTCTGGTCGTTCTTAGTTATTGGCAGTTTTTTTGGGGGGGTGGGGGGGGGGCGGGGCGGGGGGGGGGGGCATCTCTTGCAGTGAATACATTTTAAAAGTGAGAGGTTTTGGGCGAGTTTGTGGACCTCTGCCAGCGAAGGTTTTATCGAGCGTCGACGGCCGCGACTACTTTCAGTATTATCGTGACGTAGTACCTCAACTCACGGACGCATAGGGTGATCACGTGTAAATATATCGACGAGGCCAATCCAAGCGTATTATAGGAGCTCACTCGTAGCTAGGCGCGTATTTATGAACTAACCCATGACTGTAGTTTAAAGAAAAAGAAAAAGAGGAAAAAAAAGTTTCAAGCTACTAAAAGAAAAAAGTGGTGCCTGAACAGTATTATCCCGTGGGAAGGCTCAAGTTTGCTTAACGTTCAATGTGGAGGGAGGGGGGAGAGGGGGCTGGGTTAACGCGACGCATTTGTCTCATCTTTCCATGTCTTCGCAGTCGAATGTAGACGCTGGAACTTATGCTAACCAGAACGCCCCCTCCTCCTCCTCCAGGTAGAGAATCCTGGAGCAGCGCTGAACGTGCGGTTTCTGCCTTCTTCTTTTTTTTTTTTGGAACCGAGCCGCGTCCCGCCGTTCTCATGTCTGGAACTGCTGACGGACGCCCTCGGGCCGAGCGCAGATGCGCTCCGAGGCGTCGTCCTTCTCGTTTTTACTTCATTTTTTTCTCTCCTTTCGCCTCGCGCCTGAACTGACGGCGAGTTTTTCCCGGAAGGTCCAGCTCTTAGTCGCTTTCGTTCCCCGGGAGCGGGAGTCCAGTTGATGTTTGTGAACGTTTGGTTTACAAATGCCTTGAATACTTGATCTTTGTCATTAAAAAAAAATGGGGAAAAAAAAAAACCAAACAAACCAAAACGAAGGCTGTGTCTCGACTGAGTTATTGCAAAGCAAAGACGACACCGGGGAGGCCAACGGCAGAAAGGAGTTGTTGTAAGAGGGTTTATTTCTGAAACAGCTTCATGGCTTTCCCGAAACCAGACTCGTACACGCCAACGCACACGCTCTCTCACACACGCACACGCACACACACACACACACACACACGGAGACACGGACGCACGGAGTCCAGAAAGAACCAGTTTTCTAACGCCTCGGTCGCTCTTTGGAAGCAGCAACGCGACGACAAACAGCAGAGATGAGAAACCCCAATGAGAAAAGAAAGAGAAAGGAAGCGACAAAATGAATATTTTCACCCCTCGTGATCAAGGCGTCCGCTCGCGGTTAGTAAAGAGTTCAAATGTGAACAGAGGAACTCTGCGAGTCGGGACCGGAGAAACGAACGCGAATTCAAAAAAACGTGCGATTTGGTGTTCGTTGGGTCACGCGGTCGGGTCTCTCGACTCCAGTCACGACCTTGGATTTAAAAGCTGGAAATGATGTTTCTCAGAAAATCCTGATTCCACAGCGCGCACAGAGCGGGGGTGGGGGGTGAAAGTCATGGCGCGGGGAAAAGAAAGTCAAAAGTGCATTGGGGGGGTCAAACGTGGAGAGGCTGCGGCGAATTCTCCCGGTTGAAAGATGGTGGCAGAGAGTTGAGGAAAAAAAACGAAACAGAAAAACAAAACACCCGAAGTTGACGATGCCCCCCCCCCCCGCTCGTGTTGGAATGGTTTCACCGCCTGCTCTTGTCTCTCACAAAAACATTAACATCGATGTCGCTGTTCATCGTCTTTAATCCCGACACTTAACGTTTAGCTGCATTAAGGCTTTTTGTCTTTTTTTGTCTATATATATATATATATACACACATATATATATATATTTGGAAAAAAAAAAAAAAGAAAGAAAAGAAAACGTAACACTGTCCACTAATAAATGTAGGCACCTGTAAAAAAATAAACCAATAACTTTAATACTCATTGTACAACTCTTGACTGACTGGCTGGCTGAGGGTGCGTCGTCTCCCGGATCGCTGTGTCTCTACGCCGGGTCGGCGCGCGCGTCGGCCTCAGAGGCTCTGATTGGAGGGCAGGGAGCCGCTGCCCTCGTGGTCCCGGCCGAGGGGCGGAGCTGGCGGGAGCAGGGGGGCCGCCGAGCTCCGCGGGGGCGGAGTCTGCGCGGCGGGGGCGTGCGCCAGCGTCCGCGGGGATAGAGGGAGGTAGCCCTGCGCCCGGAACATGTCCTCCTCCTCCTCCTCCTCGTCCTCCTGCTCCTCCGGGAGGCCCTGGGGGCCCAGGCGGAGGCCGGGGTGGCGCAGCACGTCGTCGTGCCGCGTCTCCAGCTCGGTCAGCCCGTTGCCGCTGAACGCCCCCCCCCTCGCCCTCCAGCTCCTCCAGCTGCCGCCACAGGTCCCGGCCCCCGCTCGGACTCGGCGGGGAGGAGGGCGCCAGGAGCGGCAGCGGCGGGGGGGCGGGCCGAGGCCTCTCGGGGAGCTCGTTGGGAGCAGCGGGCCGGGGCTCCCTCTGGGGTGTCGGCCCGGGGGCTGGCATGGCGCTGGGGGTGGGGGCGGCGGGGGCGGGGTGAGGAGTCTCTGCCAGCCACTCCTCCCCGCTGCCCTCCAGCGGGGAGGGCGGACCCCCGGCCCCGGAGCCCAGCTCTGGCAGGGCGGAGTCGTCGAGCTCGAGTCTCCGGTTGAATTTCTTAAAAACGTGTCGCAGTGCAAATATATTATCTACATCCTTCTGGAAGTTGGCCCAGTCGTCCGGGCTGGGGCTGTAGTCAGGCCTACATTCATAAAGGCTTTCGTTTACGCTGTACAGATCCTCCAGTCCCTGCCAGTTCACCTCCTCGTCCGTCAGGTTGGGCAGCTTAACCCTGTCGTCCGTCCCAGAGTGGCTGAGAGCTGCTGGGAACAAAGACACAGGGGGTGGTGAGGGAGAGAGCAGAGCGGCCTCGCCGTTCATTCAGACACCATGCAGCCATGCCCAGCCCAGTGCCCCACACACACACACACACACACACACGCACACGCACGCACACATACACGCACACACACACAGCTGCGGTAAACTAGATGAACACAGCACCGGTGCTAAGCTCAAGCCACAAGTAAGTGCAAACACATGCCGCCTTTAGAAATTCACATTTAGACAGGCTGAAAAGAAAAAGAAAATGCTGCGTGATCCGTGGCGATAGGTGGCTAACGGTCTGCGGAGCTGCACAAGAACAAAAAAAAAAATGCAAATGGAACGGTTAATGAAAGGCCCGGGCTGGGGGTTGAATTGCAAAGTCAGGCAACCTGGAACAGAAGAAAGGACTCAGCGGGGGAAACAAAAAAAAAAGGTGATCAACAAAAGAGGGGAAAAAAAAGAGGAAAATGAGCTGCTGAGCGGTGGATCTCACAAATGGAAAAAAAAGAGGGAAAATCGAAATGAGAGAAGAGGCAAATTAAAGAGGAGCACTAGATCAGAGGTGGGCTCGGTTTGACGTGAGAGAGCAGAAACCCGGTGGGGTGGTGGGGGGGCAGAAGCATGGGTGCCGCCTGGGGCCGATATCAGCTGTCTTTGCAAAACTACTTTGGCGAGAGGAGGAGAGGCTGTGGGGCATCGGCTTCGAGGGACTCACGGGAGGGAGAGGCTCGGTCTCCTCTTTGACCACTTTCGGTGCTGCTGCTGCCTGGTAAGCAGGTGCCAGAAACACAGGTCGACACAGGTCAGAGGTCAGTGGGAGCACAGAGAGGTCGCGGCAACTCAAGTGTCCACTCTACTACAGACTAACAGACTAATGAGAGGGGTCTGGGTGGGTGGGGGGGGGGGGGCGGTGGCTGCTGATTGGTGGGCACGGCTGGATGGGAGGTGACAGTCGAGGAGCAGTTCAACGTTTTAGGGGAGTGCGCGCGTCGAGGGCGTGGATGAGGCGCTTACGGAAGGTTGTCAAGAAAAGCAGAAACTTGTTTTTTTTTTTACACCCGTCTGACTCTGCCACTCACTCCTCAACACGTTGAACTCTTCTCTGACTTCATGAAGGATGTGATGCATGGATGGGGAGGGAGGGGGATGACACGGTGTCATGCGTTGCCATTCACGTGCACTTTAGGCCTGGCTGGCCCTCGAGCAGGCGCTGATCTGATTTCACGGAGCAAACGTTGTTGACCGCAAACGTGTTTGTCCAGGATCGGTATCACAAGAAAGCAATCGGGCAGTACTCCTCTCCATAGAGAGAAAAAAAAACAAAAAAAAAAGAAACAGATCGCGTCATTGAGGTTTGCTTGGCATTTTTAAAAGGAGACCTAGAATAAAAACCTCAGCTTGTATTATGTGATAAAATTACACGACACGATATGACACTACAATATGTCACGATGCGTTATGATGCGACACGATGCATAGCGATACGACGTCATTTATAACAAAACAGGCATAATGTGCCCTATGTCCCCTTCAGTAATACTGAATGAATACAGGCGTATGTTGATCGGCCGATGTCGATCCTGGACGAACAGTGCGGGAAGTTTACTCGGCGAGGTAGCGACCTGCCATCCGGGCGGAAGCACACGCTCAGCCCCTCCCTTCGGGAGCGCTCGTGTCGCCATGCCGCCATAACAAAGGGAGGGCCGGCGCTCGGAGTCATTTGGACAAAAGGAAGAAGAAGAGAAAAAACTGCCAGAAGATGCCGCGCGCCGAAGCAAGACGTGCGAAAATGTGCCAAATTGATCAAATGAGAACGCTCGAGTAGCCGTGAGGGTGGAGACGACAAACGAAGCTGCTTGGATGAGAGACAGGGCGGTGGAAAAAAACAAAAAACAAAACGACAATCGTCTGTTGTGATTTGTTAGCGCGTCCCCCAGCATGCAGCCACAGATCAAGCGCCGGCACTCCACGGATGGATGATTAGTGGGAATGAGGCGAGACTCGGCCCATGCAAGGTGTTAAAGAAGAAGCCACTCGTGTGTGTGCCAAGAGAAACAAAAATGGGGTGGATACCTGTGCGGCTCATAGCTTCCTCCATCTTTACCTCCTGATCGGAAAAATAAGAGCAGTCGATTGTTAATGCTTTGATTCAGGGAGATACGGAGAGGGAGATGTATGTGTGTGTGTGTGTGTGTATATATCAATATGAAAGGTGATCATTCACACGGAGGATTTCTTCATGCACAGCTGCTACTCCCCTATGGAGAAATGCAATGATTAGAGAGGGAGGAAAAAGGGAGAGATTTGAGATTTTACAAGGGGGGGGGCGCGATCGGGCTGGATGCAGGACGGAGTGGTTTTGTGAGGTTGAACTGGTTTCCCCTTCAAGGCAAAAACACACACACGCACACACAAACACATACACGCACACAAGGTAATCAAGTCAGGTGATAATGATGGTGTAGGTCACTCTCCCTAAAAGGGGGAGAGTAACTGCTAGATCCATTTCGCCCGGCCAGCTGCAGTTTCAATAATCCCTTCCTCCAACAAAAACATGGCTCCATGTGACCAGAGCAGTCATTGCGGCTGCTGGGCGGCGCTGTCTTTGGATGTGAGTGAGGGTGACGAGGCCAGGCCAGGTCAGACCAGGCCAGATCAGGCCAGATCAGACCAGATCAGGCCAGATCAGACCAGATCAGGCCAGACCATGCCAGGCCAGACCAGGCCAGGTCAGGCCAGGCCAGGCCAGGCCAGGCCAGATCAGGCCAGGCCAGGTCAGACCAGGCCAGGCCAGATCAGGCCAGGCCAGGTCAGACCAGGCCAGGTCAGACTAGACCAAGCCAGATCAGGCCAGGTCAGACCAGACCAAGCCAGATCAGGCCAGGCCAGGTCAGACCAGACCAAGCCAGATCAGGCCAGGTCAGACCAGGCCAGGTCAGACTAGACCAAGCCAGATCAGGCCAGGCCAGGCCAGGCCAGGCCAGGCCAGGTCAGGTCAGACTAGACCAAGCCAGATCAGGCCAGGCCAGACCAGACCAGGCCAGATCAGGCCAGGCCAGGCCAGGCCAGGCCAGGCCAGGCCAGGCCAGACCAGACCAGGCCAGACCAGGTCAGGCCAGGTCAGGCCAGGTCAGGCCAGGCCAGGCCAGGCCAGGCCAGGCCAGACCAGGTCAGGCCAGACCAGGCCAGACCAGGTCAGGCCAGGCCAGGCCAGGCCAGACCAGGTCAGGCCAGACCAGGTCAGGCCAGGCCAGGCCAGACCAGGCCAGGCCAGGCCAGGCCAGGCCAGGCCAGGCCAGACCAGGTCAGGCCAGACCAGACCAGGCCAGGCCAGGCCAGACCAGACCGGACCAGAACAGCACAGGATAGGACGGGACAGGAACGGCAGTTATGGGCTTGTGGTGTGAGGCGCTCTGGCTCGCCTCTGACAGGCCCCCGGGCGGCCGAGCCAGCTCTGAAACACAACCGGCTCTCTCAGAGCGGCCCTTGGCTCCGCTCTGCAGCTGGTAATTACACACATTAAATTTTGTATCCACAGGACATAAACAATGTGGCCGCTTTCATGCCACACACGCCGACCTCGCCGGGCTCCGGTCACCGCGGCGATTTGCTCATTAACCACCTCCGTCCAGGAGCGGGGGGGGGGGGGTGCTCACTCTGTGAAGCCGCTGGTTTGAAAAGAAAAAAAAAAAGAAAAAAAAAAAGAGGAAAATCTACTGTAGCTGATTATAGCGCTGATGCATGAAGGGCTCAAATAAAATGACAGCCGCAATTGCCGCGATGACAGCATCCTCCACATAATATCTCTAACACCCGGTGAGTCACGGGGAGAGAGAGGACGGCCAGGATGTGCAAGCCCGACCGGTTTTTCTCGTCTTAACACACAATGACCCATAAAAGTGTGGTGCGCATGCGAATGGAGGGTGCCGATCCAGCCGGGTGGAGGGTCCTGGGGGGGGAAGGGGGCTGAGGAAGAGAGGTCACAGAGAGTGTGTGTGTGCATGTGTGAGACACACGGAATACGACGGCTTCCATCTCCACCTGAAATGTCATCGTCGAGTCGCCGGGCCGAGCATCCGCGGGGGCATGCAGCATGCAGACACACACACACACACACACACGCGCGCACACACCACGGAGACTGAAACGGATTCGGAACACGGCCACGGAGGGAAAACCACGCGCCCGCTTTCAAGCCGGGAAATCCGTCTCAGCCCCCGCTGGCGTCGCGGCTACCACCACGCCCAAGGGGTGACATCGTCGCCGCGCGACCGGCTCGGGACGGGAGAGAGAGGGGGAGGTCGGAGGGACGGAGGTATCCGGTCGTTTTTTCTTTTTTTTTTTTACCTGCGTCCGGTCCCTTGGGCCGGGGGTTGCACTGCTTGTGACCCTGGCAGCTCCTCATCTCCATCAGCTGGGCGTGCAGGGCGTTCAGCACCTCCCGGTCCACCGCGTACACGGCGTTGGTCAGCTGCGGAGACGGACGAACGAGAGATAAGACGGCTCAGCATGTGCACATGAGCCGCTCCGTCCGGCCTTTTTCATTCTCCTCTCACGACCTGCGCCGCCTCGAACCCACTCGCACTTTTCCTCAACATCGTACACACGCTGCACCTAGCCCTCGGCTCCACCGACCTGGTAGGGGTCGCTGTTGAGGTCGAAGTACTCGAGGAAGCCGGTGGAGAACTCGCAGAAGAGCGTGTTGTGGGTCTCGTTGATGGTCCTCAGGCACCAGTAGGTGTTGTTATTGGAGCTGGTGCACGCGCAGAAGCCGCCCACTGAAAGGGAGGTTCGGTCAGGGTCAGTGCCTGCGGACGGAGACGCTCAGGCTGGGGGGAAGGGGGTGAGTGGGGGGGGTGGGGGGTGGGGGTTACGTACGGGACCAGAGGGGGGCGGTCTGCCAGTGGTCGTTGTTGTGCGTGAAGCAGGTGAGGCCGGGCAGGCTGCAGTCGTCGCCCTTCCTCAGGCGCTTCTTCTCCTTCCTCTCCTTCTTCCGCCTCCGGATCTCGTTGTACAGCTGGGCCCTGCTGTCGATCTCCTGCGCCGCCTCCCTGTTTGGACACAAGCGCGGCGCCATTAACAGGGATGACATCAGGGGCCGGCCTGCTCGCCAAAGCCGGGAACCGCAGCGGTGGAGCATCCAGATCCAGAGAGGGGGACTTCCAGACGGGCCCACCGACGCCAGGACGCAGCAGTCTGTTTACTTTCATGTGGAAGCTCTCAATATGTCCAATTTTCGAGCCACCGGCCTCATCCTCCTCCCGGCCCCGACACGGAGCAGGCGCGGCCGAATCCTCCCCAAAACAGCTGCTTTGCATAGATACAATCAATATTACATCACCGGTTCCAAATAAGCTAAAACAGCACGACTTTCGAACCCGCCTGTTAACGTTTACGAGCTGCAACGGCTCATATAAACTCAATGGCGTTCCTGTCGGCCCGCAGGCCACCATCCCTCCGGGTGTTCCCACACGCTTCACGCGTCTCCTCTCGCCTTCTCCGAGCACAGCGAAAAGCCTGACGTTTTGTTTGCCGTTTACTGTTCACGCGTACGCGCTAATGACAACAGCTAACACCTCCCGGTCCCGAACGTCCGTGCGGGCTTACGCAACGGGGGGGGCTGTGACAGAAACGCCCTGGTGTATTGCCTGTGGCCCGGCGCGCAACGCAGGAACCCGGGCCGCCCCGGTGACTCGTTCCGACAAACCAGCGCCGCCGCCTTCCGTTCCGGCGGGGACGCGGCCGACCGACGGGAGACGTTTACGACCGAAAAGCCCCCGCATTTGTTGTTGTCGGATTCCGACGGCGACCCGACGCGCCTCCCCTGCCGCATGACTCGGCAACCGCGGCGACCCGTCTGTGCCTGTGGCGCTGCCTAGCTGTGGCATCTTGCGGGTGTTCCCCCGAGTGACTGATCGCATCTGCTGGCGAGGGGTCTGTTCCCGGTCTGAGTCTGACCGACCGATTCCCTCCTCCGTTGAGTCATTCCGTCTTTCCATGGGGCTCGATCGCTTCCAGCCCCGCACACGCACACACACACAGACGCATAAAACAGCTCCCTGGCCGTGCATCTGCTTTGTCATTTAAGAACAATCCGGGGAGCAAACGGCGAATGGGTAATGTCAACACAGACGTGCCTCTTTGGAAAGCCGCAGCCGACGCAGCGCAAACGCAGAACGCACACATCATCCACGCACGCGCACGCTGGACTGCTCGTCTGGGAACCACCAAGTTAAGTAAACGAAGGTGAGGTGTGAGTTTAAGCCGAGCATGCAGCACTCATGCAGAGACTGTGGCGAAGGAAAAGAAAGACACTCAACAAGCTTCCGAGAATACATTTTCGAACACAGGTTTCGCGCTGTTGTCAGTATTCATTAATGTGCGGTGTCACTGACCCATAATCGAAGGGGGAAGAGAAAACTCACTTAAATGGATGGAGTTGATCTTTCCTGTTCTTCAACCTCTCTGCCTTGTTTCTCTCTCCTTTGCTAAAGTAGCTGCTTTCGTGAACAGAGAAAGAGACTAAGGACCAGACAAAAAAAAAAATGCACTCCCATAGGATTTTGCGAGGCCTTAAAAATGAGTTAACAACTTCTGCAGGTCTCGCGGGAGAAAGCACGACACAACACATCGTTTTGGAGCGCTAACCTCCTCTTCCCACAGTCACACTCGTCGGGCCGCGTCCTCTTCAGGTGGCCTCGGACCTCGCGGAGGTTCTTGATCTTGTCTTGGAGCGCCTCGATCTGGAACGACACGAGCGCCGTCACGCGACATCCGACCGCCGCAGGCGGACGGGCGAACCCTCCCCCCCGCACTCACCTCCTGGTCCACGTAGCTCTTGTGGTCCTTCCAGGCTCTGGAGGACTGATAGATCTCCCTCTCGCAGTGGACGCTGTCATTCATCAGGATGAAACACCTGGAACGGACGCGAGGAAAATTCCGAGTCAGCTGACGTGCCCGCCACGTCTGCGCGGCGTCGGCAGGCGGGCCGCCCTCTTACTTGTGGGTGACCTTCACGGAGTTGGGGTATCCCACGGCGTTGGTGTCGTCGGCCAGCATCTCCTCCGAGCCGTCGTCCGAGGCCAGATCGAACGCCGGGTCCTCGGGGCCGTGGTGGCGCTTGGAGATGACGCGGCGGCGCACGGCCGACCAGTCGTCGGCCTGCAGGTCCACGTCGTAGATCTGACCCTCGAACTCCACAGACAGGGACCTGGTGGGCCGGGTGTGGACAAAACGTGGCTGGTACCCTGTGACCAGAGAAGGACAGCGGTTTTGTTTGTTGGGTTGTATGTTATTGTTCATTTAACCCATGGCAGCACATTATTTAAGGTGATTTTTTTCATGAATTTGTAAAAACCTGAGGCCAGCTTGAAAATTCTTCTCCTACGGAAACACTAGAGGGCATCAAATCACTCAAAACCTCAAAAAATTTCCTTTTTTCTCTCTGTGTCTCTCAGTGTCTCTCAGTAGCCGAACTAATTGCGAGGCCCGACGCGCACCGTTTCCGTCTCCCTTCGGAACGAAAACGATGCGTGACAGGAAATCGAGCCCTGAGCGTTCGCAGACCCCGCTCCTCTCGGGCTCGCGTCGAGGAAACACGTGGCGATACAGCGTCCAACCACGCAGCCAAACGACGGCTTCGCGTCCCGGCACGGTGCCGGACGGGGGGGGAACGAAGGGGGGCGCACTCACGCTGGCCAGAGGAGAGCTGGCGGTGGGCGCGGCGCTCCGTCCTGGAGGCCCTGAGGCCGGCGTCCCCGCAGTCGCAGCCGCGCTCCCGGTTGTCGTAGCTGCCGCCGCGGGGCCTCAGGCTGCGGGCCCGCTTCCTGGGGCCCTCCTTGGAGCTGCCTTTGCACTTCTGGATCCGCCACTTGCCGGTGATCTCCTCCACGCAGTGCCATTTCTGTCGGCGAGCGCAGGGAGGAAAAAAAAACACACACGCGCACGAGTGAGACGGGGGGAAACAATGGCGGATTCTCCCCCCCCCCCCCGATGTAACTTAATTTGTCCGCCCGGATTTCTGGCAAAAGGCAGCAAAGCGACGTGTCCTCGATGTGCGTTTCATGCCTCTCGGCAGCAGTGAACCGGCGTTGTCTGGTCTGAATGGGCTGCGGGTGTCAACAATAGGAACGACTTTATCTCGGGAAAAAAAAAAGCCCCCGGCCCGCCGCGGTTTCGCAAACTGCCGGTGACACGCATGCCGGGCGAGATCTCGGCCCGCGCGGGGGGAAGGAACGGCATTCGAAAGCGGCGGGGAAAGATGAACCGGGGCGGACCGGGGCCCGTCTGGTGTCTGGAAAACGAAGTGCAGACCTCGATCGCTCACGGGGCGGAACGCGCCTGTGCCGAGCGCGTGTCTGCGTACGCGCGCCCACGTTCGCCTCCGCGTCTACGCGTTTACGTGAGTCATACCTGTGGTCTGTTCTTGTGTAAACTGGGGGGGGGGACGCATCTGCGGAGTGCAGCGCGGACGGCGAGTGTGGGAACGCAGGTCCCAACATAAGGCGGGTCGGGTTTCCGTCGGGGGGGGGGGGGCTCGCCCCGGATGATGAAGAGCTCACGGCGCTAACGCGTCAGCGGCGGGCGAGGGAGAGGGAGAGGGAGAGGGGGGAGAGATGCATCATCGCCCGTCTGGCTTCAACCCTCCGACTCGGCCTCCCCCGCCGCGGGAGACGGATGGGGTATGAGCGAGGGGGAGTGGTGAGGCGGGGAGCACTGGGCACGGGGATCTACCCCCCCACCGCCGCAAAAAAGCATGGGAGAGTAAGTAAGTAAGTGAGTAAGTGAGTAAGTGAGTAAGTGAGTAAGTAAGTAAGTAAGATGCAGAGCAAGACGCGGATGAAAAGGGGAGAAGAAGTCCGGTCAGGGAGAACCCGACGTGCTGTGAATGAATAGTTCAGGAGGCAGCGCGGGGGTCACCACAGGAGTGCTGCTCGTTACTATCGAAAGGGAGAGCTGCGGAGACCTTCGTGAGAGGAGATCGGGGGAGGGGGGAGGGGGAGCTCATTTCAGCCATTAAGGAGCGCACGCGGGTGTGTTTGCTTTACCTGTCCGGGCTGTTCGCAGGGCGTCTGGTATTCAGCTTGCTGGCAGGTCTCTTTGACCTTCTTGTACTTGGGCAGGCTGTTGGTGTGCTGCGTGTTCACAGAGTCATCCTTCTTTCTCAGGATCTTGCTGCGCAACACACAAGCAGACGGAATGAAGGGGTGAATCCGCATCAACAGGGAGGACTTATTTGGGCCAGTCAATACGCCATTATGCCGTCGAAGCATTACTCAGCACAAGTGGGGCTGAATTAAAGTTTTATTCACTTTCGGGGTTTCCTGTTTTTTAACTTTCTGCCACGGCCGGCCCTGTAAGCTGCTCATGGCGGCGGCGGCGGCGGCCGGTGAATGGACGGGTTATGTAGCGTCTGTGTTTTCGCCAGAGGGACTGGGCACAGAGAGCTCGGCTCGGCCTCACACCACCGCTCAGCTGCGGGCCAAGCCGTTTGACCTTGGCCGGCCAGCGCACCCCCCCACCCTCCCTCATCTTCCTCTGCCATCCCGCCCCGCTCCGTCCCCAGCCCCCGTGCCAGCGCGGAGCGGCGGCTGGACGGCCACGGACAGAACGATGGCACCGGCGCGGCGCAGGACAACCCGTGCCCTTTAAGAGCCGGGCTGCTGTTGTGCTGTCCCACCCCCCCCCCCACCCCCCCCCCCGCCCTCGTCCGCTTCCAGGGGGGGAAAACCGCCAACATTTACACACACACACGCACACAAACTTGGCTATAGTCTCTAGCCTTTCGCCAGGGGTGATTAAGGAGCAACAGTTGTTGTCAATTTCACACTCGGGCGGCCGCATGACGTCGACGGCCGGGTTCCCAAACGACGCAGTCGGGTCTCGGGCTGTCAGTCGGCGCTCCGCAGACTCTGGCGGTGCGGCGCGGCGAGGTCATGCGAGGACACCAAACCACGGGGCTACGGAACGTCGCGCGAAAGGGCCGCATGGGGAAAAACATCAGCTACCGTGCGCGCGCGCGCGCTCGCCGCTACATATGTGTCCCGGGCAGCCGAGCGAAAGGTCCGCAAAGGCTAATCTCTGCATTTAGAGGCTAGCGCGCGAGCAGACAGCCTCTCCAAACAGCGCGGATTAATAGAGCGACGGATTAAAAGGGCTAAAGCCCCGAGGGGTCGGGGGTCACGCTCTTCCATTTCATACACAGCGGCGCACGGGCCGGCAAGTTCCCCCTACTGAGACCGAGGCCGAGGCTGAGCCGCGTGCAGAGCGGCTAGCTGGCTAGCGTGCCTGCAGACGTCGACGTGGCGGCTAGCGAACGAGCTAAGACGTGGAAAGGTTGAACAATTTAAAAAAAAAAGGGATTGTGAGGACAGTATGGTGCGGGAGAACATGACATACTATGACATACTGCATCGTTAGCCGTGCTGCTAACACAGTATGCCCCCGCTCTGCGTTACGCATCTCCCCCATGCCTCCCCTTCCCTCCTCGCTTTGGTTTTACGTTCTCTCGTTTTTCGCCGGGCCACCTGCGTCACGCGAAGGCAGGCTCCGCGGTGTCGTTCCCCTCCCGAGCTGTCGGGTTTCCGTCGGTGGACCCCCCGGCATTAGCGCCGCTCAGCGTGTCGCGAACAAACGCCGGCTGTCGGATTGGAGGTGTCGTGTTCCGCAACACATATCTGGCAGCGGCTTATGATATGAGGACCTCGCGGGAGTCTCCGCACGGGCTACGCGATCGCATGCGTGACAAAGGGAAAAAAGGAGTCAAGCGCTGGCTAGCGCGGCTGCTGCATTCCACACTGTGGGAGCCGGTGACATGTCCTGCGGGTGGATCGAGTGGGAGCCCTGCAGCCTCTCCTCAGGTAACATCATCCCGCGCCTGGCTGGCCTTTGTTTACTTTGTGCGTGTCTGGCTCTACAATGTCTCCTGAAATGTATCTTCCGTCTGTCTCCGTCGGTGCAGAGACAGCAGGCGAATTCAGGTTTTGTGGGGGGGGGTTTGTGTCTGTCTCCTTCGACAGACAAAGAGCCTGATTGTTGATCTTGTAAGCGATCGAATGACCCGATCGCACGCGTGTCAGCGCCTCATGTGTGAACTGTCATAGTTCTCCAGGCGCTTATAGCTTTACCAAACAACTTTGAAGACTTCAAACTCTTCCCCCTTGCCATTGCCTTCCAAGACGTCTGTGGTCAGGAAATGTCTGTCAGATAACAAATAGCTGAGGAAAGTGGCTGCTCTGCTGGAAGGGGGGGGGCGGACATGTGCTGGGCCTTGCACATTTCGGGTTCACTGAGATGTTTTGTCAGGTTTGTGCGACACACAATGTTCTGCAATGACACGGATGTGTCTGTGGTGTGGAAAGGGAAGAAAGAACCCCAGTTTACCCTCGCTCCACCAGGAATGTGTCCCTCCAGACTTTGGGTTTCCGGTTAGGTTTGAATCTGAAGAAAACAAAACACACAGAAGTTATAGAATTCATATGGCCTCTGCACTCACCATCAGACACAATATGTCAGGCATGCAGCAAGCCGACATGATGTTGATCACAGCGAGCTCATGACCCTGTGACTCCCAGGGAATGGTGTGGTGCAAATGCTCTTTGAGAGTTAAATGGATTATCCCATTTGAGCTTGTTGCTCTGAAATTGTTTTCATATGTGATGTTTTTCTGCGGAGAGGTATTAACAATAGCTGTTTGTGTTAGCTTTCTTCCCCAAATGCTCACTATGTCCAAAGATATTGCATTCATAACGGACATTGTTTGTGCAGCGGGTTCTGGTGGGGAAACAACTGATTCAACTTGCAAACAAATTCTACGGGAAACTTTGTAAGAACAACCTCAGTGAAACGCAGCCAAAGCCCCACAGCCAAGGAAAATCCACGAAATTGCCCCGAACCCACTTTGTGCTCAGCTGGAGCGAAGGCAATTATTCTGGTTATGGAAATTTGCATTTGCTCAATAACAGCAAATGAATAGGACTGTGGCACATATCGTGCACGGCGTGCAATTATCCTACATGATCTCCGTTACAGCGTGGCACGATGAACCCATACAAACCTATTTCCAGTCCGGTCCTGTTCGAGCAGCTTAAGGATAGACTTTCCATCCATGTCTGGGGGGGTGTCCAACCCGGCGATGTGGAGGATGGTGGGTGCCAGGTCAATGTTCAGCACCAGATGAGGGTTTCTGAAAAAGTATGCCTTAAGTTTACATAAACTTCTGAAATGCATAGGGCGATATTAAAAAACCGAGGAAGATAAACATTGAGACAGGGAAAGAGGGAAACCAGGTCTTACATGCAGATACAGTGCAGTCACTGTTTTTGACTAAAAACTCAGACTCTTAGTTGCTGCCTCTACTTACACAGCCCCTGGCTCTACATTGGGTCCTCTCAGGAAGAATGGCACGCGGATGTCAAAGTCATATGGCATCGATTTGCCCTTCACCAGTCCAAACTGACCAATGTGGTAACCATGGTCTGCTGTGTAGATGATGTAAGTGTTATCCAGCTCTCCAGTTTCCTCTAGCATGTCATAAACCTGGGAAGTTAAATGAGCGATGATGGGACTGTAGACAGTGTGCAAACCCGATATTAATAATCCTCCAAAAAGTTCCACTTACCTTCTGCACTGAGTCATCCACTGACATGAGGGTCTGTAGCCTCTTCCGATGGAGGAAGTTGGTGAACTCCATGTGTATGGGTTTCATGGGGCCTGTGTACTGCATGATCCAGTGTTTGTCCATATTGGGGGCGTAGTTGTAGCTCGGGGTGCTAAGACGGCACATGGGAAGCAGAGGGACAGAAGCAAACGTGAAGAAAACTGCCTGTGTTTAAAATTGATAGACTGTAGATGTGCCCTGGCTCCGGCTGCAGTCTCCTTCGACGTCTGTGCAGATGAGACTCGCACGGAGAGCCCATTTGCGGTGCCAAAAAACACCTGTCTGCGACTTTTCACAAACCGCCGCTCAGTAACAGGTGCCACAGTCGCCCAGTGTATTTGACATGCATCAATGGGCGCTCTGTTTGTCGAAGGAAACGTCTTAATGCTGAGCAGCCAGCACCTTCACTGTTTTTCCACACCTCTCTCAGGCCATCTCTCCCCTCACACAGGGATGAGAGTCTCTGTGCTCGGCTGTGCTCTTGGCTCTGACAAGTCATTTGAGGGTTGGCACACGCTTAAGAAAATAAAAGGCCCCAAAGTCAAGTTTGCAACAACTTCTGGACCAGAAACCCTATAAGTCATAGTCATTTGAAAGGGGGAATAAGGGAATAACAAGAGTGGATAAGGAGGGAGGGGGAGGCTGTCTTGTTTGTGCCATTACAGCTGAGAGAAGCTGTTCACCTGTCTGTGGTTTTAGCTGTAAAGCCCAGGAGGGAGATAACAGTTGACTAATGTTTTCAAGTCTGCAGGCCTGCGCTATGCCTCTGGTATATATTGTAAGTACTGCAAGCATGTCTGGGTAACCCTTGAATCTAATCAGCTTTGGAGCCCTGGAATGTAATAGGACAATAACCACCATCAATCACCCGCCATCATTTCCTTCTACTTTAAGTCATTCACGACTTAAAGCAAACTATAAATGAGCTGCTTGTAGCCCTGAATAAGCAGCCGTGGGACAGAGTATCAAGATTTACTTAATGAAGACCTGCTATGGGAGCTGCTTTGCTGATTGAGTGAGCTGCCTTCATCTCCTCCGGCCTGTTTTGTGAGCAGGGTGAACTCTTCACCCACCTCGCCAGGCGGTCTAATAAGCACCACAAAGGGACCTGTCTCTGGGCAATGGGCCACCAAGGTATGGGGCCCTGGGCACCGGGGAACCAGGAATGCAGGGGTCAGCAGAAACGAAGCCAGCCCATAGGAGAGGTCACACCTGCCACCTGCGAGAGCACCATATAGCTCTCGTTTTGAAGTATTAACCCGGGGATTACAGCAGCCCCCGGGCACGCCTCTCACCCCGGAATGCCTCCTGACCTCACAGAACTTAACATGGACACGTTCATCTGCTCGTTTGCTGCCCCCGCCGCAGAGAGACGCGCCTCTGGGAAGCCGCAGCACGTCGACAGCGTTTTAAAATGAGCCAGGCGCTTTGGCTTACCTCTAAGAGACGGGGCAAAAAACACCTTCAGCGAGGAATGTTAATGACATTAACATCAAACCCTCCCCTGCTATTGTTGCTGTCAAAAGTACAGACACTCGTTTGATTTATGAGGCAACTCCTCCCCTCCTGCCACACAGTCTCCTGACTCTGCACACCGCGAGGGAGAGGCACAGAAGACAGAAAGTGGCAGACCGGGCCGTTTTTCACTCTTTCTTTCCATTAAGGGACGACCCTAACCCCGGACGCCACAGCATGCGTGGAGGACCTCCAAATCCTCTCGAGTGGAGTCACACGCCGAATGGCGAGGCGTCGAGATCCCGTCTGAGAAAGACTGCGTGACGTGACGTCTGCCGGGGGAAATATCTGTCGTGGAAGTCGCGCAGTCAAAACCAAAACAAACACGCACCCGTCGCCAACCGCACCAAACAGTCCACGCGCACCGCGTCTGCGCTCAGTCCCCGGGGCAACCCCGTCCCTCGCCCACAGGCCCCAGTCCCACCCCCTCCGCCCGGAGGCTCGGGCTAAAAATAAATTAATAATGTCACAAAGGGTGTTCCGAGGCACACAATGCATTCCTCTGGCCCCGAGAGCCGTGGGGAGAGACGGCTGATTGATATGGACAGGATCAGGAAGTCTTTTATGCGAGTTTCACGGGAGGGGAGAGGTTGGGAGGCAAGGGATGAGAAAAACGAGACGGGACACGGGCAGGGCGCGGGGATAAGCAGAAACGCGGACACAAAGACAGACATGCAGATGGAGCGGCCGAGGGGCAGAGCAAACAGGCCGCCTGGAATGTCAAGTTGATAGAAAGTGAGAGGTCGGAAGTGGGAAACACTGGGGCCGCTGGGAAACAGACAGAGGGGGGAGCGCTGTGCGGCGACGGCAGCCTTAAAGTCAACATCTATTCCTCTGTAACTCCACCACAACCAGCACCAGCCCCCCCCCCCCTTCTCCCAAAACGAGCCGCATCCTGGGAGCCACCAGGCCATGCCAGGGCATGGAACGAACCAGAGAACGGCTTGGCATGAGTTCATAAAAAGCTTAAAAAAAAAAGGCCACCCCCCCGATCTTTCTTAATGGCGTGCGACCCGGCTATCCTTGGACGATAAATTGTCTCGATTTCACGCTCTCGGAGCGGTCGGGCCCTTGAGGCAACCTGTAACGACGCGAGGTACACCGAATCGCAAAAGCTCAGATTGGACGTCAACGAGAGGAGTTCCACACGACAGCAGACGAGAGCCACACGCAACCGCCCCCCGAACGTCCATTTTTCGTGGTCTGACCTCACCTGCGCCCCCGTCCGAGGGCCCGTGAGAAGGCGGCGGCCGGGGCGTAACTTACATGTGCTGCGAGGCGTTCGGGAAGTGCTCGGCGTACTGCGGGGCCGAATCCTCGGGGCCGTGCGGCGCGGCGTGGCTGATGACCATCATGACGGGGCGGTGGGGGTATATCCGCTTGGACGTGCGGAAAAAGCTGATGCTGTCGTTGGTGATCAGGTCCGTGAAGTAGTCCTGGGAGGGGGGGACGAGAAGAGAGACCGAACAGCAGAAACAAACAGGGAAATGTTAGGGGTTACGACGGCCAAAAGTCCGGAGGAGAAGGTGGAACAGCGTGGGCTTTGATAAAACTCGGCCCGATCGCCGTAACACGTTGCTTTTCCTTCATCCAGTCATTTTCAAATAAATGGAAAGGGGCCAGAGGGGATATGAACAGGGGGCATTGAGTACACTACACTACCGATTTGTCGAGTCAACAGCTGGCAGCTTGCCGGTGTGTTTGTGAATGTGTGTGCGCGTGTGTGCGTGCGCACGCGTGAGTGTGTGAGTGCCGCATGTGTATACAGTATATGCGCTGTTGCCTCATCAGTGAATCTCTGCGCTATTGAATGTGACACCACTTGATGGTGAGAGGAGCCTGGCGCTCTCCAATGGTATGTTGTTATGACAGCTCCAACCCCTCTACTCCTCTCCGGGCTATCCATTCCCTTTCTGCCATTTAACTTTGTTTTCATTCGATCTCTTTTTCTCTCTCTCTCTCCACTCGCGCTCCCTATCCCTTCTCACGGATTCGCAGTAGGAGATAATGGAACACACAGATTGGGCATAGATACAAGCCAGATGGGAGACGCACAAGTTCCAAAAGATCTCCAGCATTGTTTTTCCCTTTTTTGTTTTCCCACCCCCAAGTTTCATAGACGGGGTAACCAAGGGAGCAAGAGAGGGACACTTCCTGTGAGGGGCTTAGAGACGGGAAGCCTACCGGCAGGACATTTTATCAAAAGCCTGTATACCGAGCCGGGTGGAGCCTTTTCTATTTTCGACTGTATGGCAGGTCGCGCCCTCCGCTGAAATCACAATGGCATTTGCCAAGTTTCCAAACAGTAGATCATCCGTTCTACCTGTAGCCCTGGCATGCCGCTGTCTGGCGTGCAGCATGTGGAAGGGAGTGCCAGGCCCTGAATGAAAGGGTAAAGGGTGATTTCCCTGAAATGTCAGAAGTGGGTTTGGCTGATTCATCCTGTCTCTATTAATAAGCTTTATAGCCAGGCCAGCTTTAATGGCCTGGCGGCGGCGCATGCCCGCGGAGGCTGGTGATTGCGTGCACATGGCAAAGCACTGCCACACTTGTTTCCCCCGGCTCAGCGGGCCCCATGACGTCAGAGCCGCGGCGGCTGAGGGCTCTGGCAGGTCAGGAGGAAGTGACAGTGTCATGGGGAATGCCTGGCCAGTGGCCGTAAAATGGTCAGGGAAGTGAGGAATATCGCCCGTTTCCCAGAACCGTTCGGGGATGATGAGCGCCGAGCGGCAATCGCGACGCTCGCACACGGCTCCGTTCCCCGGGCGCGATGCGGCCGCTCCGGCTGGGATTTTGACGTTTCATGTTGCGTAACAACCCGCGCGCTCCGCAGCCGAGGCGGCGGCGGCGGCGCTCCGCGGCACTGGATTCACAAGATTTGGACCCGGGGAGGGGGAGGGGGATGGGGAAACTACTGTTAGCACTGACGGCACCGAGGCATCGCATCCGGGCTGCTTTGTCTCCTCGTGACAAGTTGACTTTTGTTGTGGATGTGTGGAGGGGGGGGGGGCATGAATCATATTCTTAGACCAAATCTCACATGAAAGATCTCTGACAAAAACAGCCTTTACCCTCGATGAACTCTTCCTCCTACAGATGGAAAATGGAATGGGGATGAAATTGAATGCAATCACTGGTGGCTCGCTTAATCACAGCGCTCACTCGCCGTGCCAGCTGCGGAATACCGAGACGTTCTCACCCGGTTTGGGTCCAAAAAGGGGAGACGTGTTTGTCTCGGTGGAAGCAGGTTAATGTTTCTTGGCAATAAATAGCAAATAGTGTGTCCGTTTGGTTTTAGACCACAATCTGCTGACCAAGCCCATGTCATGTAAACACCTTGGCCTCAGCCTGTGGGTAACTTTACACCCCAGTCCAAGTTGGCAAGGGAATAGCAATCCAAACATTTGTTTGCCCATCTCTTGGCCGGGCCGTCGTGAAACCTGACATGTATCCAAACTGTAAACCCTCCCCGTGGATTCCTCATGCGCCCAGGACTACGCTACCTGGGAAGATACTGGAACGGGGCTGCGAAAACAAGCTGACAGCTCTTACGAAAACACATGGGGAAGATTGATGAACGGTGCCAGCCAGGGCCACAAAAAGACAGAAACCGCAGGGTTCATCGGAGTGTAACAGCGATGGGGTTTACTTTCCCCCACCCTTACATTGTGGCATGAAATGAATCAGTCACAAGCCAGGAGCGAAAGGCAGACAGACAGAAACAGCAACAAAAACAAGTGCAGGTGGTATTTATCGCAGCCCAACGACGGCCTCCCAAAAATTATGCCTCAATTTCACGGAGTCTAAATGTTGAGGCAAGCTGCGTCATAATAAAAGGATGCCGCGGAGAGAGGAGACGCCACCTAAGAACTCTGCCCATTCCCTTTAATTCCCACACGAGAATTCCTGTCAGCCTGGATCACAACACCGAGATAAGTGAAGTGCCTCGCTGTATTTACGGGCGGAGTGGAGCCTGCAATTTGTCAGGCGAGGTCTTTTATATTAGGTCGTAAAAGGAGAACAAATGAGTGATTGAGTTAATGGATCCCCTTTAAGAAACGATGGCGGCGCACATACCTTGGCATAATCGGCACCGTGCTTCTCCTTGTAGCCGTTCCGACAGACGGTGTAATTATAGAAGCGGGAATTTTTGATCAGGCCAACCCATTCGCGCCACCCAGGCGGGATGTAGCTGCCGTTGTACTCGTTGAGGTACTTGCCGAAGAAGGCTGCAGGGGAGAGAGGGGAGGGAGGTGGGGGGGGGACAGGAGGCGTTTCTTTTAGCGCGGGACGGACGCATTTTCCATCGTTTGCCCACGTCGGTGGAAACTGTTGAGTCGCGTGCGCCCGTGTCGCCATCCAACCTTCCGCCTTGACGAACACGCACGAATACGTACGAGCAAGCGCGTTCGTTTCGCCCGTGCGGGGCCCGCGCGCGCTTCGGTGCCACCCACCTGTCCTGTAGCCGGTGTTGTTGAGGTAGACGGCGAAGGAGCGCGGCTCGTGCTGCACTTGCCAGGAGGGGGAGGAGCAGTTCTCGTTGTTGGTGTAGGTGTTGTGGTTGTGGACGTACTTGCCCGTCAACATGGAGGAGCGCGACGGGCAGCACATGGGCGTGGTGACGAAGGCGTTGGTGAAGGTCGTGCCTCCGTCCTCCATGATCTTACGGGTTTTATTCATCACCTGTAGAGAACCTGTGGGGGGAGGGGCGAGGGGTGGCGGGGGGGGGGGCATGGCACAAAATTCAGGCCCGGAGTTACGCAATGAAACAACAAACAACAAACACACACACAGAAACAGAAACACACACATTTGTTGTTTGTCGTTTTTTTTAAGTGAAAACAAATCAATTTGCAGTGAAGTGAACACAGCTCATTGTACTTTAATCACTCCATCTATCCCCGCTGCACTCTCTCGGAGGCGAATAATTAGAATTCAGCTGTTAATAGGCCAGATGGTCATTCGGCTCTGGCTTATGGCCTCTATTTAATATTTCATGTGTGGAGGAAGACCGCCTAAATCCTGATGCAAATGCCCCCCAAAAGACAAAGAAACGGACTGATGCAAAAGACACGGAGATGGGGCATATCTGTACAAAAAAACGAGTGAAATTGAAGGTTAAAAAAATGAAATAAGGTGGCCCTGCATATCGTTCAGCGGGGCCCGGGGTGTGCGCTAACCTTACCCAGCTCAACGTCCTGGTCGTCGGTCATGATGAGGATAATGTTGGGCCGGATGTTTCTGCGGTCTCTCTGGATGCGACCCCTCAGGCCCTGAGCCCGCGTGGTGACGAAGGCCCAGCCGCCCGGAGCCCAGTCCAGAGACAGCAGGGCCGACCAAGCCAGCCACTGCATCAGCATGGTGCCCGAGGAGACGGCCAGCGCCCTGCGATGGATGGTCAGACGGGGGGTGGTGGTGGTGGCGGGCGGGGGGGGGGGGGGGCCGGGGGGAGGATTAACGGAGAGACGAAGGGAGGGAGAGGGAGAGTCCAGCCAGGCCGCTCGCTCACACCCCGCGCTGCTCTCGCAGCTGTGGTCGACTGCGAGGAGACAGACGGAGGCGGGGGTGGGGGGGGAGGGGGGGGGACAGAAAAAGAAAAAAAAACACAGATATGAGGACAAGCAACACGGGGAGAGGAGAAACAAAGTGGGCAATTTTAAAGCCGTGCGAAAAAACGAGACAACCGCCTCGTGTCCTCAAAGCGAGTGAGTCGGTCGGTCCCGGCGGGAACATTTGAGCATGTTTACTTTGGCCGAACTGTGCGCATCCGCCCGGTCGCAAATCACGCCGGGAGACAATAGCTTGTCCGTCCACGGCAAAGCCTAAACTTTTTCCCGCGCCTCGATTCGCCACCGAGGGAAAAGCCGGTCCCCGTTTCCAAAATCTGATGCCCCTTCGGTCCTGAAAGGCCTCGCCGTCCAACTGTCCTCACCCAAGCTGAAGAATAAAACGTCACATGAAAACACTTCGACCGAGTGGAGGACGAGGGGCTCGAAACGCGGGCGCCTCACCTCAGAAAATCCCGCCCGTCTCACATCGTACGGCCCCCTTCGCACCCAGCCTTGAACTTTTCCCTCATGTGTCGCACTCCCTTCCTCGAGGCGAGACGGCGCACCCACTCGCTGGCTCGCGCGCGCGCGCTCGGCACCTCTGCACCTCGGCCGCTCTTCTGGGGCCGCTCTCCGGCTCAACTGCCCCCGGGGGCCGCGCCATTGGCTGGCCGTCCGCATTCTAAACACCCACGGCCGCCCTCCCCCAGCGGGCCAATCGCTGCCCGCCCTCCGCCTGTCACTCAAAAGTCACCCCCCGGTGAGTCAAGCGTGACAGACGGCCGGTGGGGAGGATGGGACCACACCGGGGGAGGAGGGGGGGGTCGGAGTGGGAGGCGGGGAGAGGGTTCCGCTACATTAACCTCAGTGCCACCGTCGCCAATCACAGATTCCCAGCAGGCCTTTTTTTGGCCTGCTCGCAGTGTCAGAGTCTGCTCGTCCCACTTCTCGGCACCGGGGAACGGTCGAGATCGGAGCGGGACAGGTGTCGTGCCGCGGCCGAACTCCGGTCTGTAGCCGCCGCTCTGAGATCGAACCCGGAACTCGTTCGGATGAAAGTGCAAAAGGGGGATCGGGCCCGGGCCTTCCGTGGCGGGGGGAAGACGTGTGAAAGAATGGCACCGTGCCCGCTCGCCATCCAGGGTTAATGACCTGACAACAAACGGCGGGTCTGGGACACCTGGGCCCGGTCACATCCCGCCGAGTGGCTCGCCCTGCCTCTCACTTGCCCAAAAGGACCGTCCGTCACTGGCCGAGAGTGGCGGGCATGACGTCAAGTGAAACGACGGATGGTTGCGGCAGAGGGACTGCAGGTCGATAGCGATAGGAAAATGCGAATACCGACTGTGTACTGCACGGTTCAGTTCCTGGTCGAGAAACCTCTTGGTTCTTGGTTTAGAAAATCGCGTTCGAGTCGGCCTCATGTGGTTTATACAGAGAGCGGTGCGAGCACGGAGCGGCTTTTTACCCTGTCGCACTATTGCAGCCAGCTCCCCGGGCTCTTCCTGGCGCTGCTGCCCACTGGCGTCCCCTCCCGCGAGACGCCGTTTTGTTTGCGACAAGAGCGGGGGGTCCGAGCACAGCGCTTTCGAGAGCCCCCCTCCGCTCCGGCCCGCGCGTTTCAGACGAGCGGCGTCCAGGGCCAGCCGGCCCAGTCATCGGACAGGCCCTGTGCAAACATTGGCGCCGCTTGGACAAACACCCCCTCCAGTGCGGGGCGGCAGAGCGCACGGAACCTCACAGTGAATCACACACACAACACACACACACACACACACACACAACACAAACTACTGTACAAACACACGGCGTCGCGCAGAAACTCGTAAGACATTCGAGCGGGCTTTCTCCCGCAAAGACCAGTCCTCCCGCTGCGAGGGTCCAAGTCCTCCTACACAAACAGGAATGCCTCCCAGAAACAATAACCGCGGAGCCATTCCGACAAAACTCGAGTCTCCGTTCCCGCGTCGGGCCCCGGGCGGCTCCGAAATCGCCCGGGGAGCCGGTGCGGAGGCCGGCGGGTGAAATGTTAGCACCCGGCGCAAATTCAATTTCACGCGCCGACGGTTCCCAGCAACCAGGCCCGAGAGAGAAAGACGAGACAGGAGGGTTCACCGTGGAACGTGACGCAAACCTCGCGGCGCTGATATCGCCCGGGGGGGCGGATAGCAACCCGACCCGTGCCGTCCCGCGTAACCGGACTTCCCAGCGCGAGAAAGGCGAAACGCCGTCGGGAGGAAACGTGGTGAGAAACCTGAAGAGGAGACCACTTTCGAGGACGCTGCACTGGACCTACAGACCTATATCCTGACTGTGTAGCCATCGGTACTGTCTTGCTTGTGGCCCGCCTGTCCGTCCCGGGTGAGGATCCCTCCTCTGTCTCTCACCCTGAGGTTTCCAGCCTTTTTTTTCCCCTGTCAGGGTTTTTCTTGGGGGTTGTTCCTCAGCCTCAGCGAGGGTCTAAGGACAGGGGGTTTTTTCACTGGGTACACATCGTTGCTCTCCTTGTAAAGTGCCCTGAGATAACTGTTATGAAATAACTGTTATGGCTGTTATGAAATGGCACTTCAAAACAAACAAACAAAGCGGAAGTTGAAAGTTGAAGACCTGGTCCCCCGCGCTCCCTCTGAAAAAGATTAAGCGAATCAGATCAGGGTGTTCAAACACGGCCACGTCCGCGTGTTTTGCACGCACACGCACACAGCGGGGAAGACGCGCTGCACAGTCCAACGCGTAAACACCAGCGCCCCCCCCCCCCCGGGCGCCCCCCCCCCCCCCCCCCCCCCCCCCCCCCCCCCCCCCCCCCCCGGGGAACCCTCGGTGAGAATAATGTTTCGTGTCGTTTTCACAAACCCCTCACTTTGAATGAGTCATTTATTTATGTCATCTGGCATGATACGAGCCAAACAGGCTTCTCCTATACATCTGCGGCGCAGACAAGGGGTCTTTATTCCCGGGCCGAGCCGGAGGACCAGGGAGCACATTGTTCCTCCGTCCTCATTGTTTTGGAGGATTAGCACTAATGACCCTTTAAATGAGCCTTTACTGTACTCATCGCGCTTGAGCCGGGGCAAGAATATTGGGGAGGAGTGGTCGGGAGGAGGAACGTAAAATGCCCAGGGGGTTCAAAAGGCCCGGAACAAAAACGCCACTATGGACTTCTCAGACACGCAGCTGCCAGGACACATAAAAGATGTGCAATTTTCAGATTAATGGCCATCAGCACAGGGGACTTTTAGCACACCTCAACACCCCGCTAATCTTTACTTTCATGATTGTAAAGTTTTTTTTACCCCCCCCAACTTTACTTGCAGAAAACCGCTCTCGCGCTCACCCTCCCTTTTGGCACACGCGGCGTTGCTCAGTGATTCGGTATGGCCGGCGCGGACAGCTGTGCTTTGTGCGCCGAGCAAAGCTGAGCATAATAGAGCGGCCGCCTGTGTGTGACCGCTCGGGGCAGCGCTCTTCGGCTGGCTGGCAGTCGTGCCCTCCAGTCGGGGCCTCAAACCGCACACCCCGCTGCACCCCGACCCTCCTCTGACCCGAGTGGTAATATGGCTTTGATGGAGGCTTGTTTAACCTAACCTCGGCAACCCGAGGCTACCCACACGCAGGGGTTAAGAGGGGAGACTCGGGGGGCGGGGGGGGGGGGATTCGACGGCTGAGCACAGGGCATACGGAGCGAACGGAAGTCCTGCAAATGCCCGGACGCGATGGGCCCGCGATGCGTGTCTGCCCGTGGAACTTGAACCCCGTTCAAGTTAAAGTCGGGAGTTGGGAGGTGAGGGAGTTCACCTTCCCAAAACAAGATGCAAGTCAAACCCGAACCAGATGCCCCGTGCCTCCCCAAAGCAAATCAGCCATTCATAAAAGGCCCTGCTATTAAAAAGGACAATGGCCATTTCAGAGCACCTCAAATCCCCTCTTATTCCTGTCCATTCTCTCTATCTATCTCTCTATCTCTCTATCTCTCTATCTCTCTATCTCTCTATTTCTCTCTCTCTCTCTCTCTCTCTCTCTCTCTCTCCTCTCTCTCTCTCTCTCTCTCTCTCTCTCTCTCTCTCTCTCTCTCTCTCTCTCTCTCTCTCTCTCTCTCTCTCTCTCTCTCTCTCTCTCTCTCTCTCTCTCTCTCTCTCTCTCTCCCTCTCTCTCTCTCTCTCGCTTCGCTTCGCCCCGTTTGCCTGGTCCACCTCTGAGGCAGCCAAGTCGCGGAGGAACAATGGCGACGAGAGGGGAATTAAAGTCTGATGGCATAGTTTGAATTCTGCGGGCCCCGTCTGTGACTATAGGCACTGTGAGCCATGATGCCGGAGCTTTCTAGATCCCGTTGCAGCTTCGCGCGGGCCCTCGAACATCCGTCCGTGAGCAAAAAAAAAAACGAAAAGCTGGCGAGATGGTCCGTGTCGGAATGGAAAACTCCTGAAGCACAAAAGCGGAGGCGATAAAGACGGCAATCAACGTTGGATCTCTTGATTTCTGTGTCAGACAAGTGACATAGTCCAGAGCGGCCCTCTCGATTTCAGAGGGGAAAAAACGACTATTGCGGGGCCCTAGATAGGGTTTGTCCAAATATTTCTGTAATCCGAGGGAGCTCGGGCTGGTCGCTGCCACGCAGACTGACGAGGGCCTTCTGCACTGAGGAGGGCCTGTTTGTCGGGCTCTGCTGCGCCCGGCAGGCCAAGGGCAGCACATTGTGCCCACTAAGACCTGCCTGTCAGCCACCCCGAGCGGACTGAAGGAGCGCTCTGTCCCCGGTGCAGTCTGCTGGCCGCGGCTGCACGCTCGGAAAAATGCCCAGACCTTGGTGTTTTCAGACTCTTAACTCCTCCGATTTGTTTGACCGAAATGCCCAAATTGGCAGCGGGGTCCGCGACAGGATTCCAGCGAGCGAAATCGAGCGCAAGGCAGTGGGGGCGGGATCACTGTCCCCTTTGTCTCCACGTGTTCACGGGTACGCAGCTCATTGCCTCGACGGGCCCGTTCTGAGTCTTTGTTTTGCCCGCGTTGTGGCTTTTTTTTCCTTTTCTCTTGTTTTTTCCAGACGTTGTAGCGAGAAATCATTACCATCCAGCCCCGCGCAGTGTTTGGAGTGCGCGGCGGGCCACTTTGATGGGAAGAATGGCCTCAATCGAGTGAACGTGAGCCTGGAGCGAGCGCGTTTCGCGGCTGTTAGCCTGACCCCTCGTTGTTTCTCTCCGAGCTGGCGAGAGGCCCTTTACAGTGCCAAGGCGGGCAGGCCTGGCCCGTCGATACTATGGATGCGTCTCAACGTATGATTGAATGGATCCGGGTCCGAAAGGACTTCAAAGTGGGGAAAAAAACGCTCGCGGGCCACCAGGCGGTCTGGTAGAAATCAAGCGGCGCTCTCTAGGGCCCTCGGAGGTGACTGAATAAAAAACACACAAGGTCGTTCTGGAAATGGGGGAAAGCCACCTACATTTGTAAGTTCTTTTTAAGTGGGAACTATAGACGGGGGACGGTCCAGATCTAAATACCTCCGTAGGAGACCTGCGCTCTGCACACTGACAGATGGGGTTAATGCGGGACTGGTATCACTCACGAGGAAATATTTTGCTCCCGCTGTTTGGATTAGCCGGCAAACAGACGTTTGTTTCCCTCTGCAACTAAATATAATAAAAACGCACATGGGGAGGACACGATTCCCGATGTTTGTCTGCACTTTCCCAAAGACCCGCACTGTTCCCCCGGGAGGCCCGCTGGTCAAGCGAGGCTCAAATTTAAAAATTGGAAAAGCAGATTTACTGCTGGAGACGGCGAGGAGAGATGGAGAGAGAGAGACAGAGAGAGAGAGAAAGAGTAGGAGGGTTGAAGGACAGGGACGGAGCTCCTTACTTATAGGTTCACGGCGCGATACGAAAACGCGGAATCCCAATCAGGGGATCGGCCGCCGCAGTTATACGATAGGAGCCTCGAGCGAGCGCTCTCTCGTCAGATCTATTCTGGGCCATGAATGGAAGCCATTAGCAACAGGCTGCCGCAGATGAAGAAAATGCAGAACATTAATATTCCTCCGGCCACTCGCTTGTCAAAACCCACACTCCCATCAGAAACACTCCATCGGGCTGCAAGAGCTGCGGGGGGAACCCAGAGCGCGAGGGAGCGGAGCGCCTCCGCTCGCTCACGGGTGGCTTTCTTGTCTCTTTGACTCGTCAAATATACCCCCGGATAAATTATTACTCTCACCACAAAAGAGGGCTGTGGCAAATTGCTTCAATGGGTTTCCACTGAGGTAATTGTCGAGAATAAAGAGATTGACTTTTCTTTCCATGAAATCAGCAGGATAGTGGCAAGAGGGCAGAGAGAGAGAGAGAGAGAGAGAGAGCGAGCCTGGGAGAGAGGAAGAGGGAGAGAAATACATTGAGCCGGGAGGATTTGTTTCTGTTAGAGCTCTGCAGCGACTTCAGTGGGACGATAATGTTCACCGAGTCTGACTGGAGGAGTGTGACGCGAGTTCTCCTCTTTGGATACTTCAATTGCCTGAGCCCAAAGGCGGACCGCCGGGGCCGAACGCAATTGCCCGAGAAACGGGCGCAAAATCGGGACAAAACGAGAACCGCGGGGACAGTCGAAAGTCATCGGAGCCAGCTAACGAACTCCTCGGCGCAACTCGTTTTCCTTTTTGGAGCGGCGACGCGCTCCGATCCGCTGATCAGAGCCAGCTTGCCGCCGGTGCGGGTAAACAAGTGGCGATCGATAAAAGAAAAAAAAGGAGAAATAGAAAGAGTCGAGGCGGTGGCGTCGGGTGCTTTTGCCTCGCTGCGGCTGGCACGCGAAACCCAACACCCCTAAAATGCGGAACATGTGTAGGCATAGTCCCCGGGAGCTGTGGACAAACATAGACCGTGAGAGCCAGCCCGCGTGACCCCGGACGCCATAAACAAAAGTCCACGCTAGCCCCGTGACACACACACACGCACGCACACACACACACGCACACAACACGATACCGGCTCATAAAAAGACGCATTCGTTCCCGACTGCACCTGTGCCCGCTCGGCGCTAACCTCCCATCCGGGCGCGTTTACAGCGGGTACGTCGGCTGAGACGGCCGGGTGAGAATCAGTCAGGCCCTTAGACCTCAACGCAGACAGACTGGCAACCTGTCATTTGCACACCCTCCTCCCCCTCGCCCCGGGCTCGGCGTGCGGCTCGGCAAAGGTAACGTCGTTCGTAATTCAATCGACTTCGTCCGGCCTGGCAAGGGAGGAGGAAGAAAGAAACAGTGCGCGCCGTTCTCAAATAGGAACATGTGCGAAAAAAGAGTAATTGGCTTACGCGGCGTAGAAGAGGAAAGTCTTCCTCTCCGTTGCATCTGAGCCGGGGCTGAAGGAATGCAGGCAACACATCATCCCGACATGTTCAAGAGACAACAGCCGAACTCAGCTGAACTTGCCGCGGGCGATTGAGGCGGAGTGGAGTGGGGCTAATGCGTGTCGTGCAACGCTGGACCCTGTCAGCACAAACCCGAGCTGCTCAACCTCAAAAGGCCCAGAGTGTTCGACATCCAGCCACCCTTGCATCCGGGCACGCGAAAAGTCGGGACCGTTAAGAGTAAGGGCAAACAGGACCAGGGGCTACCGGTAGCACATGGCTAAGTCCGCACATAGAAGTGTTTGTGAGTGCGCACACACACACACACACACAAAACACACACACACTGGCGCACACGGCGGCGGAGGGGAGCACTGGCAGGGGCTGAATGTGTTTGCCCGCTCCAGGGGAGAGTGGAAGAAAAGGAGCAGAGGAGCTGAAACAAACACATGCTGGCTTCTATTAGTTGAGCTGTGGAGAGGGACGGAGGGGTGAGGAAATGTATTCATTCCTCCTGCCCCAACCGCGCCCCCCCCACCCCCACCCCCCCCCCCCACCCCTGTCCATTCTCATCCCTCCAACCCTCCTACCCCATTATCTCCATTCTGGAAAGGCGGCGGATGAAAGGGGCAACGCCCCCCCCCCCCCCACCCCCCCCACCCCCCCCTCCCCTCCACCCCCCCAGTGCCAGCACTTCTCCCTCCGAACTTACGCCCGACGCATTCTGACGGCTGCTTAATTGTACGTGATACAGGCAGGGCCCTTTCTCTTTCAAATCTAAAACAGATTGCCTCTCCCTGGGGAGGGGATTATTGGACAAGTAGGGATGACAAAGCAGGGACAGTGCAGCCCTCTGGGAGGGCGGAGGACGGAGGGGGTAAGCCTGCGGACGGAGCGCGCGTACACACTTTTTCCTGCGCGTCCCCCCCCCCCCCCCCGCCGTCCGCGCACGCCCGTGTCACGAGAAGATTATGTTGGTGTCCGTGTGTTTCCAATGGGCCGCACGTGAGGGAGACGACAAAGGGCGCGTGTGCGAGATCGAGCCCACGCGGCCGCGACAAGGTCTCCCCCCGACCGCCGCTCTCTTCCCCCCCCTTGACCGCATGTTCACACCTCCCCGTCTCTTATCTCGGCCCCTTCTCCCCCATCCCTCCTCCGCCTCCCCCTCCCTTGTGTCCCTCCTGACCCAGCTTTCTTTACCCCCGTCGCTAAGCCTGCGCTGCGCACGAATGCCCCGACGGCAACCTTCTCTTGCGGACCCGAATTACAAGACCCTGGCCACGGTTCATTTCTAAACTGTTGCACGCCACTCTGCGAAAAACTTTTCTTTACTCAACGCACCCCCCCACACACACACACACACACCCCCCACACCCCAACTAGTCAATTGGGACAGAGGCTCACGGCAGAGACGGCGGCAACAAGGCCACGGGCCTAAAAGGAAAAAAAAAAACAAAAAAAAGAAGGAATGCCCCGAATGTACTCATGGTTTTACGAACTGTTCAACGTGTGCAAGTAGAAGATTGAAGGCTGGGGGGAACGGCCATTCCTCCCCAATGCAATGTTTGCATGCCGTGACCTTCCCCGCTCAAACGAGAGGTTGAGCAAACATATGGGGGTGCTATTGTGAGCGACCCCATACCCCAAAAATAGACCCGGGGAGCGTGTCTCTGCGCAACCCGGATACGCATGGTGAGCTTCCCCGGAGACATGTCCGGAAAAAGTCAAGGACGCGGTGCGGGGCCGCGCATAGAGTGCGTTCAAAGTCGATGGAGGAAGGTTTGATCCGAACGGACAACAAAGGAGCCGGGAAAGTGGCTGACTCATCTAAAGACAGTCTTTCGAGATCCCACATAAATAAAAGCGTGCCAAACGCTCGCTGTTCAAATACTGGTCATTTGCAGCGATAGGGCTGTGCAATCTACTCCAGCGCTACTATGCAATCAGGCTAGTATGAGGAACACTATCATTAAGCTGAAGAGATAAACAAGTGCCGCAGGAGAGCGTGGTTTAGGAAATCTTTTCTTAACATGCTCGCACACAAGCGGGAACACACACAAACTCTAGACGAGCAGAGAAACACCCCCCCCCACCCCACCCCCCCCCGAAAAACGGAGCATCTGACGCAAAGATGCTGCCCTGCAAATGGATTTGTTTGATCAAAATCAGTTTTGATTCAGGCCAATCTGATCGCAGATGTACATCACTCTTCGTCCCGTTTCTCTTCGCCTCAGCGCTGTCCCAACTCTCATCGTCTGCCAGGCTTTTTCGGCTCATTGGAAACAAACAGAATCCCGCGATTTATAGAATGTCCCCGCTGTCAATGTTGACCCAATGCAACACGATAACATTCTGTCCGAGGGGGAAAGAAGAAGAGGAAGGAAAAAAGGGCAGAATAATGATTTGGAGAGCGAGAGGGGGAGGAAGAAGAAAGGACAGGTTTCATATTTGGGGTCGATGGGAATGAGGGAATGGAAACAGATGAAGCGTTCGTAGAAACATTCGAAGAAGTGCAGCACTTTCCGCGGGCCGAGCGCATACGACAGGCGACTTGCATATCCGATGCGCTTCTTCTCGTTTCTCGGAGGGGTCTGCCACGCGTTCCTCCCAACTTGTTCGTCGCCCCGGCCGGGGAGAAGCCGTGTTCGGGACGTGTGCGATTCACTGTCCGCTGGGAGTGAGTCCTCATCAGACGTACGAATGGCTTCACCCGCGGCCTACACGCACGCACGCACACACACGCACGCACACCTCAAAGGAGACCCCAGCGATGGCGGGGCTGCTACTGGAACAACGTTTGTCTTGGCAGGCGTCTGCCCACCCTCACCCTCACCCGCCCGCCCCACAACCCCCCCACCCCCACCCCAGGACCTAATTATTTGCAGCAGCTGCTCATGCCCTTGTTTGTAGCGCAGCGAGGCTAAACAGTTTAAAAGGATCTCCCCTTTTTCTTCCGAGCTGGCAGCGGCCCGAGCTGCGTTTCGGAGCGGCCCCAGAGCTGCCCCGCCATGCTCCGGGTAACGCAATCAGGAACTGGATCTCGGTGCCGCCGGGTGAAACAAAAGTCACGGGGAGATTTATGGACGGGGCTTGTCAATACTCAAATGTTTGGAGGTGGGCTCCTCCACATATCCTCAGCTCTCTCTCACCCTCTCTCTCTCTCGCTCTCTATCTCTCTCTCTCACTCACAGTAACACAAACTGGCACTGCCAGCACACTGAAATGCAAGCCAGTCTGTTAGGTTTTTTTTGACTAATTGTGCCCAAGACAAGCAACGAGCTTTGATGTGAGGCATAGGTTTGCCATTCGGGGAAAACTAGCTTGGAAAGATAGACTCCTGAGGGCCGGCACGGTGATGCAACACACTAAAAAACCCTTGAATCTCAAGTCCCTCACTTGGTCCTGAATTGGGGACGGATTGATATCATATCACTTCACATAAGCATGAAGGATCGACTCGAGAGAAAACAGCCAAACCCGGGGCTTTTAGGTCCTCAGAGCGTTCAGACGTCACCTTGTATGCGAATCTCACCTCTGAGAGGCACACAAGCTCTCAAATCTTTCAACCGCCCCGATACTCGACAACGCGCCTCAGGAGCGAGCGAGTCCCCCCTCCAGACACCTTGAAAGCAGCACTCATCGCGACCTATTGGCGGTTGTGTTAAATACTTCAAGTAACAAGCAGGAAGTGTAGCTACGGCTGGTTTACCAAGGTAAACACCAATTCACACAACAGCAGCTTTCACCCATACAACCTCCTCTCCTCTGAGCCCGCTCGCTGTCCACACTGCCCCTCACAGCTGCACAATCTCCATTTGCAAACAACTCTCTCTCTCACACTCACACACACACACACACACACACACACACAACACACACACACACACACAGTGCCCGGAGCTAGGGTATAAATACTATACATCATATTCCCACTCCGCTGGCAAGTCCCCCTTCTCACTTGACTTGGGTTAAATGGCTGAGGTGAGGTGTACACTCCAGCGAGCCCCTGCCTCTCTACTCAGCTCTGACAGTGTGTCCGGAAAGCGGCTCTTCAGCAGCTCATCCATTCAGCGCACACTGACACGACCTGCCAGGGGTGCACTCCGAATGAGATTTATGAAAAATCTTATCTGGGCTGAAGTGAGGGAATGTTTAATGCCATGCTGAGTTCTGGGAATGTTTAGGAGGAGGAGGGGGGGGCGGGCTTTTATAATTCCCTCGTATGAGAATTGACAGACTTGGAGAGCAAACGAACCATCAGACAGACAGACAGAGACAGATAGGCAGGCAGACAGAGAGACAGATAGATAGACAGACGAATAGATACGTCACTGGGCCCTTGTGGAGGTTCCAACACGACAAATGTGGGAGAAAACACATTTTGAAGAGTGATAGGACAGAGCATCCATGGGGGAGAGCAAGAAGTGCAAACTTAAGAGTTGTATACAGAATGAAGGATGACAGACTCCCCGTTGGATATCTAAGGATGCCCCTTTGAGCTGATCAGTCATTAACACGGCATAACTTATCCCTCCTAAATGACAGCGGGCTTCATCAAATTCCCCAGGGGCTTCCTTTCACTTTTTTAGACGTCTTGCCCCCCCCCCACCACCACCCCGGGAAAGCAGAAATGAACAGACGGGTGCCTCGTGGATCGAGGGGGGAAAAATGACATTAAAGGAATGCGCTGCCTTCTAATCCCTCGAGACGGAGGAATTTGCGACGGAGGGAATTCCTGTCATTCACTTAGGGGAAAGAAGAAAAAAAAACCCGTGAGGTCCAGCGCGCACAGAGCCGCGGCTGTGCGGGCTGCACTTGTGGAGCGGAGGTCTGCGACAGTGCACAGGCTCCCGGGCGGGCAGCGGAAAAGCAGTGGGGAGAAGGGAGGCGGAAAACGGAGAAAGACACACAGAAAGTTCGGTACCTGAAAGGCAGGAGAGTGGGAGGCGAGGCTGAGGTTCCTCTCTTGTTGTGCGCTTTCCTCTCTCTCTCTCTCTCTCTCTCTCTCTCTCTGTCTTGTGCAGCTCTCGCATAGAGAGGTAGGGTGAGGGGGGGGGGGACCACACAGCTCCTGGAAGACAACCTCTCTCCTCTAATCCTCTCGCCGATGTGATGACACTCTCTAACCTCGACCATCTGTTGAAACACGTCCCGGAGCAGTCAGCGGCGCAGCTCCGTGTCAAGAAAACCCCACTCACCCCTGCCCAATCACAGCCCGGCTGCTGGGTGGCTCCTGGCTGCAGGAGGCAGGGACAAGGACACAGCGCTGCGCTGCGCTCGCGCGCGCGCGCGCGCACGCCCGCCCCCGCGCACGCACACACACACACAGACGCGCGCGTGCGCGCAGACTCCGGGAGATGGAGGCAAGAAAACCCCCCAGTCATCGTAACCTGAGAGGCAGCGTGAGTAGGAGGAAGGGACAGGGAGAGTGAGAGGAGTGGAAAGAGAAGGAACGGGAGGGGGGGAGAGAGAGACGGAGAGAGAGAGAGAGAGAGGTGAAAGCAGTGATGGACGAAGTGATGTAGATATGTCATTATTATTTACAAATGCTTGCTGATAAGGCACCATTTACGCGTTCTATCTATATCTGTCTATCTATCTATCTATCTATCTATCTATCTATCTATCTATCTATCTATCTATCTATCTATCTATCTATCTATCTATCTATCTATCTATCTATCTATCTATCTATCTATCTATCTATCTATCTATCTACCCATCTATTCGTATTCATTATCTTTCTTTTTCTTCTTCTTCATACAGGGGGATTTAAATATCCATACCTTTTTTCCACAAGGGATAGTGAGTGAAAGGCAAATCCCCTCATGTGTTTTAGGATCATAAAACGTAGCGATGCATACAGAGTGAGAAGTGAGTGACTTTTTAACCCCTGTCCCTATTGGGACTCCTAGGAAGGGGCAGGGAGAGAGAGGAGCAGGGTGAGACAGGACCGAGGTCCTGCAGTGATGGGTAAGAAGATGCAGATATAATCATTTTGTGAACTTTTTTGCGAATTACAATGCTTATAATAAATCCTCACGGTTCGAGGCGCAAGTACTGAATTCTCTGTCGGTGTGACCCCTTTCCTCCCGCCTCTCGCCCTGCAGCCGCAGAGTATGTGGTCCTGGAAATAAACCTCAAAAAGAGAAGCAATAAAATTCTGTATTGGTTCCGTGGTGGGAATGCCGTTGGCACTCAACTGCTACATCTCAAGGCACAGAAGTGCAGGCAGCAGCCTTCGCACCTTGGTGTGATAAATCCTTACAGTCCCTCGACTGCATTCCTCCCCTTCACCACCTATTGCCTTAAGTTAAAAAGGAGGGCAGAGGAGAAGGCACTAAAATTACAAAGCCGAGGAAGGAGCGAGGTGGAGGGAAGCAAAGATAAGGAGCCGCGAGGGTTTACAGCCAGATGTCAGTGGCCTGATAGGGCACAAGAACACCTCGCCGTCGACCATTCGGCCTCGACGCCGTTACCGGCGCGTTTCCTTAAACGAATCAACAAACCTTCCGCCCATTCATGCAAAACAGAGGGAGCGTGAGGTGAGAACGGCCGTCGCTTTAATCATTCGCCAAGGACACTGTCCCGCTCACTGATCCATTAAAAAAGGATTACGAGCCCCGATGATATTCAGGGGCGACATCAAAGGCGCGCCCTAATGAGTTAATGCCCGTTTGATATCCGACGGCATCACAATGAGTTAATCAGAGGTGTGAAGCCGCAGACAAAGGGCCTCAAAATGGCGCGTTTCCATTCTATACGCAGCGGGCCTCTAATAAATACTGTTGTGTTGGAAGACGGCGCCTAATGAGCGGTGATTAATGGTAGATCGTCTTTGTGTATTTGAAACTACGCTTTGAAAGGGCAGGTCGCACCTCCCTGTCGACCGGCGGAGCTTCATCTGCGTTCAAGTCGAGTTCGAGTGTGCCGCATTTTTTTTCAACGTGGGTGCCCCCAGTTAGTTTCCCCGTCAGGTTTACATCTGAGGATATTGGATTAAACTAAACAAAGCCTATTTTCACCAGGGACACGTGAAACCCCCCCCCCCCCCCCCGGCCCGGCCTGATGTTTGGAACAGGGGCAGCGGTGAGGGAGGAAAAAGGGCCTTCGGGGGGAAAAGAGCTCAAATTAGATTAACTAAATTCACAAAGACTGTCCCCAGCCCCTCCTGCATGGCTACACATATCCCGGCCCACACCTCCAACCCCAGCCCCCATTCTCACGGCCGAAAGGTTTCCAAAGGGCCTTCAGGCAGGCCAGGGGCGACCAAATCCCTGTGCTCTTTACTGGATTAAAGATGGCTGCCCCACTGGGGGAGAAGGGCTGTTTTTTCATAAGCTGAGCACATCTGTAAACATCATAAATCCATCCAGACAGAAGAGGTTATCGGCCTGTGTTTCTGTCGGGAAAACATCTTCAGCAACATGGATGCACGGACCTGCCCAGAGACCAAAACTTTTAAGAGGACAGCGCATACCATCCCCTTCCCATTTTCACTTGCACTGGTGCACACAAGAGCGACAAAAAAAAAAGAGAAGAGGGAGGTCTATAAAACGGCCTCATCTTATGAATGACTGAATGACCTGCAGGGGGGCCAGTGGTGCCCTGCTCATTCCCATTCACTCCCCTTCTCCCCATCTTCACTTCTGAGGCAATTCACCAAGTCCATCATGGTGGGTTTTTAAAAGAGACATTGGCTTTATGGTGACTGCTTTGCTGTTATTTTAGACCTCTCTGCGCCCCCACCGCCATACAGTACAATGCCACACTCTCGCCTCTTGTCCAAGCGTTCCCCCTTTTACACTGGATCCAAGCCCTCCTTCTGTCTCCAACTCGTTTCCCCCTCTCTCCCTTCCAGCTTCACAACCATCAGTTGGGCCTGCAGGTGCAGGCAGAGGCCAGTGTTGGGGGGCTGCTCGGTTCACTAGCCCCATTCTCTGCGGCTGAATGAGATACATAGGGGTGTCATAGCTGTGCCAGCGCCGAGTGCAAGGGCTGGAGGATCCCGCCAGGACGTGGAGGAAGGCAAATCTAGGGGTGACATTGTGTTGTGCGAGGCAGCTTTTTAAATGCCAAACGCATGGCTGCCGCCATGCTTGTCTCTCTCTGTAACATAATGCAACTGGGGTGTGTCAGATCACTGCCCAGTGTACGTACTGAATGCATCAGCTGCTTAAGATCCTTTAGAATCAGGATGTAAGACACAGGTAATGCTTGTGCCAGGGATGAGCCTGTTTTCAGAGGATAAATCCGGGCCTGATCAAATCTGCACTTTCACTGGTGCCCAGGGGCCCTGACACCTCAGAGGGTTCATGCCAGAGAGGCACAGCTGTGAGCTGGGGATGACTAGGATACAGTTGGGGGTGGGGGGGTTGGGTGGGGGGGCAGTGGATACGCATACTTGGTCATGAATGTACACTGTTAGGGGCAGAAATGAAAGACAGCAAAAAAGCAGAACAGAAGGGAGACAGGAGTACAGTAGGTGATGGAAAAAAAGGGGGGGAGAAAGCTGGGGATGGGGCGGGGGGGAAGGGTGGGGGGGCTGTGCGGTTCAGTGGCAGATGAACATGCAGCACAAGCATGTTGGCCGGGGCTCCCCACACGTCGGCCCTCCCGCTGTGGCGCGCATGTGCCCTTGGACTGCAGGTATGCGCTTTAACACGCATGAAAAATGCACAGCCCGAGAGGCAGCGCAATTATGATGACAAATGCCCTCAGAGTCGGGTTCCAAAACGATTCTATGCCCTGGGTAAACCGATACGTTCACACTTTTACCGCCTTAGCATTGCGGTACCCCGTCATGCGCGTGGATTATGTATAACTCAATTACGACAGTGTTACTTTTCAACAAAAATGACCTCTGTCGAGTTGTGGAAACAGCATTTTTTAGGGTAACTCTACTACCAAAAACGTGTAATTTGAGGTTACTCTCGTTTTTAAACAGCTCATTGAGCTATTGCCCTTTTCTTGTTATTCACAATGAGTTAAGTGTGTTGATGGAAACATGCTTTGTACGGCTGGAGGAGTCAATTCACAGCTAACGCACCAAATATTAACACTGTATATCAAGAGGTTTTAGTCTTTTTTAACATGAAAAGGTTGCCGGCCATCGCTCCAATAACCATCTAGGCTGACACCTATTCCTGACAGCTCAGCGTCAGGGAACAAATAAGTAGTGCTGCAGACAAAAGGAACACACTAACACATAATGAATTCATTAACAGCGACCCGAGATCGAGTGTTAGGTAATGATGATAGGATTTAGGGGTCTGTTAATAATGACACCCACCAGCAGACTTCAGTCAGATGCCAGATGTGCTATCACCTCCGTAACAGATGTTTACATGGTTCTCAAACATGGCTACCACCAACAATGTAAAGGCCACTTCTGCCTACAGTACTAGATAACATCACATTTTGATAACATGATCCAATCTTGGGGTCTTTAACCTGCAGAGATTGATCTGAAACGACATTTGTTCAAAGTAGTTAACGTGTTTATCCTCTCCCTGTAACGTAAAGCACAAATAACTAACCTTAATTGAAAGCAATTGTTTCCATAAGACACACCGCCTTTATGTTGCAGTCACATGTGTTGTTCGTCAATTGAGTTGACTTAATCCGTCTGCTGTTCATTTCTGATCCCAGGCAAAATATAAATATGATTTCCATTCAAATATCCAATGACAGGTAGTATTGTTGGTAATGAAAAACAGGTGCAAACACTTACCAACTTCCACATATCTAGTGCAAGAAGAATGTAGCCTATATTGGACAATTCTTGGCAAGAGAAAAAGGTAAATGCATCCAGATTTCCAAATAACAACAACTGTCAGGACAGGCTACGATGCCTTGGCTCTCTCTTGCTGCCAGAGGCACTTAGGAATGTAGAGAGATCAAACCTTTAACATTGTGTGGCAAATAAGGGAACCCATAGCTTCCAAATCAATGGTCAGATCAGGTCGTCAAATCACATACATCTCAAGTGTGTTTGTGTAGTGCTTTGCCTTGAATGCTCCTGCAACACAGCCCTTACTCATTATTCCCTGCTTACAGTATTTCTTATGCTCAGTCCTGATAAAATCCAGTGGTAGTACTGTGAACCACGGTTTCAGACATCTGATGGACCACCCGGTTTTCTGTCTCAGAACGAGATCGGGACCTTGCAAGAACTTCTGCAAAAGTTGGACAAAGATAGCGCGAGAAGCCATTCCCATTATTCCCCCTTATCTGGTGAATCACAGGATGAAGGCAGCGATTTGGGGCGGCCTTAAGGTCCAGTAAATGGATAAATGGCTGGGAACCAGTGCTGTAAGCTATGAAGATGAGAGATAAATACGACAGGGAGATACTGAGAGCAGTCCCTGGATCCAAATCAGAAGATGAAAGACATTCTGCTGTTTTAAGACAATGGCGGTCATGTAGTGACTGATGTCCACAAACAAAGCCCCGGGGACCCTTTCAGACTGCAGTACTACATGCTGCTCGTACTGTAGTTTTGAATTTACTTTAAGTGCCTTTGTGGAGAACGACACTAGTGCATTTTAATGGGGAAGGTAAGCCCGAGAAGTATCACTTTGCGTCCTGTCCAGCACCTCCAATGCTTCTTTTGCCTCATTAAACCAACCCCCCCCCGCCCCCCACCCCCCCCACCCCGACAATTCAACTGTCCTCACCTTGACACGAACAGTCACCACAAATTGTTCTCACTTCAGTCTCTTCTTTTCCTTGTCTTGTGTGAGGCATTACCATTTGCTGTGCAATCTTTCTTGAACAACTTGAACAACAACTTGTGTCTGTTGTTTGTAGTGGCCAGGTGAAAAAACTGTATGATGGCCACAGATTGGGGCAACATGGTAGCCTGATGGACAGCAGTGTTGCTTCACAGCGAGAAGGTTCCTGGTTGGATAATAATCCGTTCATCGTGGATGGAAACAGGCTGCACTGAACAGCCTGGTCTTTTTTAAACACTAATAGAGACGCGGAGAGAAAAGGCAGCACCTTTGTGAGCTAATTGTACTAATACAATTAAGTTGGCTGATACAGACAGCAAATTGAAACGGTTATCAGGCTGAAAAGAGCTGTAATTCTCTGCGAGAGCTTTGCCGAAGGAGTTCATCTTGCTCAGCATAAAATATGATTTAGCGCCACCTGAACATGAACCCGTTTGCCTGGAACTTTCAATAAGCCAAGTATATATTTTAATCTCGACAAAGAATGTGTTTCTGTCTCCAAAAAAAGATTTATTAGAGATAAAGGGAAAAATGCACTGGTAAAGCATATCATTGACCCTGCGAGCGGAGTTCCACTGCAGCCACAAATCAACAGACTCCACACCACCAAACAATAATGCATTCAACAAATAATCATTTCCCTTCATACCCTCTGACTCCGCAGACTCCACTCAGTCTCCTGGGTAGCAGAAAGCGGCCGATCCAAAAGTGTTTGTTTACGCTGGTACTCTGCGCGAAAAACAGGCCAGCTCTTTGTTAACTTCTAAAAAAAAAAAAAAAGAAATACCCCCAAAAGACACAGAGAGGAGGCAGTAATTGGTGTCACCAAGCCAGCGTCCAGCTCCCTCCTTCCTGTCTCGGAGGAGCTTTTGGAAGTCTCATTCTCGCCGAGTGGTGCTCCGTTTCCGGAAGCCTGGCTAATCCTCTCAGGCGAGAAGGTGAAAGGCAGGGACAAGGAGAGAGACAGAGAGGGGGGAGGGGGGGGGGGGGGGGGGGGGGCGTACGTGGGAAGGAAGCCCCCTATGTGCATCGCAACGTTCAAAATGCCTTGTCGAAAATAATCCCATAAAGCCTGCCGCCGGTGGCCTGTTGAGGGGGAGAATTGGGCTTTGCGTGGGGCAGATATGGCCACTCAGCTATCCCCTCGGAGGCCCTCGACTGTCCCCCCCGGGGCCACGATAAGGACCCAGCCTTCATTTGTCGGCGGAGTGCGAGAGCGTGGTGGGTCGGGTTAGAACGATAACGGCGACCGCCGCGACGCTGCTTTCAGCAGCCACCAGAGCGGCGAGCTGCGATCTGCAAGCCTAATGGCGAGACGCGAGAGCTGGCTCACTGACACGCACCAGTGTCCACATGGAACACCCGGTGCCCACACTATTTTAATTAGCGTACGCGCCATGTTTTCTGTGCCCCAGCGAGATGAAAATGCAGGGATGTGGCTGCGGCTTTTAACAGGGTGTTTGTTGAGTTCCTGGGCGAGGGGGAAGCGCTTGCGGCCCTGCGTGATTTGTGATTCGCACGCGGGTGGGAAGGGAGGCCTTTTTAATCTGTGCCCCGGACTCTGCTTCCTCCCTCCCTCCCTGGGGGAAAGTCGGTGACGCGGGCGTCACAACTGCACCGCCACTGGGACGTTTACGAGCCGCTGAAGGGCTACAACACGCAAAAGATCATTTGGAGGAGATTGAGTACAAGAGGAAGGCCCTCCCCGCCCCTGTACTCCCTCAGTCAGCCTCTTTAAACCCTTGGAGTTTTCTTTTTTGCCCTTTACATCTACCTCTGTTTTCCTACTTTTAAGATTTACTCCGCTGCTCAGTACCACTGTGGCCATCCCCTGAACTCTGAAAACAAATGGCTATTTAGCAAAAAGAGCCAGGAGGGACAGCTCACGGGAGGGAAAACCACCGGAGTCAGGTCTCCAACAGGTGCAAATTCCAGTGATGCCTGCGTGCGTTCGGACACTATTGTGTCTCTGTAAACCCGGGCCAGGTAGCACACTGTAGGTGATGGCCAGCCGAGATGTCTGACAGCTAGACCCGCTTTCATGCCTGATATCAGCTTGAATTTTTAGATTGTTGTACCGTGTGTGCCTGTGTACCCTTCTTTATACCAGCACTCACAACGAGTAAATCATCTCAAGGGTCAAATTGTTTTGTAAATGTATTGAAATTAATACATAAAATTATTGACTGTAACACATCCAACAGGTTTCCATTTTGCACTCAAACTGCAGTCTCCCAAGTCTGGCAACATCGCACAAGAGTCTGGAACTGTGTGGGTGGGTGAGCACTCATTTGAAGAAAACTCCCAATAATCCAATTAAGCACATAATTTCCTTTGGTACACAGGAATTGAATCAACTGTCAGTGAGCAGCCGAGTCAGAGGGAGTGAAAAGCGAAAAAGAGTGGACAGAGAAAGGGTAAGAAAGGACTCTTCTGTGTACTGCTCAGCTGCTGCAGTGAACAAAATGCAAACAAAGCTTTGAAGAAAGAGGCTTTAGATCTCTGCAAACATGACGGGCCCTCCCATGCTCCACTTTGTAACTGTCCTGCTTGGCTGGCGATCAGCTCTCTGGTCCAGGACCAGTGTTTAGCAGAGGTCTCTTGACCGAGAGCCAAGCTGCCTTTCATAGGGTGCAAGCATGTGTGTGTGTGAGTGTGTGGCTGTGTGTGCGTGTGCGTGTGCACCCATGCTTGAATATGCATGAGAAGAGATGGGGCTTCTCCACTGTTCTGTGTGTTGTTGTATCGCAGGACTCATACTCACAGTGACAAAAGTGAAGTGGAAGCAAAATAAGAGGGGCAATGTGAATGCAGGGGCTGCATCAACTTCATTATTCGTTACATGCAATAATGAGCATCGAGGTGAAAATATTCACAACACGCGTCCATCCTGACTCATACCTGAACCCTGGCACTGACCTGTGTTTCATGGACTTCCTTCTCTCAGAGATGACGGCGATATGAAGCAGTTTCGTGGAATACACTCCTGCGAAGAGGGGGGATGTTAGAGGGCAGAAAAACAGTGCAGGAATTCAGAATATCCTCCTCGTAAGTGCTTATCTTCCCTCTTGGGGCATGGAATCTCAGCCACAATGACAAGGCCAAAAAGGAAGATCATCGGAGAATTTCTGTTAGAGACACCCAGTAAGAAATTGTTTTCTATTATAATGTATTTCCCACATCTGATATGATTGAACGATCGGCTTTTTAGGTTTTTTTTAGGGGCATGTACAAGAGACACAATCTTTTGCTCGACATTCCTGAAACGTACAGTCAGAAGAACAGTTAAATTTAGACATGAAGCCGATTAAAAGCAATCCGGGTTCTCCTTCCCTCCCTCCAGTCTGTTGTCTCTAGTATTTTACCGAAACCATCTGATAACACTGCCGTGTGTTCACTCAATTATTGTAGGTGAAACTGGCAAAGGCAAGGGCTACAAGGCAGATATACAGTGAGATAAGACGTTTAAGTGAAATACATTAATTAAAAAACAGATTATAGAACATAATCACAAATATATAAAACGTGGAAAAGGAGTCAAATGAGTTTTTCCATCATTAGTAAAAAGTTCTATATACTAAGTCACAGTGACTGAAGTATATTCTGGCTTACACTGCAGGGGGTGGTGGGGTCCATTTGATAGCATGGGGTCCACTTGATAGCACAAAAGGGAAGAAAAAAATAAATCGCTTCATTTTGCGTAGCTCGGGTTTAAACTGTGAAAATTGGTGCTCAACTTTTCTTTCTCCAAGTCTTCATATCCTTAAAGAGAACCTCTCTTAATTCCTCTCTTCATTTCCTGTTCCCGGGTTCCAGGTCCAGATGGCCAGAGGATCCAGAGAACATCTGTAACGGAATGACTGAAGACTTTCATGACCCAACTGATGCCGGGCAGGATAAAGCAAGTGGGAGGTAGAGGGATTTGTTGTATAATAGTCCCGATAACCGGCTTTAGACATAAATTGACTGCATTTGTGCAAAGAGAAATGGAAGATTTTACTGGCATAATAACCTTTAAACTTGTGCGAGGAAGGCACGGTTAACACACATCCGCATTCAGAGATCTCACGTTTCCATTGTGGTGATGAACTCAGAAATCCTGCCGCTGAACTCTGCGCGAGGGTTCCATCCAAATTCCGAAAAAACTGGAAAAATAGTGCCTCATTTTACGCAGTGATGAATGTGTTTAGCTTGGTGTCAAACACATGAAACTGTACACATAAGAGAGAAAGGGATAAAACATGTTGAAGGCTTTATAGACCCCTTGCCACATATTGTACACCACTTGAGCTGATGGTGAAATCAAAACTGTACGCTGAATGGATTAAAAACAGTCATAAATATTACAGCCTGCAGCTAAGATAAACATGCTCTGGAAGCAGAGAAGAAGAAAAAAAGAATCACAGCTGTGGAAGAGTTTTCTGCACTTGTCTAGTCCCATCCAGGTATGTTATGAGAATGACAGATATAAAGTGACAGGTTTACAGTAGGCTGTAAAAACAAGTATTCTTCTAATCTGATTATGGTTATGCCTAAAATAAGAGGGACAACAGTAACACAATAAGGAAACCTTCTCATATTCTCCTCATATTACAATGCTTGTTTAGCCGTTCATGTGAAAGCATGTTACGGTTGTTGGAGCCTTCAGCCACTGAAAAAGCGTAGGTCAGTTGAACGAGGCAGTGCTGGGGTAAAGGCACTGGTCCAGTACCTGAAGCTCACACTGGTCACCCCTTGCCTCAGTGGAGCCTGGTCCTGGCTCCTGGGTCAGTGGAATGTGGCAGTGCTGCGTCACTCTCTTTTCTGTCTTCTGCTCTCTCTTTCCTTCCCTCTCTCCTTCTCTCCCTCCTCGTCTCTTTACCCTCCCTCCCCGTTCTCTCTTCTCCTGTCTCTCTTCCTTTCTTGTCTTTCCCTCTTTCTATTCTTATGATTCCCTGACCACACGTCGGACCCGGGATCTCCTCGTCCCTGGAGTGTAAGGAATCTACCTTAGGCATTGGGGAATCGCTTGTGTATATGCCTTGCTCTCTGATTCTGATGATGAGTAAAGACATTTCTTGGGGAGTGAGGAACCTGGGCGAAGATCAATGGCACAATTAAATGGTCAATGTGGCGGCAAGGAAGTATCTTGGTCTTTACTAAAACTCTGGTGAAGGTCAAAGTATGTAGATACCTCTCATGGCAAGAGGGGCTCCATTACCGGGTGACCCCTGTTACCCAGTCAATGCAGGGTTGTGTAAGCGGAGCCAGGGGTAACCCAAAATGAACGGCAGACGGGGGGAGTGTAGGTGGTGGAACTGCGTGGTCCCAATGGTTACCCAGGAGTTGAAGCCATATATGAGTCTAGCAATCTAGTGAGTAAGTCCCATCATGGCGTTCTGAGTGCCTGGATGCACAGGTCTATCATCACATAATACCCGGCAGGAGTATCTTGTGATACCAATTCGTCCTTTACATAGTCTGCCAGGCTGTGAAGATAGACCTTGCATAAGCCAGAGTGGTTCCATCGGCTCTGACTTGCGCTGGTGTGAAAGTCTGTGGAGTAGTCTGCAACCTATCAGTTGCCCTGTTTTAGTGATATTAATCCACCTGGCAACTCAAGACCACATCCCTCAAACCCAAAAACCTTGTGCATCTCGGAGGAAAAAGTGGATAAAGAGGTGCATGCTGGAGTCCCACCCCATGGCTCCCCAAAGTAGTTCATCAGGGACTATCCACAGGACTGTCAGATCCCCAAGATCTGACACGGCTCTGCAAACGCCCGTTTAAGGTTGTCAGCACCTGCTCATGTGCTTCTCCCACCTCTCTGGCTCCTGCTGCTGAGGCCCTCATAACAGCTTCATGTTGCTCCAACACAATCTTGATGTTTTTGAGCCATTCAAGCGCACTGTGATCTGTGTGATCTGCACTGTGTGCTGGATCCATTACTGGCCAGATTGTCCATTCAAGTATGTACATTGCAGACCCAAATACAACACTGGAGAGGGTGCTGTTTCTGATGTGGATTTTATTCAGTTTACGGCCCCACACAAAATGGTGCACCCACACGACTCACGTGGCTGCATTTGAATGGCGACTGGAAAGATAGGTCAGGTGCCTGAGACAGAGCTGATGCTGCTGTGCATTGCAGATGGAGCACTGATGAAGGATAATGCTCATAATTGGCGGATTTTCGGGGGTGACACTCACTCGCAGGCAGAGGCAGAAGGCAGCTTGGGTTGCTGGGGTACAAGACCGATCATGATCAAGGAGAGAAGGCAGGCTGGGTTACCAGGACAGGAACGGATTAAGGTTTCGGACAAAGGCAGGAGAACAGGATGGCATCCAGGGGAGATAGGTGAAGGTAAAAAAGGTGAGAGTAGTTGACCAGACAGGGGGAGTGGCTGTGGGAGTGACAGGACAGCGGTGGAATTTTCCACTGCAATGCGGTACTGGTTCTGGAGCGGCTTGAATGCTGTGCTGGATCCTGGACCCGCACCATGGCCCTGTCTCCACCCAACGCTGCTACTGTGGTCACATGTTCCATCAGGCTCCACTGGACCTGGGACCTCTGGCATGAACCTGACCAATTTATATTATTACTGAGTACCTGCATATGCACACTTCATTGCAACCCAACTGTTAGATAGTAGATGACTGTGAGTTTTTCCTCGCTCCCATTGCTTTAGCATGTTCATGGTGTCTTGTTTAGTTTTGTTGGGCTCTGCTCTGTGTATGTTGCTTGCCATCTTGTTCATGTGCAGTGTATAATATTTTTATGAGCAGGCATTTTAAAGAAAACTGAAGTTGAAGTTGTTATGGCAGCAATGTTTTCTCTTTTTATGTAATTTCTTCAGTTTAGATGGAGGCCTGCATGATATGACAGATGGAATGTTTAGCTGACAAATTCTTATTTTGACATTCATGGAAAGTGAAGATTAGGGAGGTGTTCAGCTACATGTGAAGTTCTCTGAAAAGATGCCAAAGAGATCAAACACATTTCAACCATTTTGCAAACACATCTTTAATCCAGTAATATACTGCAAACTTTCTGATAAATCAGAGTAAATCATTCCATTTAGGGAAACTGTCTTAAATCTCATTTTGGAAAGAAAAAAACAACTCAGCTCAGCCACAAATATGTTGAGTCAAAAAGTTTGACAGAAACGGCCTATAAAATGTGCTCTGTGCACTTTCCACATCACATCACGTTTGCCATATGAACCCCATGCTCTTGGCACCGTGTGTAATGACATTACACAATGGTGTTCCATGTCAAACAGCAAGTTGGTCCTCTCGCATCACCAGCCAAATAGAAATCACAACCTCAAGTTTTATATCCAAGTCAAAGAAAACTAGGCTGCTGGCACCACAAATGTAGAAATCTGGATCAGCAGGAAGTCAAAGGGCTCTCACTTCAATGTCTCTGCTACCACAATTAAGAGTTCATAAATTTAACCCAGAATGTAAAACACTTCAAATTGAGCCCTTTTGCACTGCATCTGACTGACAAGGCCACTACGCTCCAAATTACTCACAGGCACACAGCAGGCAAACAGAGTGTTTGGCTGGGATGTGTGTGTGGTGCCAGTGTTCTGTACACTCGCCAAACTTTTGGAGGCAATTGTCAAGGGCATGCAAGCCTTGGCCCTGAAAGCCATCTGGAAAGGAGCAGAAATGCCACTATTTGCAGCTATAAATAGAACAAATAAGGCCCACAACTGGAGTGATAATCCCTCAACAATGTAGCGGCTTTGCGACACTACTTAATGTTCCATGGCAAGACTTAGATGGATCGTCCTGATCCACCTCAGTGTCATGTTGTTCCTCCCAGATGAAATGACCTCTGAACACATTATAATACTGTCAGAGCGGCAGAAAGGCCACATGACCTCTGACCCGGTTCGGAGGAGTCAGAGAGAGGATTAATGTTTTCCACCACTTTAACCATGGATTCTCACTACATTCCCCTCGAGTCAGTGGGTTCTCTTAAGGACTCTGAAGTGGAGGAAAAGACTACATGCTACACTCAGTTACATACCAATTTCCCGAAGGGCATATTGGTGAGAGGGCAACAGGTCAGAACAGTTTTGATATTTACATTTAACAATATTCTCAATAATGTACTACAAAAATCTGTTACATTTGTTATGCATCCAGAGGTCCATTTGCACCATTATGGCCAAAAGCCTCACCTGGCAACCCCTCCCGTTGCCAACACTGAGTCGATACTGTACAAATGAGTACATGGTGGCAACTCCCCATTTTTACACTGGCAAATAGCAATTCCCCAATGGTTTGTTTGGTTTGCTCCTTCTTGCCTGATATGGGGCTGATATATTAGCCATCCTGCCACATTCGAACAGAGCCAAGTTGGGTTGGTGCAGACCACAACACAAAACAAAGGAACACACACAGAAAAGAGAGTCCGCCCTTGTCATTTTTTATTAGTTTGAAGGCCAAATATCTGTGCTAGCTGCTGTTGGAGATGAAACGGTGAGCAGGGAGCCAAAAAGTGGCCATTACGTTATTAGTAGCAGGAAGGAGACCAAGCCTCCAATCCACAGAGATAACTTTGCCAAAACCAGAGAATGTGTATTCAAGATAGTCAAAATTTTCTTTGCTACTGTTCTTGCACTTAGACCGATGTTGCCATTTTTTTTTTTACTACATTTCCCCTCCAGTGTCTGATTTCCCATTTGGGCATTATCAAAGTGCTCCGGTCGATTTAGAAGGATCTTTTTATTAAAACACCCTGAAAAGATTGGCTCCCCCCTGGCTCACACATAGTGCGGTGAAACAGGTACTAAAAAAACTCGATGTTGATAGAAAAGTGTTACCCACTAACGTGTTTAAATCCCAGGGGGAGGCAAATATGCTCGGACTAAACTCGAAACATATTGAAGCATGAAAGCTCCCACATCCTCTTAATGATAGCAAGAGAACAACACAACAGCACTGTTCCCCAATGTTATCCTTAATCCCTTTCTGAGTTGCACCCCATCAGTGGAAAAAAATACACTTTTCCTTTTAACAAGGTGCTACAGACAGTTCAAGATTCGTCTTGACAAATGAGCAGCAGAGTCAATCTTTTCCCCCTTTTAGTCTGACACCAGTATCAACTCTGGGCTAAGTTTTAAACACATACCAATCATTATTGGCAAGTTTGTTCTGGCCATTCACTGGATGGGAAAAGGTTATCAGATATCAGGCCTCAGTGTTGTGTGAACCAGAGCCCGAGGGTGATTTTCTCTTAAAGAATACGGCCTTGCTACGGCCTCATTTTTAAGCCAGACGGGGATACAGTCCCCATGCGATAGCACAGACACGTGGCATTGTCAAGTTGTCAAGGCTGATGAATACTGAGAAGCACTGTAAGCTCTGCATAAAATAGTTTTGAGATACATGGTGTCCATCATAGATGTGTTTAGAAATATTTTAAATACGGCTTTGCGGTTACATTCAATGCAGATGTGTGTGTGTCTGTGAATGCATCATTTCCACTTACAGAGCTCAGGACTTGACATAGCAGATAAAACAATTACCGAGTGGACTCTCCATTTTCTTTCCCATATCAATCTCCCTGACTACATGCACTGTTGTATGTGTGTATCCCGGGGAGCTGAGGAGTCTGGTGGTACAGAGAAGCTCAGGTTAAGCTCAGACGGCACATAAATCAACTTCTACCCCTATCCTCTTAACTTCTTTCCTTTTCCACCAAGACCTCCCAGTTTCCCCAGGCCCAGCAGTACCACAAGCAGCTGTATCATAACAGCGCTAAATCATCTCCGCCACTGGTCTGGACAAACAACCTCGCACAAGAACAACACTACATTATGCCAATCTATGCAGGACGCTGAGGAAATGTCTTCCGCAGAGCACAGAAAACATTAAATTAACATTCAATTCACCTGCACGAAGTCGTTTCATGTTCACTGCCATTTAACCATTTTACTTTCTTTAAACAACCTGGCCGGCAGTTTAAGTTCTAGGGGGTGCAGTCTAAATCTGACATCAGGTCTGTTGGAAGTTTTCTTCTGTTTGGTAGGTATCTAAGGAACTCATAAGGGAATTCTGTGTCAGAAACAATATGTCATTAGCATACAAGACTGTAGCCACAGTCTGGTTTCTGATTTGTGGAATTTATGAGTCAGAATCCCTGAATATACAGGGTTGCAGACATTTCTTACGACACATATGGGGGACTTCTAGACAAGGGAGCAGGAATTATTCCCCACCAATGGTGACACAAAGCATGTGCAGCAGTACAATAGTTTTTTGAATGTGGATAATGACAGCAGTGTTTTGATGGGTTGGAGATAAAAGGTTTGTGGCCCCCCTTGTGGTGGGACCACACATGGTATAATCTACAGTATAATGTATTTGAATGAACTAAGTCTTTACATTTGGAACTGGACCTTGGACGGGCAAACTATCTATAGTCTCCAAACGTGTCTTTTATCATTTTGACAGCACAAAAGACACAGCATTTGAAAGCCACTTTCTCTTTTATCTGCCACTAAAGCTGCTATTTATACAGTCATGCAGTTACATGGACACCACCAAAGTTACCCTGTCTGCGTGGAATTGTGTGATCTAAATAAGACTTTTCAGAATGGTCACGGGAACAAAGGGGGCACATTTGCAGTTTGGTCACATAATCACATAATAGAGGTGTATTTTGATACAAATAATCTGCCAAAACGATTTAGATTGTACGCAGCTCGCACATGATGCCAGATGCATACGTATCTTCATTTTTGTGTTTAACATATACTTTAAAAAGCCTGAATATGATATTTTGGACTGGCTATCTGACAATTACTTTCAGGTATGAGGATACGTCTTAAGTTTCTATGTTATATTTCTTGAAAGAATGAATATTTTAAGACCTTCAGGCCCGAGACCCACCTCCTGAAACAAATTAAAAGATAATGCAATTTGTGGTAAACCTCCGGAAAAAAGTAACCACATTTGGGCCACACAAGGGAGCAGATTACACGACACATAAAGCGATCAGGGTCATTAATAATGCTTCTCCGGAGCTGCAGAAGGCAGTGTAACGTTTTACTTTCCACGTGTCAGGCAAGGCCGCCCTCTTGTTTCGTGGTGCTACTTACGGTACTGTGCTTACTTACTTACTGTCTGTGTGGCACCTCGGCGTTGTCGAGGGTCAATGTGGCATTGATTGCCTGCAACTCAGAACCTCTCTCTCCCTCGCCAAAGATCCCTTCAATGAGAAGCAGACCTGATGAGGCACTGGATGTGGTGCAACGGCTTTCAGTGATTTTTGCTCCTAACCCCATAGCTTGTTTTGAAACCCTCCGGGGGGGGAATCACAAAATGAAACGCAAGTGCTGCGGAAACCTTGTCCTCCTCCCTTCCAGTGTGCCGGTTAAGGGACAATTGTACTGGGAGACAGGGAGACGGATATTGCCCAGTCCAGGGGCAGATATCACTTACCTGAATTTACCACGTCTCATCCCTCAATATCTAATGTTCCTGTGTGGAAAATGAAAAGGAGGAATCCCGAGTCTCGAGGCTTTTTCCCAGCTTTTTTCTGCACCATGCATTCTTGCAACTGGAATGGATACTGGTCTGATATGCCTGGATAGCCTTGGTGCACGCCTCACTATGAAACTAACAAACGTGTTCTCTGACCGGGTCCGTCTTTCATGCAGGCTGAGGTGTGCAGCATTTTCCAGTGAATCACATGCACATAATCTCCCCCCTATCAAGCATCGCATTTTCAAGAATTTGGAGGGAGGGCAAATTGTCCAGATGGCCCTAACTCAGCAGTAGCCATATTAGCTTTCAAAATGTCCCCGGCTCAGTCCCGAGTTATCGTTTACCTGGGGCGGCAGGGCACTTCCCTTTTGATTCCTGCACAGTTGCTCTGATCTGTCAAGCACAAAAATAACCAGAGGCTCACTTCAAAGGCCAGGTCTCCGCACAGCAGCTGAGTCCGAGCTAAAAGGCGTCTTTATATGAAAATTGGCTTCATTAAAGTCACGGCGGTCCTTTGAGGGTCGGTGGAAGAAAAGAAAACACATGTTGACAAGTACAAACGTTTGCACCTTTTTATAAACATCGACTTTGGCGCTTCTCACAATGGGTTTCTGACTGGGTTTTTTTTTTTTTTTCCATTTTCTAAGAAAGTGCACAACGGATAGAGAGCAAGTCCTTAAAAATGACTGTACAGGTCTTTAAACTATTGGGGTGTTAGAGGAGCTTTCTGGACAACGAGACCCTGTTCTTACGTTAGCGGCATATGTGGTTTCTGTGTTCGTGAAAGCGTGCCCTATGTGCTAAAATTTTACTTCAGAGGTGTTTTACAGTGTCAGGAGGGAGCCCGAGAGGGAAAGGATGCATTTATTTCTGCTTAATATGTAGGTACAAGAACGGCACTGAGGCAGTTAAAGTGTGCATTTTCCTGTTCAAATGAATGCTACAATTTACCACCCACCCTCACGTTTTACCAGCATATGGCTGGTGGCTATTGCTTATTTCCCATAATTATTTCAATGGCACTCCACTTACCTTGCAAAGGAACTTGAATCCTAAGGCAAAAAAAAGAGAAAATGATGAATAAACACTATCAATTCTGGCAAAGCAACAGCTCTGCAACGACAACATCGAATGGAAGATGTGACAAGAGCAAAGACGGATTCGAAAGCCTTTAATTTCGGAGGCTAATTTCAAAACACTTGAGGCTGGAATGCGAAATTATGGGTCAGCTGCTCATTCACACCCCTCAAGTTGGCCTGGAAAAGCTTTCCAGCTGCAACTTGGCTGCAGCAACACACCCAAAGCCCGTCAAGTCAACTGATATCGGAGCATGGAAATTATTAAACATTACACATAAGTAGGAGGATGGAGGAGAACTCCGACAGGGAGGCATTCTATCATAGTCAAGGCTTGAGCCTTGCTGTGGTTGCTCTCTTCCAAGGGTAGAAGGGGACGGGGGTAACCCAATCTCATCAAGCAGTTCCTTATCTGGCCAGTGATCAAACCCTCAGGAGAGTGCTGTAATTTTTTCTCCTTTTTACCAGGGCTTTGAGGAGTAGCATTTTGATGCAATTCAGTCCCAGCTCTGGAAAATGGCAAATCTACTCTTTACTATGTGGGACGCCTGTACACTACATGGCTCAGAGCTTAAGAGGTGGCCGGGGTAAGACGAAAATGATCGTTTAACACTACGTGACTCTTGGGTAATCTGACAAGCATCATGTTCGTGCTCTTCATCACAAGGTCCAGGTTAGATGCTTCGTCATCAGGAGCACACTGCAGAGAAACCCAAGCTCCCAGCAGCAGCAGCAGCTCTTGCAGATAATAGGGTTTTGGTGAGGCTACTCTTCCACTCCTCGCTCACTGAATTCCATGTGGCTCGGTTTTCAGAAGAAGTGAAGACATTGAAGTCATCTGTCGGGGTCTCCATGGATGCGTTTTGGAGGATGGTGGGGTTATGAGTTTGGCTCGTGTTACCTGGCCCTGCTGGAGTCGACCTGAATGGGACCTTACAGATTAAGGAACCATCTGGGAGCTGCAACCCGAGCCCAGGAGAGGAGGGAAAGAAAGCAGGGCCAGGGTACCACTTTTATTTATTTACAGTGATTTGCAACAACACGCAATCAGCCTCCATTCTAATTCTTGAAGGGCTCATCGCATGGTCTTTACATGTATCCAGTTTCCCTGAAAGTCTCTTTAAATGCATTGGGGGAAAAAACAAACAAACAAAGAGCTTGTTCTGACCACTTCAAGACTTTCTCTTGTGAGAGCACATGAAAAGTTTTGACCTCTCCGGATGTTCATTGTGACGGATGTGGTGGGATGTGCTACGCCAACCCCGAGTATCAATATCAGGGTTGAGTCTGGCAGATTTTAATGGATCACAATGGATTAACTAACTCCAGTCATTTCAGCAATTACAGGTGCCCTGACCTGTAACTGTTGTCTTTAAAACATTACCCGGAGGCTACACTCATATGCAGTTTTCTACTGCATATGGGAACAGGTTGAAATTAAATTTTGTGTGAGCACGTGTGTGTGTGTCTGCGTGCAATACTTTTGGGCAATACAGAACCATGTCCACTGAATTATGTCTGACGAATCAAACTCGAAGTTGATCTGCCATCGGCTGAAGGAGAGAGCAACAAGGGACGGTTTGGAGGAGTGAAATTGTTCGTACTTTACTTTGGATCACGAAGACTGAAGTGAGACTGGTATTTATTTGCACCCATGTACCTCTAAATACCGTGAAACACAAAGTACCGAAGCTTTAAGAAGTGAGGTCAGCGCCGAAAAAACCAAGACCCAAGGTGCCTCAAGGAGGAAAAGAAACACATCTTTAAGCGGGAGTTTTAGGGTTTAGTCCAAGAAGGCAGAGGTCCGCTCTGTGTGGAGTTTACATGTTCGCCTCATGCAAGCATGCAGGTTTTTTTCTGTGTACTCTGGTTTCAGAGTGAGGGTGTATGAGGTGTGTGTGCCTTGTAATGGACGCGTCCAGGGTGTATGGCTTATTTTATCCTATGTGCACTGGAGATAGATAGATTACCAGTAGATCTCCTCAACATTGTGAAGGTTAAACCAGTAGATTTGTAGGAAAAATTGGGTTAGAGACAAAAAATAACCACACGAGCTGCATCTCGAAAACGGTACAGTCGGATGTCAAACCCTCAACATTATGACAAGTGACTTGCATACCCGGTTCCATATGCGCAATACAGTAGACATAATGTTTGTGTGCTGGCTTTCGATCCCTTTGATCCATAAAAATGGGGTGCATCTGCTCGACATTTTGTCAATATTTCATCCCATCTGTTGCCACAGGGAAAGAGAACGAAACATCGCTCAACCGTATTTCCTGTCATGTCGGAGATTGAATCAGCGGTTTATTCATACGTAATGAGCGATGTCAGGATTTACCCACTACCTGCAGTTCCTTCACCTTCGGTCTGAAAACCGTCACAGAATCCCGGCTTGACTTTGCCTCGATGGCGTTTTTCCAGAGGTCATACAGTTCGTGCGAGTTGCAGCTCCTGTCTAGAGGACTCCATAAGGTTTGCGTGGTGGTTTCGCCATTCAGAGCAGGGCCTGGCTTCCATCTGAAAAACGATAATGGCTCCTAATGCCATCCTCGGGACCTCTGATCTCCATGACAACACTTGATGAGTGAATTTATAGAAAAAGCTCCATTTTTAGATATGACTTCGCTGTCTGTATGAAAGCAGCCCCTTTGAGACGGTAAATGTCAAAACCAATAACCGCTACTTCTGAGATTACACACAGAGTGTATGCCATGGGTGAGTCTGCCTGTTAGGGCATCTTCTGATGTTAATGCGTAGGAATAGTCGCACAGACTGGGCACAATGGGTTAAAACCACGCGGAAACCATTAAAATAGTTCCTTCCAAAGATCATCTTGCCTTCCCGACACCGCCGCTGTCTCTCCAGCCTTATGGATCCTCTAATCGAGGCGATTGCCCATCTGCAGCCCACATAAGGCGAGCGAGCCACCACGAGCAGCCGCGGACATGTCTCCAGGCAGTCAGGGGTGATTGGCCGCCATCTCGCCTATAAAAACGCTTGTCCTAATGACAGCCCCGTGCTCCGCACATCGCTATAAGCACAGGCCTCGCAGCTGCTGCACTCAAAACAAGCCCACCAGAAAACATGAGATCAGCATACCATCTGCTAGTTTGTGTCTCCTCCAGATCATTAATCACACTCCCTATCGCTGCATCGATGCCGTCGAAGATATTGTTCTCACCACATCATTAGGCGAGCAGAGGCCCACATAGTTTTATATACACATGACATCACTGCGTAAAAGCAGCTGAGCTTGGATGTGTCTGATGCGGTGAGAAGCTTTCTGGGGGTTTTTCGTCAAGGAACGCGTAAATCAGCTGGAACAAGGCGTTTGCAGCGATGCTATTTCACTTGGGGATTGAAATGCCATCGAGCGAGCTTTTGTTTTTCTAGCAACACAAAGAGCAAGGATTTCAAAGGACGTCCCCCATCTCCAACAAAACAAGAGAATGCGAAACCGCCTCCTCTCTTTGGGGTTTGGCAGCGTCGTCACAACACCATCGTCACAGTGCCATGGCGGAACACCAACACGCTGAAACCCCAAGGAATGGCTGTCACTCTTGTGCCACCCCAGACCGGTACCCGCTAACCTCAGACCTCCAAAAGTGAAGTCATGGAAGTTTTTGACATGTTTTCTACTGTAAATCTACAAATCCTTATTTTGATACAGCCCACCGTTTGGTATGTCACGGTGAGTTAAGATGATATAGGTTCACAGACATAAATATTAATATCCTTTACATGTGAGAACAGTTTAAGCAAGCGTGTGTCACACACGGATCAGAACATTCAAACCAATGCCCCTAAGACTGAATACCAAGGAAAAATGACTTAGAGTTGTTGTAATTAAAAGGATACATTCGGTTGTAGCTTGGAGAGTGGTTAAAAGAGACGAGCCACTGGTGCGCGCACCGCTAAAATATAAGTGCAGGACAAATTTTCTTCATGGACGACCACAGGTTGTCAAAAGCAATAAATCAATAAGAGAGCTGGCCTTCATCCGCTTCTTTGAACATGCCATCTACGGCAAATGGTGCATGACCACCCAGCAACTCCACTACAGTAGGTCTGAATGTGGTTACAAAAACAAATACTGTTGTAATTCAATTTTTTTGGGGGGAGGGGTTTGGGGGGTGGGGTGGGGGGGTCTAGGTTTGATACTGGAAAATGTATGATATCGCGGCCCTGGCCAATGATCATTCACCCCAGCCATCTCTGACCTGAACAATTACCAAAACAGTTGCTGGTTTAAGGATTAATTCCAAGTCAAGGTTTTGCATTGATTTATGGCTCGGAGATTCTCGGACAAGTAACAACCTTGTTCTGCCAGCAGCTGAAAAGAAGGGGCCTGTGGGCCTCAGCCGAGGGGCAAAATGTCAAAAAAACAGCTCTACCTCCCTCCCGCCCATGTGAAAAACCATCCCCTAGGTTTGGAAGTGTCTACAGTATGTGAAAGTGATGGGGGGTGCGGGGGCTGGGGGGGGTGGGGGGGTAGGGGGGTGCAGAAAGCCAGTATTGTTAAGAAAAACAAAAACATGTCTCTTTTCTTCTTGTCTGGGGTTCCTTCTGAATGAATTACTATCTGGTTGTTGGTCATTAATTGCGCATAACTGGAAATTTGTGAAAAAATGTCAGCCATTTCCTCTGGTAAATATCCGTGTTGTCCAGCTGTTGAATAAGGGGTCCCTCTTCACTAATGACTCACACTCAGTGGCTCTCGCTGAGATGTACACATACCAGCAGTGACCCATCATATATTATCTTGTCTTAATCTTGAATACATCATGTATGCATACAAGAACAATGCATGGTACTGCACACGTCTGAGGTGGAGATGCCATTATTTTATACTATTTTTGAACGTCTATATTATTTCGTTTTTTTTGTGTGATAAATTGAGAAAACTGGATGATTAAATCCTCAATGACAACTTTGAGAACAGATAATCTTTCAGCAAAAGGTCTCCACTTTTCGTACTTGGAAACCCCTCTGGAAATTCGCTCATCTGCATCCAGCGTCAACATTGGTAGTGACCGTGTTAGTTCCAAGAGGAGTTTAATTTGCTAAGTTTAAACCCAAAGTTCAAGACAACAAAGTGGCAGGTTAAGTCCAAAAATATATCGCAACCGACAGGCTAAAGCCCCAGATATTTTTCTTGAGAGCTACTGGACGAGGTGAAATGAGTGGATATTAGATTTGAATCCGGTTAGACCCTGATGGGAAACCGTCTGTGTCTGCCAGAAGAAGACAGTTGTCTTATAATACGTTCGAATGTAGCAGTGCAAGTATGGCCAGTCCAAAAAAAAAAAAAAAAAAAAGAGGCCTAATCAGCCTCAATTGCAGGTTTTAATGCGGCTTTCAAAAGTTTTAAAGAGTGGCTTTCATTGTAATGGTCTGGTGGCTTATTTTGTTGTGTTAGGTTCCAGACACTACATTGAGTATCGGTTATTAACCTTTCTGTGATAAAGAGAAACCAAGTCGGAATAGGTGCATTTTTGCACATTCCTGCTTCTACGCGAGAGAGGTCAAATTTGGGTTGACTGGGTGCAGCTTTCGGAAGCTGTCATGTGCCATTCAATGAAACATCTGTGACGGGAGGTGCCCACCGGACAAACTCGGTGACCCGCGCAGCCTGCGCCTCGTTTCGGCCCCAGATATCAGCTGCCATGTCCTCAGAGCAAATGAAAGCTGTAAATTCTGACTCGCTCTTATTGAGATTTTCTAGGAAACGTGTCGGCAGATCGGCAGATCGGCAGATACTGGGCGCTTTAATTAAAGATGGAGTGGATTGCAAAAGGTGCAGGGCATTCCTGCGATTTAAGTGGATGTAGGAGTGGAAAGACGGCTTTTACTCCGTGGATTCAAATGCTGCTCATTCTTCTTCCTCTGTCCGCAGGAGATTTTTGTCTGGAAGTGTAGCTGAGATGGCCAAGCGGGGATTTTTTTTTTCCTTTGAGACCACTGGAGTAAACGTCCTTGAAGGCTTTCTCGTGGCTGTCCAGCCCCACGCTGCTTTATGAGAGCGCGCGTGTTGTTGTCTTTGCGCAGCCTTCCAAACTCTTAAACGCCGCTTTTTGTCCGAGATTCTCCCACTAAGCTTTTGAAAGTGGGCGCCAGGCTTGACGGTAATCCCTGGGGGGGAGAGAGAGAGAGAGAGAGAGAGAGAGAGAGAGAGAGAGAGAGAGAGAGAGAGAGAGAGAGAGAGTGGGAGCGGGCACAGACATCATGGAAGGTGCGGTGGGAGGGGTGCGGTGGGATCGCTCATGTGGCCTCTCTACCAGCTGCTGCCAGCAGTGATTGATTGCGGCTCGGGCTTTCATTGGGCTTCATAGTTAGTTTCAAAATAAACGCTGACGTGCGTTTTGCATGCTATCCGTGGAATTCGCACGCTAATGCGCTTGGAGTGAGCGGGGCAGCAAACCCCCCCCCCCCAAAAAAACACCCTCAACAAAAACAAGAACCAATATGCTTTGTAATTATCTCCGCTTCTGCTCTGTTCTTTGGGATACGCATGCATGTTCTCCCCGCGCAGGGCAAGAGCTTTTAAAGTACCTCAGGTGGACAGTGAGAGACAGGCTGTAAACTAAAAGACTGTGTTAAGAACAACATAAATGAAAAACACCTGTTGTTCCAGGTTTGAAACGAGACCGCAGCCGAAGAACAAAGTGGTGAGATGGGTGTGCTTTTTTTGAAGAGCGTGGTGTAAACGAAAAACGACCGCAGCCTGCCATCTGAAAAGATCATTTTTTTCTCCCTCCCCTTCTTCCCACTCTCAAATTTACTGCTTCTACGAGAATATGCTCGCTGCTTAATAAGCGCTGCAGGGACATCTGGATCTACTAACAGACACGCAGCCTGACCATAAAGGGCTGAGGATGCGCTGTCTTAATTCCGTGCGCCTTTGGATGGCGGGGATGCATTCTGTGCAGTGCAGACCATTATCGCCAGCATTTACACACAATAGGAGAATGATTTCCCCTCCCTCCTTCCCCTTTGCTGCTTAAGTGGATACGATGCCTTGGTCACTTGATATGCGTATATTGTAAACAAAGGCAACTGTGAAACAGCGCTGCAAAGCTTGGAGACACCCACGAATAAATGGCAACGTGTACCGCAGGATACCAGATTTATATGGCGGTTTCCCTGCTGCTTGAAAAGGTGAAGTCATCGTAATACAAAGCAAAATTCATTATGATTTTTTTTTAGATCCTCAGAGATTGAAGGAAAGAAACTAACGAACAACCATCTAATTGACATGCTGGCTCCAAAAATGAAAAGATTCAGAAAACATCAGAAAACATTTTGAGGCCAACTCAAAATCTTACATTGTGTATGAAATCATCTGCAGCAACCACTTGCAAAAGTTTGGCAAAATAATGCAAAAAGTAGAGGTAGAGACGACAACTTTTCCCACCATATATTATCCATGGAGGCCAACTTTACTCAAGAAACACAAGAGAGAGAGCTGGAAGTAGTTTACATAAAGGGCCCGGACAACAGGCAGTCTGCAGGCATGCAGACCCTCGATCCTGTGACCTCCAGTGCTACCAACAGAGCCTCTTACGACACACACTCATCGTCTGCAAGGGATGACAAACAAAACCAGCTTAATAAACATGTTGTTGATACATGATGCAGTAGTGAAACTGCTAACTACAACCGATTCGATGAAAACTGAAGCGATTTGAAAAAAATTGGCAAAACAATGCAAAAAGTAGAGGTAGAGAAGACAACTCTTCCCTCCATACATTATCTATAGAGGCCAACTTTACTCAAGAAACACAATAGAGAGAGCTGGAAGGAGTTTACATAAAGATTACATCAAGGTAATTTCAGGTTTTCTTTTTTACAGTGCGGAGGCTTTTTATATGGACACCAAAAAGAAAAACCAGAACTCAAATAAACACAGCAAACATTTGGTTGAGTCGGAGCAAAAAAGGGGGCTAAAATCAGAACCACCCAGTGGAGCATTGCAGGCAGTTCCTGTATTTATTTGTACCACACCGCACCAAAAAGAACCACGTTAATCTGACAAGGAAAAGAGATGGAAATTGAACACACCTGTTGACATGTCACTGACTCCCCCCTCCTTGACAGCTAATATGGCTCAGTCTTGAATATCCAGTGCATAATTTCTGTGTAAGGGAGAACAGACGCCGGCGTTTGCATGTTGAAATGTTTATTTTCGTAGCCTTTGGACACAAAGGGGCTTGGACCACAGCATGGTCGCCTGACATAAGAGGCAAAGACTCAGCCGAGTGAGACGGATTAGACAGACTACGAGAAAGCAGGTCAGGCTTGTCAAGCAGGAGTCACCCTGCCACTAAACAGCTCTGCTCTCTCTCAGGTGAAGTTAATAGCTTTCATGCTGACATCAAAGTCGGGGGGGGGGGGTCTCTTGCCTGTCCGTCGTTTCCTTATGTCAATCCGCCAGACTGCCGGTCTTTCAAGATGGATCAGCGCTAATGACAGCTGTTATTGCCCTAATGCTAGAAAAATGGAGGCTGTCTGTTTTGGAGCAGTTATATAATCAAAGTTTAGAAGAAAATATCAGCGCTCTTGAACATGGAGCAGGGCTGTAGTATGGAACTTTTTAAAAGAGTTTATATCTGCCGCTCCCAGATGAAAACAACCAGTCGGGAGGAGGGTATCAGCAATGACAGGGTGTATTCACACTCAGCAATCGTACCTTGCCCAAACACATTTGCCCCCTAAAGTCCAGATTCTATGACTAGTGTCCCCTTGTCCCACAAGAGCAATTAATGAACATGTGAAACATAACCATGATGACAACAGGAACAATGGCAGCGTCAAGAGAGATGGAATAATTTATAGTAATTTGGTCGATTACCATGTTGTCAGGTTGTCATTCTGCATCATGCTGTTTAACCGTCACTTTATCATGACATTGCGCCATGTCTATGACATATATCCACGTGATGACATATGCATCTGAGGCAACCGTATTGGGTTTGGGGTAATATGAGAAAAGGGGGGTGTCACACAGTTGTCTTTATGGCTACTGTTTAGTGTAGCTTGTAACCACTTGTAAGTGGTTGAGCTAGCGCCAAGCTAGTTGGCGCTAGCTCAACCACTTACAAGTGGTGCTACTAAGCTAGTGCCACTGGTTACAGTTGTCTTAAAGTCAACTAATTACAAGTGGTGCTTGTAAGCTAGCACCACTGGGTATAGCTGTCTTTAAGTCAACTAATTACAAGTGGCACTTGTAAACTAGCACCACTGGGTATAGCTGTCTTTAAGCCAGTCCTTATAAGTGGCGCTTGTAAGCTAGCGCCACTGGTTATAGTTGTCTTTAAGTCAACTACTTACAAGTGGCGCTTGTAAGCTAGCGCACAACCACTTAGTGTAGCTTCTAAGCTAGCGCCACTGGTAAGAGTTGCCGTTAGGGCTACTGTTTAGCGTAGATGTCTTTCTAGTGCCTGTGCAGATGTGGCCAGTGGTGTCTATTTATGTGTACTGTATATATAAACACATATGTGTACTACTGACCATTAACATGTGTTTCATAGGGCCAAAAATATGATGACTTGTTGCCTATAAGTATTGTAATGGTGTAAAACTTCATACCTCAGAAGCATGTTATCAATAGCCTTTATGAATAAATGATCAATCGGAAAACAAAAAACAACTTAGAAATGAGTACACACAAACATAAGCATCTACGTTTTTTCTGCCTCTATTCCTTACATTTATAAATGTAAGGAATTTATAAATGTAAGGAATAAAAAGTACAGATAATTGCTTGAAAATGTGAGGAGTAGAAGTAAAAAGTAGGTTGAAAAAAAAAGACTCCATTTAAGTATAGATAGCCAAAATTTCTACTTGAGTAAGGTAATGGAGTATTTGCTTTACTTTACACCTTTGGATGTAACACTAGTTTCAACTGCTCAGTACAGGGTAATGTTTCATGGACCTGGAAATAGTTGACAAATTATATTAACGAAATGGCTACAACACCTAGAGCGAGTCAGGCCAAGGAATTTTCTTTCATTATTTTGTTGTGTTTATGTAAATCATAATGTAACTTAGGCATGGTTCACATCCTGTCCTGATTAATATTCACTATGATATGTGAAGGTACTGTGAGGCTGTCACACTGCGGAGACTCAGTGGGAGGTCCTGGGAAGGTGAACTCATTCCAATGTTCTGGCTAAGACTGTTTTTGAAAGTTACTGACTGCAGCTTTATGAGAATTTAAGGGACTTTTGGGTATATCATAATCTGTGAAAATATTTTGATCTTTTTCATTTCTTTTTAAATTTTATTTTCATTCAAGTTAAAACAAATCATTTTGACCTTCTCACTTTTTTTTAAATTTCAGAATAAGCCACAGACATCCTGCCACCTACACTTTCTTGCGGCGTCCACGTCCATCTTTTTTCATATTCCTCCCCACCTCTCTTTGCCTCCCCCTAATCCTTTATTTTCCCTCAAGCCATCATTCCAGATGCTGACTGGTGTCAGAGGTGCCTCATAAATCGCTTTTTCTCCCTCCTGTCAGACATCACCCCATCTTCCTATCGTCCATCTCCTCTGGCTACCCCCACCGTCCTCTCAGTAATCAAAGCGCGCTTAAACTGTCCCGTATCCCTGTATCAGGACTTGCTGAGGTGGCATGTTTTCTTTGGGAAATGACTCATAAATTAGGGGAGCTCCCAGGCTGGCTGTGAAAAAGCCAGACAGGCATGCACAAGGGTTCCTGATTAGTGTGGCTGGGAGAAAGGCCAGACAGGCCAAGGCTGCAGGACCCATTTAGGACCATCACTGACTTAAAAGAGGCAAAGAAAACATATTGATCACATGGCACTGGCGAGGTCATTGTTAATAGCAGGGGAGTAGGAATTCCTAAACTACAGCTGAGTTCACTGAAGCCCTAGTGTGCTGTAGTTTATGTCTAACACTTGACTTTAAACCAGGATCGAGTTCATGTTCAACCTTTTGTTACTGTGCAAATTCTGCTTATTTATTTATTCATTTTTATCAAAAGGAGTGATTTATACAAGAATACAACCATTTGCAGACTAGTGACCTTTTCAGGATGTATTCCCTTCCCTATGTGCACAAGGGAAAGGCTCTGGCAGACACACACCACACTGTTAAAGTACAAAGTAGGTAAAATAATGGATGAGTGGATGGGTGGATGGATAAACTAAGCCCTGTTTGGCTGTGATTGCACTGCATTGGAAGCAGCTGCCCAAAGTTACTGCTTTTGCTCAATGGCCGGACATGCGAACAGATAAAATGAGGAACGCAACACAAGAGGAACATTTGAGAAGAAAAACAACCTTTTGTAAAGATTTTAATGGAGTTGTTAAGTTGATTTAATACTCAATATAAAATATCCATTACTTCAAACAATGACAATCTGGATTTCTTAAAATCTCTTTGTCCAGGATGCGAATACAACAGGACACAACAGGAACATGCACCGTTCCCATTCATATTATACATGGCTTTTTACTGTCAGGAGCCTCCCTTGTGCTATGGGGCATGGCGTGTTTTCAGGATAGGAAGGAAAGGAGGAAGGTTTTCCTGCTTGTACAAGTGAGAGTCACCCCACCCTTGACTGCAGATGTATATCCCATACTGACAACGACGATCTGGAGTATGGTCCAACCCCGTTTAATCGTTGAACATGGGGAAACGTGCCTATTGGGAAGAATCTGTGTCCGGGAGACGAATGCCAGAAACCTTTATAAGAAGTTGTAAAAACAAAGCCCGCTGATGAATTATACGAGCGCTCATGATCTGGACTTATTTCAGTTTCGAAAAAGGCCTTCCTTTGAGGGAAACCAGGATGCTAAGCAGATGCTTATGTAAGCACTCACCCACAACATACTTTATTGAGCAATGTAAGCATTAAATTGTGAGGAGCAGACATTTTGCATCAAAGAGTGGCCCATTTCGAAGATTTTTATGTTTGTGGACTGTAAACAGTTTGATAAAAAAAAGGTAGACTTCAAGGCCCTGTTTAACATGTGCCTGTCCCTTTTACACAATTAGAGTGTAAATCAGTTCATATGTATGTATGACTCCCTTTAACTAAAATAGGCTTTAGGCAAACTGGGAACATTTGCCGCAGTTCAATTCTGGGACTGCCAGTGGTACATATATGTGTATATGTATGTATATATTACAAAAAAGTGTATATGTGCACATATGTGAGAAAGAATAGTGTGTGTTTGGGTGTGTGCGTGTGTGCTTGTACCCTGTGATGGCCTGGTGACCTGTCTAGGGTGCATTGTCTGCCTTTGCAATATGTGTGCTGTAGGTGGAGATTCTGGCACAACCTCATAATGTTATTGCGTACAAAGCAGGTAAATCGATGGAATAATCAACAGATGGACTCACTGTTAAAACCACTGAGGTGCTAAACACATCCCTGTGGCTTGGAACTTGCTCATGTGATGGCTGAAATGCAAAACCTCCTACTGTACCTGTTGGATTTTCTGACTGGCTGATTGCACTTTGGATGATGATAACCAATATCTTAACACTTAATTGCTTTACCTGATAGATGACCGTTCTGGCTGGTACACAAATGATATAGTATATCATAGTATATCGTATATAGTATTTTCTCACAAAAGTGTATTATGCATCGAATACCCTTGACAAATAGCATTCTGTGAGAAAACAGACTGCAAAAGTTCTCATTAGTTCTCTAGAAGAAAGCTAATTGTTCATATAGGGGGTTTTGTGTTTTGGCCATCGGTGTGGGATCTGTTGGGCTCAGCCTGTTTATGTTGTTTCTTTATGTAGGGTGTTTTGAGATAAATCTGGTATGAAGTCGCACTTAAAATTAAACTGAAACTGTCAGCTTAAGGACCATATACAGTACATTTAAAGGTGCTTCAACTGGTAGCAGCACTCAGCCCTCAGATGTTTCCAGCCTTGCACAGCTGAGACAAAGAGATGAATCAACTGGGATGCGGGGCAGAGATGTGCACTTAAGATGGTAGAGGCCGATTCTGAACAGCTCCGATCATCCTCTTCATCATGCCAAGTTGGGCATTTGACATTAACTTACTGTACGTACGTCTGTGGAAAGAACACGACTCCTAAGGCCCACTTCTCCGTCTCTGACATACCTCTCTTGACAGCGCAACTTCAGGCAGACAAGCGAGGGGGACTACGGCCCAAGACGTCTAGGCTGAGAACTGAAAGGCTAATAAAGCTTATTCAATTATGTCTTTAAGCGGAGACACGTAAAAGAGGAAATGACAGCCTGCAAAGAGGGACTCCAATAACTCCAGGCATCTCCAGATCTTATCAGCAGGTCTCGGCAGCTCTACCTGGGCTGTATCCTCAGCCACAAACAGTTGTTAACATATACACGCGCACACACATGTTAAGCACACACTGTGCACACACACATTTAAAACCCAGGCACTGGTTCTTGCTCTCTTAAACATGCGCCCATCTTTTTACAAATCCTGCCACTTCCTTTGATATGGCTCCATTATGGCGCATACCCTAAATGTCTTTTTCACTCATCACAGCACAAACAGCGGCTGTGTTAACTTGTGGGCTGCTTGGTGGGTTCTTAAGAATGTGGAAGTATTTTCCATTCACACTTACCAGCTTAGACTAATTAAAAAGTTTCATAGGGGCTTAAAGACCTACCAATTGCACTGGGGTCTGAATAGACAAATGCGATGAAAGTATGGCACAAAAAAAAAAAAGCTCACATGGACAACGTCAACCTAACGCCACGCAGACAGACAGAAACCTTTTCCATTCACGTTTTCACAGGAGGAGACAAGGCGATTGCAGTTGTGAGAGGAATTTGGGTTTATGGCCTCTCCCTAAGAATCCATAGGGGCGTAACAGTTTATTTTAGCACATTCTCCGGGGAGTCACTTTTAACCTTCTGTTCAGACAGACATAAATCCAATTTGAGTACGTACTGAACTATCAAAAAAGAAAAAAAAAACACATTGAGCGCTACATACATAGGTGCCATACATGAGTGGACAAATCAGCTCAACGGGACGCCATGCATCTCGCACAGGGAACAAAAGCACACTCACTTAAACATTCCTGGCCGTTCAACAAGGTATTCAAAACTTCAAGTCGAGCGTGTTTCTCACATTATTAAATGAAGTCTTTTTTCCGAGAAAGCCCTTTAGCTCAGACAGCAATAAAGAGAGATGCAAGAAAGCCGGAGCCTTAAAACACAGGGCTATATTCATTCTCGCTCAAATGACTATTTCAGAATGGCCAGGTGACGTCTAGCTTTTTGGTGCAAATTTGCCCAAAGCAGACAACAGCGGCCGCTCTGTTGGTGCGGCGGCCAGGATATGAGTCTGAATGGCCCTGTGCCCCGTTCCCCCAACGGGACAAAACAGGGAGAACTGTAAAGGCCCCGAGGAGAGTCCCGCGATGACCGCTTTCTCACACAGTGTCAGTGAGCAGCAGAGCAGCTGTCCCTTGCCCACCTGCACCGTCCCAGACCAGGTCGGCCCTCTTCTCAGCCGCACCGAAACGAACCCGCGAGACAACTGACTGGCAAATTAGCATTTTACAGTCTGGGAGTTGTAAGGGGCGCACAACAGAGGACAAGGGAGGAGGTGGAGAAGAGGGCGGACCGAGAGGAAGTTAGGGGTTTGACTTGAGATACGGCAATGACAGTGATTGTCATTCATACGGCTGTAAAAGCGTAGTTGACTGTAATGAATGTAATGGATACTGGGGGGGGGGGGGCGATCTAGTCGCAAGGGACTCTAGTGCTGATCACTTTAAGGTCAGGTAAATATGGCACGATAAAATAAAATATTTAGGCAAGGTTAAGGAATCCATGAATCAACATTTAGAAATGTAAGCTTACGGAAGTGGTAAATTTGTAAACAAAATTAAGCAAATGTATGGGGAAAATGCTCACAGGGCCTAGTAGAGGTGTAGGATAGAAGTGCACTACAACAATATCCCACCGCAAACAAATCTCAGCAAAGCCTCTTACAGGGGTAAACACACGCAGAGCGGTGGACAGCGTATCCCGAGAGCTGTGGGAAAGAGAATGGACTTGAGCTGTGGAGGAAAGCCTCTCTATGTCAGGATTTCCTTTGAATATCCAACAACAGATGAGTAGAACATATTAGCATGCTGAACATGTTGCAAGGCTCGGGCGTGCAAGAAAAGTACAGCGTGTGCCGCGAGATGTACCTTTCCATCGTATCCGTTTTTAAAAAAGAAGAGCATACGTGGATTTAAAAGCCACGGAGAGGTGAGATAAAGACTGGAACGTCGAGTGTGCCCAAAACTAGTTATTATTGTTTTTTTTTCTCCACAAAATTTAGGATTGATACTTGATACTTATGGTGGCAGCAAAGTGAGGGGCAATCGGGCCACGTGAGGTACAAAGTAGGTGAATATAATGCATAAAATGCAAAAATATACTAAACAATTATAACCGCTGCACAGAAATGGTCGGGGCCGGGCAATTTTAGGGAAAATGAAAGCTCCAAAGCTGTAGCACATGTAGTTGATTTGTTATGGATTTTCAAAGTTTTGAAATTTAGAGGCTTGCTGTAGCGCCACCGTCAGGACTGTATTGTGCTTCCAGTTGAGAGCATCTGGCATGAGATCAGACCTTTTTTGGAAAGTTTGGGCCAACTGACTGAGCCAGTCAGTTACCTGACAGACAGCAGCTCTTAGCTCTTAGAGACAGATTTCAAACAGCCGTCCAAAATTCAGTTATTAAGACACAAATACGCAAATTGCGTCTGGACAGCATGGAGGCGTCGGTCATTTGTTTTTAAAAATGAATTACTGGCTCCACAAGTGAAAAAAAAAAACATTTAAAAATCCCATTTTTGCATTGAGTCCAATTGTTTGCATGTGAGTGAAATTCTAATGCTGTAAAAAGTCACCTTTAAATGAACATTTAGCAAACATTTGCGAAACCATGTTGTACCAATTACAGTCAAACGCTTAGATGAACCAATTTTCAAGAAATGAAAAATGTGTGGATCATTTGTGCAGGACAGTCGTAAGATGCTTTGTACCAAGTTTGGTGTGAATTGAGCAAAAATTGTGATCGTTTTACTGTATTTGAAAATAAAACTGTGAACGATTTCACAATTTGCAATAGGCCTAAGTGTAAAAAAGTCTTCAGTATTGTGGCTGCTTTCTGGTGAAAGTTGCAAATCTGCAGCACACATACTTGATTTGTTGTGAATTTTGAACTTGAATGGATTGCTGTCCCATCAGGACAATTGACCTGTTTTTGCAGCTGAGGCAATCTGGCATTGGACTGGACCTGGGACTGGGGACCGATCATGTTTTTTCACGTTATACTCGAAACCTTCTAAACAGAATTTGTTCAGAACGGAGCTCATGTTGATGAGGAGGAGAAAAACCATAAATGGGAATCACTCGGAGAGAAAATGACAGAGGTAACCTCCTCACCTGAGTGTCGAGCGATCAGGTCGGGTCTAACGTTTAAATGTTCAATGTTTTTTACGGGAGCACTGTCACCCTGACCGGTCGGACGACCTCCTGACCTCCTGAGGGGTGAACAGAAGACAGCAGTACAAACTGTGAGGAGAGACCAGTCTCATTAAATATTTGGAGGGGATAAATATTCTCAACTTTATTCATTTCAAGTACCAGTTCATAACAGATGTTATCTCAAGGCACTACAATATGTACAATATGTACCTTAGACCCTAAATATTCTGAGTTTTGTACTGTTCTACAGAGTTAAGAGAACTTGAAATATATGCAGTTTATTAGCTTTGACCGCGTTTTCATTCTTCTTCTGACCTAGCATCACAGTGGACGACAACAATATTTAGAAAACGACGTGTGGTGCCTGATGTCACTTGAGCCAGCGGTTTTACAGGATGATGATGATGTATTTTCAGTCCCCAATGGATCTAAATGTGGACAACATGCAAAACCCAGACAGAAAAGCCCTCAGTCTGACGAGAATCCTAACCGGGGACCTTTCTGGGTTTGAGGCTAACCACTCAACCAACCACGTACCCAGCGGCGAGGGTCAAGGTGGAGTAGAGTGAAACACCACACGCCGCAGTTTTGTCAGCGCCGCCGAGAAGGACGTGTTTCTTCAGGTGTTCCAGACTTGTCCTTTAACAAGAAACGCGTGTCTCCCATCCCCGGCAATAGAATCATAAATCTGTTACATTCATAATATTTTCATTGGTTACCACGGGCTCTCGAAAGACCAACACGGGCTTAATCACTTTTATTTGAACGCTTGTTCACAGCTAAGCCAAAAGTGCTCGTTATGTGACGCTTTGCCGCGTTGATGTGCAGAACTGATCAAATATCATAAAAAGTTCTAATCTATCTGCCGAGACTTAAAACAACAAGGACGGGCCGTCAACGTCGGGACCCCGCTTCCTTTCCCAGCGCCGCCACCTGTGCGCACGGCTCCGAAACGCTGTACTCAATCGCACTTGGACACAGCCAACTCTCAGTCGATCTGAGGCGGCGGTGTTTGTGCAAATCTGGGGGGACAAGTCCCTGTTGATCCCACCACGCCCACTGGTTTCCTCTCCGAAGGGCCTGGAAGGTAAATAACAGCAGGACAGAGATCATTCTGACTGCCGCGCTCCATGACCGCAAACACAAACACACACACGCACATGCACACACACACACACACACACGCAGGCATATCAAACCCGCAGCTTGTACGGCCTGTGCCCACTCTTTCTCCCATCCTCTGACATTCCGTCACCTTCCCCCGCACAGTCTGACTTCCTCTGTTTCTCAAGCCTTGTAAACGAACACACCAAACGCTAACATTGCGTAACCCGATTGGTGACCCCAGACGAACGTCACCTTTACACGCAAACACACACACACACACACACATGCTCCTCACACTTGTCCACAATGAGGGAGAACAAAAATGCAACAACTCCCCTGAGCTCTGATTCAAGCATCCGCAAATTTGCTTATCATTCAGTATATCTGTCACCCCCCTCCTCACCCGCATTCCCGTCTTCTCCTTCGCTTTCTTGGCCAACAGGTCCTCCCATCTGTTAGCCAGCTGGTGGGAGAGGAGGGGGGAGGAGGGTAGACGAGGAATGGAGGCAGAGGGAAGGGGAGGGGAGGGGGATAGGGAGGGGGGTGTGCTCCACCCGGTGGTTTGCTACTCTCAACAGTCTAACTTTCTCCCAGTGACTGTAATGACTCTTCTGTGGGTCTCATTAGGGCCTGACCCAGCGCTGAGTTCACCTCCCTGCATGATGTCACATCCAGGCCACAGTCAAGCCAGTGTTGAATCCAGAGCACTTTAACAAACCGCTGACATAACATCGGTCCAGACTGCAATATGACTTTTGTGTTGCGGGACAAAACTACCGTATGTTAATGAATTAGGTGGGCCACGTTGCAGAAACCGTGAGAAGTCACATCATGGAACGGTCCAACTTCTAAAAAGCAGAACAGGCGTGTGAGCTATCCGAGAACAGAGTGCGTGCGTGCAACCTGGTTAACAACTGTCTGATTTCAGATGGCTCAGACACAAGCATCAGATCTGATTAGGGATCTTTTCCGACGCCAAAGTAAGCAACAGCATCCAGCTGAATGGATGCCATTGAGAAGAAAAAAAAAGAAAGCCTGCATGTCAAAACGTGTCACTTAACGTGTCTTTTCTCCCTCCTCCTCTCCCCTTCCTCTCTATCTCTGCCTCCCTCCCCTGTGACGGACAGTTTCAGGGCAGGTCCGAGGTCAACAACATGAAACCCGACCCCGCCTGGCGCTCTCTCTCCCTCTCTCTAATGATCTTGGCGTCACTCCCAACCCCTGTGTTGTCTTAACCTGATGTTAATGTGCCCATTTCGCACTTCTGAACCAAAGTTCTGTTCCTCTGGGTCTCGCGCACATCAAGCCTCTGTCGTCCATTCTGTCAGCTGCGGTTTTTAAGTAGCACCAGGGGTGGGCGATGTGGCCCAGTTGCTATCCTGGCATGTCGAGCTTTAACTCCATTCACCCATTATTTTACCCACATTGCACCTCATCGGCGTGGCAGGGGTCCGCCGAAGCCTACCTCCCGCACCAGTGCATCACGTCATTCAATCTCACCTTCACCATTTAGGTGCAATTTAGAGTCGTCAGCCAACCTAAACTGGCAAGATTTTGCCCAGGAAGTTTGCACGCTGCATGTCAGTGTGGGTTGTATCCAGGTACTCCAACGTCCTCCCACAGACACTGAATGAATCAGCAATGTAGACTTAACCCATTTAGAAGTGAGTGTCAGACAAGTCCTGGCTTACAGTGTTGTCTCTCCATTTCGTGGTTCATGTTTTGCAGCTTCAGTGCATTGCAGGTTTTTAATTTATATATATAATTTTCCATTACAGAACATTATATACAGAACATTCCATTAAAGTACCCGGTTACACATTCCAGGTAATGGAAACGCACACAAGGCTGAGCTGAGTCAAGTGGAGCCGGGCCGGTACCATATAGCGGAAATGGGACATAAAAATATACGTAAATAATAAAATAGATGGGGTAGGATTTTCACTTTTTGCTGGGGGTCCCAGAACACATTAACCACAAGAAATGAGGGAATGTACTGTACTTGAAATACTCTCAGTACGTGGGATGTCAGAACATCAGTGAAGAATTGGAAACAAAAAACAGCACAAAAAAGTACAAAGCATTTGGAGCAATGCATTTGCACGTCTGTAATCATGTGTGTTATTGCTTGTCACAGTGGGCAAGGCATTTGGAGGCAGCCCTCAAGCTATTTGGCAACCTTAGAGAGTTTCCATAGACTCAAGGCTTTTCCATATGATTCGTGTTTACTTTTCTGCAACACAGTTCTGGAACCAGAGCTAGAGATTTACATCCCAGGTTCATGAAAACACATTATTTATTCATCTACAGGTATTAAAAGAGTCATTGAGAATGTAGACAACAGTCATTTTGCAATGTGAATGTCTGGTCTGTACACTGCAGGAGTCGGACACCACTCTTGGCTGTTTGGTGTCGCCCGCTAAGTTACCAGAGGCAGTTCTAGACTGCCATGGAAACTTTCTCGACCTTTCACCCCGGTCGTGCTACACCTGTCAGCAAGTCACAACTGCACCATGGGATCCCAAACGTTCCCCACCCCCATTTTTACAACAGTGCTTGAACATGATCTGGAATACATAAACCCCTCCACCTGGTGCAGTGCTAAACCCCAGAAAAAGAAAAATATTGCAGAATTATTTGAAAAATTATCATTTGGATCATACAGGAGGACACTGTGGCAACTGGAACTGAACACAGCAATTCAAATGCAATTCACAGTAATTCAAAGGAACAAAAATGTATATATTGAGTATTCTATACTTAGTTGCTGTAAAAATCATTACAACCCTATGACTATTGTCATAGTCCTCCTCTGCAGACACAACCCACTCACCAACGCAACTCTGTTCACCTGCCCACACAGCTGCTTCCCATCAGGGGCAATCAGCCTCTGTATATAGTCTCCAGTCCCACACTCACACTTTGCCAGTGCCTAAAGTTTGTAAACCTTTCAGACAGAGTAAACCCACATTGTCTTGGAACTTGTAACCTTGGACCTTTCCTGCTAACCCTAACCCGGCCTGAACCTTCCGTGCTATCAGCCAAACTACAAGACCTGCTTCCCGCCATGCTACCTGCCCTGCTTCCCGCCATGCTACCTGCCCTGCTTCCTGCCATGCTACCTACCCTGCTTCCTGCCATGCTACCTACCCTGCTTCCTGCCATGCTACCTACCCTGCTTCCCGCCATGCTACCTGCCCTGCTTCCTGCCATGCTACCTACCCTGCTTCCTGATATGCGACCTACCCTGCTTCCTGCCATGCTACCTACCCTGCTTCCCACCATGTTACCTATCCTGCCTCCCACCATGTTACCTACCCTGCTTCCTGCCATGCTACCTAGCTTCCTTCCCGCCACGTTGTCTACCCTGCTTCCTGCCAAGTTATCCGCCCTGCTTTCCACCTTTTAATTCAAAATGTATTTTAGTTTTTGCTGCTGTCAAGCATGTTTTGTCTTTTGTGTATAGTCCACAAATAATTTTAATAGTAGACTAGGGAACACATGGGGATGTTAATCAAAATATAAATTGTATAGAATAAAGTAGGAGAAAAGTTAAAGCATATAATGCACTAGGGCCATCCTTACCAAAATAACTGGGGGCTTCAAACTACAGTGACATGAGTTAGCAATACACAATGATTTACACAATGAGGAAATAAAGGCTTCCCATGTCCCTTGGCTGAAGATGAATGATGATGATGAATGACGGTGGTCAATGTGTCTTCTATCCATAGCAGACCAAGCAATATCTAAACCCCATTCACCCAAGAAAGCTCCACTTTCTCTCGTGCACTAACTACCTTATCATGGAGGGAGGAACTTGTAGCCCTGTGACCTTGGGAGCAATGCTGTCTGGATAATTTAGCTTCTGACAGGGTCTCCAATTGCTAATGAGTCCCAGGCACAAGGCCATGCAACAGTCAATGAGTAACACCTATTGTATGACAAAGGGAAACATGGGGCATATTACTTTTGTGGATTAAGTAACTTCCTTTTTTGGGAACCTTTGCCTATTTTGATGCTAATAGTTCCTTACAGAATTTCCTATTAAAAAGAAAATGGCATTTATACAACGAACACCTTTCTACTTGCTGGACATTGCTTGGAGAGAAAGGAGGTGGAAATCCTGCCTACACTGCACTGTCTACTGTTAGAGTGTGTCGGTGTTAACTTCAAATATACTGAGGTTGCCCTCTGCACCAAGCCAGGAACTCTTTCTTGGATGCAGTTCTTGGAGATGCACTTCATTTCTCTTTGAAACTGAACTGAGTGCCCCCCAATCCCACCCCCCCAAAAAAAAAAGTTCTCAGGAGGATTCAGAGTGGAGAGAAACAAACCCAGATGATTTCTTTGGTCCTTGCTTTGAACTTTTATGGTACAGCAACTCCACGGATCCTCTGAGGGCAAGGCCGGGACGTGCCTGAATTGCATTAAGACAACTCTGGTACGGACCAGCATTTCATATCATATATACGACCACATGGGCTGGACACACATGCGCACGGTCACCAAGTTTATTTATGCTTAAACCATGTTTTCATTCAAGTCAAAGAAGAAAGCAATTAGTGACGGCATAGGCCATTCAAATTATACTGACCTCATCTCGACACTCACCCCTCCCACTCCCCCAACTCCACACACAACTTTTGCAACCTGTCTCCCACATCCTATTCAGACGGTATTGGGTGAAAGCCCCTAAGTCTTCCCTCATTCAATAAGATGCCTGTCCATTCCAGCTGAGGTTTCCATGTCTCCTCAAACACAGCGAGGCTCGGCCAGAAGAAAAGTCCACCAGAGAGAAATCCCATCTGCGTCCACATCCATTCTGCAGGTCTGGACATGAGCAAACAGCTTGCTTTCACCACCCTGGCAACCCTTTTCATTTCAGACTGGTAAACCATTGGACTCCATGCACACACAAACACACACACACAGGGGATTCCTGACAGCAGACCCAACACCCTCTCATGAATTGAGAGAGATAAACGATTTAGTAGCAGCACACATAGCAAGACTTCCTGGTTCTTTGTAAGTCTGGAGCCGCCTGAGGAGCCTGGAGATGCTGACGGGAGGAAAGCCGATTTTGCAAACAGTGGAGAGATCTATGAGCCGAGCAGCTCAGAAAAACATGGTTTTTAAATGGCAAGCCTTCAACTATGGCGCAATAAGGATATGTTGGATGTTTGCATATGGTAATCATTGTCCAGACATAAAGACTTGGCTCATTTCAGAAAGGTTAAAAACCTCTGTAATGTGGTTTAGGAAAACAATATGTTTGAGATCTGCAGATAAACATCAATACAAGAAAGTGTGGTCTAAAACCAATATCTCTTTATCTCCCATAGTCTAAAATTTAATGTTTTGTTACAAAGCAAAAAGAGCCTGAAAACACCGCCAAGCTATTGTTTAGTCTAAACTCAGCTTCATTACTGGAAAACCTAAATATATTTTCGTAAGCTGATTTCCGACCAGGTCAAAATTTAATGCAACAGGTGCATAATTTGTCAGCGGTCAAGCATTTCACCTCCCTCCCAGTTCAAAGCATCATTCCTCTTTCAATTACATGTCACACGGCCCGAGCAGCGCGATGGGAAAGTTCAGTCCTCAATTGGGGGAGTTTGCTTGGACAGATTGGACAAATATTTCCTTTGTGTGGTCGTCTCCTTGCCTCTGTTCGGCCCTGACAGCCACAGAAGAGGGAGCGAACAATCCAAACTGCACTACATTATGGGCTGGGTGGCTGCTCTATGCGAGACACATGGCAGTCTCGCCAGCTGCCAGTGTGTTTACACTCCACCACTAGCTGTAGGTATCAATTACATTTATGGGGGGGGGGGTTGATAATGTAGCTCAGAATTCAGATTTTTGTAGGACACGTTTTTACATTAGGATATGTTTTTTCCTCTCCCAAGGGAGCTACAAACTGCGGGGTTCTCTAAATGTGGTGACAAAAATGGTAATAGAATTTCCTCATAATGCATTTCACTGTTATTCAAAAGGAAAAAGCTACATTGGTGTTATGATGGCCCTTGTTTTCGACGCCCTCACAGAACACATTAGGTTTACAGGGCTAGTCAGTGGAAAAAAATCCCCATCCCTTAAACAAACCACCCTGTCCTCTTTTTCATTCCAAACAAAACTCCAGACGCAGTAAGACAACTTCGCATGTCTCTTTGCACCATATGGGGCCATCGACGGAGTCGAAGGCTCTGTAACGGCACACCAACTGCAAGGACAAACAGCGGCCCGGGCCACATGTTGCTGTAAATCAAACCTCAACTGCTCTCTCTGTGTCAGCATCTGACGTCCCGCACCAAAGGGCAGGTGATATCGTCATGATCACTTCATAGTCCTTCCCTCACGACCTGCTCCAGACGGAGGCAGTAAATCAGAGCGGCAAGGAAAAAGCATTAGAGATGTTTAAGCCCTTATTTATAAATGGAAATTAGGACAAGTGTTTTAACAGAAACGTCTTAAAAGTTTTACACCCTGAGTTGCAAAGTGAAATTCCAGTTGTCTGTTGACCAAATTAGGAGCTGTGAGATCAGATAATTAACTGAAGAGCACTTTTCTGTGGCTTCCTTAACAGCCAGCCATCAAAGCTATATAAAACTCTACCTAACTGTAAAGCAGCGTTAAGAGACAATAAACCGTAGAAAAAGCTCCATCCATCCACCCATTATCTTACCTGGTTTCTGCCATAACAGAGGGTATCAAAGGGTGTAACAGAGCGTATTCTTGTTGAATACATCTTAGACAGGTCTCACACTCACACTGGGTGGCAATTTAGAGTCTCCAAACCTAATCATGCAAGTTTTTGGCATTTTGGGGACAAACGAAAATACTCTGAGAACATACAAACTCCATACACAAGTCTAAACGAGATTGACTTCTCAACCTCCGAGTGTCCATAAAAAAGGGTGAATGCTAGAAGTGCATTGGCCTCCATCAGGTTAACTTATTGGACACTTATTGGACGCTCAATGAGGACATTATTTTCAACATATATAATTTACCAATAACCAAGCCTCTACTTCAAGGGGTCATCAAACGCACACCAGAGGAGACTTGGTAAGCCTCCTTCAGCAACGTCATCTGTGCCCTCTTGTGGAGGGCTGGCACAGTTCAACCTCATCACGCCTCCCTCCCTGTATCTTGCCGTTTGATCTGTGGCGAAAAAAAAAAAAGCAAAAAAAAAAAACACAGCTGCTGGAAAGACATATATTTCGTCAGCCAACCTTTTCTCCTCTTTCTTTTTCCCCCCTCAAAACTGTTGGCAAGGCCCGGCACCTCTCGGCTCCATGGAAATGTATCGGAGTATCAGCAACAAGCCCCTCATTGTTTGGCCTGGACTTGAAAGACACTTCAGCCGGCTGAGTCCAACCATGAGCTAAACTGCCAGTGACATCATGAAAGACAACTAAAATGGCACAGCTATCAATGATTTCTCTTCATTCACTCACGGGCTTCCATTGGAAGAGTAATAATGATATCAAAAACAAATCATAAAGGAACTTTTACAGACAGGTTCAGCCCCACTGGGACTGTGTAAGAGAATAGTGACCATGAAATCTTAACCATTGAAAACAGGAAACTGGATAGTGGAGCCAGTACACAGAAGTCGTTGGATGTAATCTTGAAACAATTATTTCGTAATGTGGCTCACAGTGAGCTCCAGAGCTGCACAATTTGGCACTGTCTCTTCAAACTTGTCAGTATTACCGAACAGATAAATGAATGGTTTATCAATGAGTTTGAGTAAAAAGAGATCTTTTTAAGGCCGGACGGTAAACTAAGAGGACATCTAAATCTTTATATCATTGTGAGATGGACAGATCACTGGAATGCTCTCAAATGTTCTCATAACCCGAAATACGTTCATTCCATACCATGTGATGGCGTTTCTACCCACTCAGCGCAAAGTTGTTTTGGATACCAAGTGCCCCCCCCCTCCATCCAATAAATCTGTTTTATTTTCATGTTCGCTCTTGTGGTGCCACCAATGACATCATGCGCTATTAAGTCTAGCCTACAGCATATATTGTATAGGCTCACACATGTGGGTTGCATAATTTTACAAGATTGGACCATTTTTTTCACCCACCAGTCGGGATTTCTGTTGTTCCTTCCTTGACAGCAGAGAAACATAGCGTGGCTTTAAAAAGAAGAAAAAAAAAGAGCCCCAAAGCCCGCAGCTTAGGTAGCCTACCTGCTGTGTGACCTTCCGACACAACATTTTCTTCCAAGTCCGCTCATATTCCCGTGGCTCAAAAACCCAGCCAAGCTTTCGGAGGTACTCGATTTGGATAAACACTGCGTTTACAACCTTTTGATTGAAATAGCCCTAAATAAATAATAAGTTTAAACTGTCCTTAGGGTGGATATAGTGAAAAGGCAATGTGGGACAGCTGGTTTAGACATCCAATCATTCTTTGTTCAAAATCATAAAACTGAAACCCAGAAAATGGAAAGCATTTTGTACAGCCAGAGCAAAAACACTCATGAGTCAGAGAGGATTTCATCTTAGCTCTGCCGTTAAAAAAAAAAAGAAAGAAAAAAAAAGTGCAGGGAATTCATCCCCTTTGTATGTTGATACTCTCCACGTCTTAAGCAAATCATGACAAACTCCGTCACAACAACAAATGTGACTTGTTAATGTTCTGCTCCATCCATCACGCTTCGGTACAACCGAGCTGAAGCCAATGTATCGTGACCCCTGAATAATTCCATCTCACGTTGCATTGCTGGGAAATTGAGATCAGACTTTTGGCAGCATCAGTCTGATGAGGGGAAACAGCGTCATCTCGGTGATTGGGAAGGAAGAGAACCAAGCACATCCAGTGTTACTCACACTGCGACAATTAAACTGTCCTTTGTCATTTCCCATTCGAGGACCAACAAGGCCATGGTCCTTAACCATCATCCGCTAAGTGAAGCTGATACCGATGACAGATATATAGACATAGAAAGACAACAAAAGGGCAATCGAACACTGCTTGCCAACCCTGGGACGTGATACTTGAGAGGAAGGCACAGAGGAAGAGATAGAGAAGAGAAGCAGCAGGTGTGAAGCAGCTGAAGCGGTCAAACGTCTCCTGGCATTAGTATAGACGTTCTCTGGTCTCCTGTGTTCCCAGATCGAGCTGAGGCCCAATCGCGCAGCTCCTCCCGTCTCAACTGGCCAATAACGGCATCATCATTCAATCCCCCTCCACCCGTTTCCTGCACGATGTCCCTCCGAGCCTGGATCGAGAGGGACAGACCTCGTGCTAGTCACTTTATTGCTGAATCAAATCATTAAATATTATTTCTACCATTTCCTGAGTTTTTGTATTAGGCGAGCCACGGGTTATCTGGATCCCGTAAAGGGTGATTGCTCAAGTGCATGAGAATTCATTACAGCAAGGAAGGGAGGACACAAGCACGACCCATACTCCAAAAGAAAGACATCTGAGCAGCAAAGACTGATTAAAATTGGTGGTGAAATATGGCGGTAATAATGTTCCTGTTGAGGGCAGACATACTAAAGCCATAAACGTAGCCAACGTGATTAGCAAATGTTTAAAGTCCCGGATTGCGAAACAGTCTTTATTGTACATAAAGCTACGGTGCCACATCAATTTATGTAATCTAGAAAATGATTTATTGCCATTTGTTCCCGAAACCCCTTTGCCAAAGACTTATGGGCTCTCTTGAACAAAGGGAGAGGGTGACGTGACAGTGGAATATGTATCTGATTAGCATCTCATGGGAGAACAGATCCCTGTTTAAGTATGCTCTAATCACGACATTTGTGGAAAATCACAGATGCCCGAGGTCTCGACACTCTCAATGAATATCACAAAACGAGTCGGCTATCAAGTGTTGCTTTCCAGTTGATATTTGGCAAAAAACGAGCGTGGAGGTGCATCGCATTTTCACGGGTTTTCACAGATAAATCTAACACAGCCATCCAGCTATTTAGCCTCCGGCAGGCAGCCTTGATAGATGGGCGAAGGCGCACTACAGTACACTGGCAGCCAATTAGAATGAAGCTGCTCGAGACTGTATCATAAATCACGGCATGAGTAAAAAGCCATGTGCAGGCTCGATAAATTCACTGCAACTTAATATGTTAATGAAAACACAAAGCGAGAGAGGCTGTGTTGGAACACAGGGCAGTAAAACCATCAGCTCCGGTGCGGAAACAAAATCCAAGTATAACTGTTGCGGTGGAGGTGTTCCACGGCACCCTGAGGGGGCTTTTGCTCGGGTGTGGAGACAAAGCAGTTTGACAATAGGTGTTCGTGTGATTGGCTTAACTGTGCTTTTATGTCCCTGCCGCCATATTTTGTTTCAATCCATTCCAGACAGGAACGCAACGCATCCGCGCGAGCGAAACCGAGGTTTTCCAGGACATTGTGCGCCACCTGACCCGCGAGCACATCCCAGCATATGAAACAACGACATAACTGATGTGAGCCCCGGAGATTCCCCCGGAACCGGAGAGCAGCTCAGAGTTTGGATGAGTCATCCGACCCGGGTCCAAGCCTCGCCCGCCGCGAGGCCTAGCCTTTGAACGCGTCCCCCGAGCGTCTGCGAAAACCTGACCGCATCGCGGTCACGGACGAGAACCATGAATTGGCTTGGAGAGAGAGAAGGAAGAGAGGGGATACAGACAAGACAGCTCGCACTACTGTCCTACTGCGCACCGAGGCCTCGCAGTTGAACCTTTAAGTGGCGAGCGCTCCCGAGACCTCCTGTGACTCCTACAGGGATTCGACAGAAAAGCCCCGCAATCAGCCAGAGATCACAACAAGGTTTCTGTTTATCCGCCCACTGTGTAATCCTTCTGGATTTACGGAACAGCCCTCTGGAAAAACATTAAATACACGCTGTTTCACAGGATCACACGAGCATTTGCTAATCCCAGCGGCGATCTCTTTCTTTCAGACACAAGGTACCGAAGGGGATGAGCCATTTCCTTGTCATTCATCATTAAAGCTGAGACGGACGCCATAATCTTCATGGAAAACGCATTAGAGAAGCAACGTCTAGCACTATATCGCATGGAGCTGCGAGAGGGAAGGCCAGCGAGCCGCCACAGCCGACTGCAGAAAGTGTTAGGAAGCCGATAGAGCTGGGAAAAACACAGCACTTGTTTAATACAGACAGCGTGTCCTTCAGCACTTCACAAGTCCGGCCAAAGCTAACAGCCTCAGCCATCCACACAACAATGATGGATCTCCTCTGGTTTATGAAGCCGGGGTGAGGATGGTCAAAAGCTATTTTCATGTTGCTGCCGGAGGTTTTAGGCAGCTCATTCTCGAACACGGAACGGATCGAAGATGTGTGCCTAGCGCTTTACAACGTAATCACGCCTCAACGACAAAATGCAAAAAAGACGATAATCTCGCAACGCGACAGAAGCTCGCAGTAACCAAATCTATGTAACCTAATTAAATGTGATATAAGAAAAAGCTCCCGTAATGAAATACAGGCCAAAGCCCAGCTCTTCCTCACACCATTTTTGTACACAGTAAGACTGGACTGGACTAGTTAGGCCATTGGCTGACTGTTGGACAACTGCTTAAGTGCTACCTGACCCTAACTCCTAAAGAGCAGTTCAGGAGAATCACAAAGACGAGAATAATAATGTAATGAATATACAATATAAACATATACATGTGAAATAATAATAAACAAACGATAAAATCTAAATAATTTATACGCTTGCTGGTATTTTGACAACAAGTTTTACAAACATAAGTAAGATGGCGAGAGGAAGTAAAAGCAATAACCATGGCAACAAGAGGTGGTATAAAAATGTGTTTTTAAGATTTTGAGTAAGCAGATGTTAAACAGAGAATCTTGCTTTTTTCATCCATTAGTACGTATGATATAATAAATCTGGTCATTTTGCTACAGATGAGTCTTTCGACATTTGAGGTGACATTGCTAGTCATGCCATCACGATCATGTGGCTGTAATTCATCATTCTGTGCGCAAGCTGGACCAAAACAACTCAAAGAGCATTTAATTGTCTGGTGTTTCATTCCATTCACCTATTCAGGTTCAGAGAACTCCTTCTATCCCTGGAGGGGGATCGAGGGTCAAGCAAAGTCATCGTGGGCATGGCATACAATACATTATGAAATCCAAGCAGTTTCTTTTTTTCTTTGATGTTTCTAATCCATCACCAGCCCCCGGTTGCTGTGGGGTTACCAAAATACATCTCTCGTAACGGTACACCCATTAGCTCTAGTGGTGCGGAACGTTCACGGCCCTGGCTGCGAACATCAACAGCTCTGCGGTGACGCAGATTCGTTTTTTTTTTCTCCTTTCCTTTTTTGTTTTTTCTTTTTTTGCCTCTGCTGTATCTGTGTCCGTTTACAACAGATCTCCTCGGGTCGAAGCGAACCCCCCCCCCGAGCTTGGCTCCGAACGGGCAGCGCGGAGTAACGCTTTTGACTTCCGCGCCAGACGACGGACAGACTTGTGGAACTCAGCAGCTAGAGAACCTCCGGGGATGTCTCGCTATCTCTCCGCGAGGACAGGCGGTTCGATGCGACGGGTACGGAGAACCATACCCAGATCGTCGCCGTTTTTCAATCCAGCCACACAACCCCTCTCACTCCCAACTGGCTAAGCTGAAGTAAGAGCTCCTTGACAACCATGCGGGGCGGAGTGGAGCCCGGTGAAGCAGATATTCATTCGGACCGCGGTCCTCTCGGCACTACTCAGGGAAATGAACGGTGTTTGCAGTGCCCTTCAAAGCATGTCGACCCGAGATTTATTCGTGCGCCGCACGGGGAGGAGTCGGACGAGGGCTCAGTTGTAAATTCAGACCTGGGCCAGTCGGCTGACCATCGATGGTGGTCCGGCTCTCCCAGTGAAGTCGCGATGTCTGCTGTGATTCCCCCGGGTGGCCGCCTGCAGTTGCTCTGAATGGGCCCGGTGTGCGAAAGATATGGGAGGCTTCGCACCCCCTGAGAGGCGGCGTTAGCATGACACTCGATCCAGTGTTGCGCGTGTGACTGATGAAGACAAATGCAGCCCGATCGACATAATCGCACACCGAGCGGCGCACAACGAGTCGTCGAGAAGTCACGCGGCTGCGATCTGAAATGTTGCGCAAGCCGCGGCAGGAGGAGGCATCAGTAATGGCCCCATCACTTCGTCTTTATGAGTTGTGACACTCTCATGTACACGGAGGGAGGGAAAAGCACCAGAGCGCTGTCTCTGCGTGACGTCTGTGGCAGTAATTGAAGTCTTCATCTCCCAAACGCTCTTGGCTACCCCGCGCCTCAATATTCCGCTGACAAGGCGTGGAAGACTGGAAGAGAACTCGAAACTATCGATAGGCGAAAAACGGCGAGAGGCCAGGAGCAGTCGGGATTGGCATTCCCAACTCGGGGGTGGGGGGTGGGGGGACGTGAAAATCGTAACCTCCCCCTCCTCCAACGGGAACATATTGCATGAAGCGATATGACGCCGTGCCTCGGCTACGCCATGTCCTCGGATTTTTCCGCGGTCCTCCCTGGACCGCATCCCCGTCCGAAGAGCGTGCCGAAGTGCATGGGACATGGATCCGGGCAGCACTTTTCAGGGGACGACGGTCGTTGTGGCCATAAAACGGATTTCACCCTCGATGCGTTGAGAACGGGGAGTCGAGGGGCTTTCGTTCAACCTCAACCCGAAAAAAGTTGGCATCCCGGGCCGCACCGCGCACACAGAAGTCTGTAAGGGTTGGAGGAGAGGGATAGGACTATTCCCGGAGGGTGCGTCCATGGTGTGTACCGTATGTGTGTGGGAGTGTGCGCGTGCGCGTGTGTGTCTCTGGGGCTGACGTCGCCTGTGTAGCACTCAGACGACCACAGTTTAACCAACGCGTGCCCAGGCAAACACAGAGCAGCGGCAGAGCAGACAGGGTCGGAGCTCCACTCGGCCGTCTCTGTCAGCACCGCAGCATGTGTGAGACACAAACTTAGATGGATCATGTGTCTGGGAAGGGAAGGGAAGGGAGGGAGGGAAAGGGGGAGGGAGGGGGGGGGAGTAAAACATAGACGGCTCCGTGGCCGCTTTTAGTCATTTCTCAATCAGACGGAAAATCCACCGCCGTTTACACACAGGGGTCTGAGCACAAAAGGGAAAGGGCGTTAGGAAGGACGTCAGGGCGAAGGAAAAAAAGGAGAAGGGGACACGGACGTGTGCACCAAATCGTTTTAATGAATATAACGGCATTCCTTGCGTTTCCGCCACAGACTTGCGTACTCGCTGTTTGTGAAACACTAACGTCGTTGAACAGCGCATTCCGGTCCGACCGCCTTCCTCGCCGCCCCCCTCGCCCTCGACAGAATGCACCCGTTTCTGGACTTGATCGGCATGCTACAGAGCGAACAAAAGTAAACGTCGTGCCCCGTACTCTGAAGTGACACTTTTCACCCTTTTTTTTTTTTTTTTGGGGGTCGTTTTTCTCCCAAATCATACAGCTACGGTACAATGTCTACGAAACGTCTGTGAAAAAAGTATACAATTTCTCCCCCCGTTCGCGCGAATTACAAAAATAATGGTCTCTGCGCACGTATTGAAAATGTCCAGTGGTTTTGCATAACAGTCGTCTGACTGGATCGACGTCTCTGGTCCTCGTCACTATAGGCCTGTGGAGAGAAAGAACACGGAGCGTCAGTTTCCCGGAGACCAGGGCCGGACCCATTCGGCCGCCAATCGGGATAACGAGCGGGGGCGATGGCGGCCGCTTCGCATTTGAACGCGTCGCGGGCGAACGCGAGCCGGAAAACGAGGCCCGCCCGGCGTCGGCCCCAGACGCCGTATTTCGCAATAAACAAAGGGGAGCGGGCGGCGGTCCCCGGGGGGCGGCCTGAGCCCGGCGAGCTCTGTCGGTTTGGTCGCCGCGGCAACGCTCTGGCTTCTCCGATCGCCAAGCGGCGGCGGGGGCGGCGGCCCGCCCCCTGAGATCTTCCGCGGGGGCTTCCGCACTTAGTCGCCCGTCGCTAGTCGTTCGGCTACCGCGCTGTGGCTCTGTAAATGAGGTCACTGGGAGGCGGGCTTTTCGTTTTTTGGCTGAGATGGCTGATTTTGCCGTAGACTCTGCATGCGCGTGACGTGCGAAGTGGTTGCACGCTCACCTGAAAACACCGATCTCTTGTTGGCATCTCGTGCGCCACCTGTGAAGAAACAGAGGGAGAAAACTGTCACGCAGGACGAGGACAACCACGGCGCACAGTGCGGGACGCACTCCTACTGGCAGACAAGAGAGAGAGAGAGAGAGAGAGAGAGAGAGAGAGAGAAAGCAGCGCTCCTTTCATCTCCGTCGCGGCATGTGCGGTCGTCCCATTGTGGAAGTTTATAGAATAACAGGAAATAGCTATGGATATTTCTCTCTCACCGGACACTTGGCGACCGGGGCGCAGGCACATCTGCCGCGATGGTGGGAACAGGGTGTCGCCAGCAATTTCAGCGTCTCAGCCTGACTGATGCACTCGCTCACGCGTCGAATGCACGCAGTCAGACACACAAGCGAGACTCTCTCTCTCTCTCGCCAGAGAGTGCTTCGTCCCCGCCAGGTGCGGAGCAGGGCCCCCCCGGGGGGGATATTAGGGAAAATGTATCCATTTATTTCGCAACCAATGATCACTTAGTCAAGCAAGCTTCAGTTCTGAAGAACTGAAGGAACTGAGGAAGCCCTTCGGATGAAGGACGAAACGTCTTCAAGCCCCAGAAGAAGTCCAGTTGCTTGGCTAACCGATCATCGGATACCATGACCTGGATGAATGAGAATCTCCACAGACATTTATTTTGCAAGATACGAGCAAGACTCTCGGAGGAGCGCGTCGGGACGGCGTTTCCGTGGGACGGCCACTTGCTTCCACCGCTGCGAGGTCAGCGGGAGCCGTGCTTTGAGGGCACACGTGCGCTTGACTTTGGGGTTTGATGCCGGCGCTTTGTTTACCGAGAGAACAGGGATGAGTCCGTTTGAGAACGTTCCCGACTCCATGGCACACACGGCCCTCGGGCTGCATCACGAAGCCGCTTCAGAGTTGTGCGTTTTTTCGCCCCGGGCTGGCACTGGGACCTAAATATGGCAAGTGCCAGTCAGGCACGCCATGGAAAGAGCCCTAACAATGGTTAGATGTGGTTGTGGTTGTGTAGATTTGGTCTGGACTTAAAATGAACTGGGCCAATAAGATGAAGTCACTACCCTGGGGTCGCTTCGGGACCTGGCACAACAACCGGTGTTTATTTCGACCCGCATCGATCCTACAACGGCTATCGGATGACGGTGTCTGCGTCCGGGGAGGGGGAACCTTCAGAGGTTCCACCCGCAGGCAAATCACAATGACGCCGAATCCGCTGAGAACGGTCCTTCTCAAACAGTATCACAGCGGCATCATCGTGCGAACGGGGAACTGCGGGGACAGAGATTTGACAGTTTGCGGACTGAGGACAGTGGGTCGAGGACGACGGGCCTCCGGCTGCCCCGGATTTACGACTTTCGCGTCCGTCAACAGGATCCCGACAGAGATGTACTGCGCCTCTCGCAGGACGCCGAGAAGGAACATTTCACATGACGGCAACCTCCCCTCACACACGCACACACGCACACACACACACACTAACTTAGGAAAACCCCTCAGGATTTCACCCAACTACGCGATGTGGAAATTTTCATCTGTCAGCCCTCGTTTGCCCCGGCCCGAGCTTTTACGAGCTCCGCTTGCGCGTTAATCTTCCCCGCTTTAATAGATCCACAGGCGCCGCTGCCGAGCGGCGTGACAGCAGTGAGAACGGCGGGGCGGCAGAGACCGCCGGCGGAGGCCCGGACGAGCTGCCAGTGAACTGTGAACACCTGAAACAGGAGATGGACAAACATTCTGACTGAGGCAAGGGAAGGAGGGGGGGGGGACTCACTCTTATCCTGCTCGGGAGGCTCCAGGATGTCACTCTCTGTGTCGCTGGGGATATGCCAGGGCTGCCTGATGGCCTGCAACTGCTGGTAGAACTCGTCCTGAGGCGGGTCAGAAAAAAGAGAGGAAAAGAGACGGAAATGATGGACGGCAGACGACGGGCCTGTCCGTCTGTCTACCTGTGCGCCGTCCGTGTCTCGTTGAGAATGATCTGAAGTGAACGGAAAGGGGGGGGGGGGGGGGACGCGTGGGCAGAGGTATTTATCCGGGCCAGCTGCGTCTCATTGAGCAGTTTTTTTGGAGATTCAAACATCACATCTAAACAAATTTTCAGAACGTCCCCAAATTCAAACAGACTGTTCTCCCTCCGTCTCGATGGCGTGACACTGGAGGCGGCGAGGGATTCTTGCCGGGTTGCTAATGGACTGCGATGTGCACAACAAAGCGGGCGACAAGAAAACACGGGGGAGGAGTTGGAGGGGCTTCACTCGGGGCTCAGATTTACTGTTTGAGGCTCTCCCCCCCCCCCCCCCGCTTGTTTGTGTTTGTTTGGAAGCGGCGAATGACAGGGGGGGCAGGGGAACCATCCGGCCTGCGTGTAGCACAGTGCGAACGGCCCCCGGTATGTTATTTATTGTCGCAATCACCGAAGAATGTAAAAGGACGGCCGCGTCCGCCGGAGTGCGAAACGAGAGAGGAAGGCGCACGCGAGCAGGATTTCTTAACTCCGCCAGGCCTCATTCGGGGCGGGGGGGGGGGCTTTTGTCCTCCTGCAAGGGAGCCAGGTGGCCCCAATAAAGGCACATCGGCCGCTCTGATGTTTTGGATAATCTCGCGAGGTGTCAACCAGGATGACTGTTCAAAAGAGCGTGCGGGGAGGGGGGGGGGGGGGGGGGGGGGCTCAAATTCCTGCCCGCCGTTAATAAAGCCTTCAAAAAGGTCTCGTATTTAACGGGGCCGCCGTTAAGCGACTCGTAAAGGCAACGTGAGGGGGAAATTCTGTCGAGAGCTCCCCCCCTTTTCTTATGCCAGACTCATTTTTCCGCTGTGATGTGACACACTGCCGTGAGGACCGTCCGTGACTCTCGCGAAAACCCCACACGAAGCGTGCCTCTCTGTGTGTGAGGCACACGTGTTTTACGCCACGCGTTCCCGGCATCACGCCGTTCTGCCCTAGCGTCCCACGTCTCGGCTTCGGGGCACCGAGCCCGCCGGAGCCGTTTTCTCGAGTCCGTGACCCGAGCTTTTATGGCGATTTTACTCGTGGTCTGCACTTGATCTATTCCATTGGCGCGGCAGATACATCTTCAAAGGCGCGGACTCGCCGGACGCGGGACGTGTAGGACTCCGGTGTCACGCCGTAAACCGAAGGCAGACGTTGTCTGGAGGACACGGGTCTTAACGGCTGTGGAACGCGCTCATTTGCCCCGCGGCCGAATGGAAAAGGCGAAAAGGGGAGGGGGGGGGGGGGGGGTGACGAGCTCGGTTTAGCCCTTCTGGGAGCCTGGGCGAAAAAAAAGTCCGAAAAAAGGTCAAAAAAATATACAGAATCCCGAGTGAGAAAAAAATAACAATTTGAGGTTTCGCGGGGGTGATAGTGGTTAAAGGCGGCGGTTGCGAGCCGAGTTGGCTCACTCTTGGCGCGGGCAAACTCGCTGGAGACGTGTTTCACAGCGAGCGTGCTTGGAAAAAAGGAGCCAGGCTTCCAGGTGACTCACAAATTGTCACCATTTGTTTTTTTCGTCCTTTTTTTTTTGTTTTTTTTCCAGACCGGTCGAAAAAAAAACAAAAAAAAACTAACCCTAACCCAACCCAAAACAAACAGCATTTGTTTGTCAGCTGAAGTTCATCGCTTTGCTTTGAAGAGAACCAAGCAAAGACACACATAATGAATGTATTATATACAATATATATATATAAATATGTATATATACACAATATATATATAAATATATACATATATATAAATATATATATACACCATATACATATACATATATATATACACATAATATACACAAAAGTTCTAAAGTTATAATGACTGTATTATATACAATATATATAAATATATATTTATACACTATATATATATATACATATATACACACATAATATACACAAAAGTTTTCGATAACAAAGCTTTTCGGGTGTTACCTCAGACAGATAGGCCCGTAGGCTGGCACCGAGGCTGTCTGTAGTGCTGAGTCCGGGAGGGGTGAGCAGTGGCCGGGGGTGCATGGGCTGACTGGTGGGCGTCACGGGCCGGCTACGCGACCTCCTGAAGGTCACCTCTTTATGAGCGCCGGGGTTGAAGGTGGAGCGCGTCAGTAAAGTGTTCGGGGTCAGGGGCCTGCTGGGCGTCCGGGGCGTTTGAGCCCTGCTGCCCGGGTTGCTGGGAGACTGAGTCCGGCCCGCCACCAGGGAGGCGGGCTTGGGGCTGAGCAGAGGGAGGCCCGCGCCCACACAGGGCTTGCCGGAGAGGCCCCCGGCGGGGGACTGGGGTCTGGACGACAGGCTGGCGAGGGGGAGCGTGTCGGGCAGGGTCCTGTGGCGCAGCGGGGCGTGGAGCAGGCCGCTGTGGGGGTTGCTGGAGCCGCGGCTGGTCATCTTACCCACCTCGGCGAGCTTGGCCAGGTCCTTCTCCACCTCTGCAATCCAAAACGGGGGGGGAAAATCGTCTGCGTCACGCCGGCTGAGTTTTACACTTTGATCATTTTAAGCACCGAACTCGTCGAGAATGAATCAGAGCGTTTCCACGCTCCACATCGACACAAACAAAGCGACGGCTGCAACACAGTCCCTTGATAACACTGGTAAACTGTGATAAAGTTGGGTTTATTTTTCTTCTGGATTCAGAGGCAGCGCTAGGAGATTAGAGCATGTCCTACAAGAGTGATGATTCACAAACTTTACTGAGCATTAAAGCAGGGGAGACTGCTCGGTTTAATCCTCCTTCTGGGCAATGATGACAATATTTATAGGCACTGTAAATTGTGGTGAATCCAGTTTCCTCTGTCAGAACGGGGTCCAGGCTGATCTACAGTAAGCACAGCCGGGTAAAAAATGTTCCTGTTCCTGACAAAAACACATTTGTTTGCTTCACTGGTAGTCTCGAAAACATTTCTGTTTGTAGAAGGCGCGACGCTGCCAACTCCTGCGATCAACATCTGGGTAATTTTTTCCATGTTTTATGCTTTTCGTCCAAGGCCTTGGCAATCGAGATTCAACAAAACCAGTCTGGGAGTTATCATTCGAGAGGGATAATTTCTGGGATGACTCACGAGCAGCCGGTGTTCCTGGATCCACTGTGTATGTGTGATGTTAAATAAATAACAAAAGGAAGCGCGGGGGAGCATTTCGCAAACCCCCGACATCCTTAGATTTGTACGCAAATGAGCCCTTTCCCTTACACAAACAGGGCTTTTCCACGGTGAAAACGTGGAGCGCTAGCCCGACGTTTAGCCCACTTAGTGTGGCTGACAGTTTTGCATACTACCTCCAAATTCGGCCTCGCTGAATCGGTTCGAAATCGAATCCAGACTGTTTTGCGTGCAACCCTCCAGGGGCCGAATGCGTTTAATTCCCTGACACGCGCAATTACGGCCGCCGGTGCTGCGCTTAAGCAGCTCTGACTGTGCGGCCGTCAACCTTCGGCGGTGAGATGCACCGCAGAGCGCAGCCGGGAGGGTGGGGGGGGGGGGGGTCTTGCGTCCGCCGGGACCGGTCGCGTTCGGTCAAGTTAACCCGAGCTGATTCAGAGCTCACAGCTCCGCCTCCGCAGGCCCGGAGGACGAGCCTGCGATGCGTCCGAGGGCACGCGAAGACGCCGAAGAGTCACGTTGTGTGCGTGTATGTGTGTGTGTGCGCGCGTGTGCGATCTTAAGATCTACTGGGGGGGGGGGCGAGTGCCTGTGGCGAGCGCCGAAATACTTCCACCGAGGAGAAACTGGAGTCGCACATGTTAATTCCCTTTAAACACCCACACTCTTGAGTGATGTTATCATTGTTTTGTAAACAGGATACGCTCATTAGTAATCTGTTCCCATAAAGCGGACATTTTCATCTCCAGTTATTTACCGGCATAATGACAAACACCACATGTTTTCGTTGGGGAGGGAAAGTCTTGTTGTTGTTGTAAACCGGTGGCCTCGCCCCCCCCTTGTTTCCCGGCATGAATGAACAGACAGCGAAAGCCGCGTTGTTTTGAAATTCGACGCCGCGCCCCGACACCGACAGAGAGTGCCACGAGTCGTCCGGCAGACGCTGATGTAAGACGACGGTCCGGACGACATCAGAGAGATGGGATCAAGATCCACATGTTATGCAGCTTTGATGAGTTTCGATCCCGTCTTTCACTAGCAATAAACGGGAAGGGGAGACGGCGAGAAATGAGACAGGGGAGGACAGGAGGAGACGGGGGGAAACGGAAACAGATCCGACCCATTAGGGCCCTGATCACGCAGCGCGGCGGGAAGGCACGCGATACAACCATTCGGAGACTCGTGCAGACTTCACTCGGCTCCTCCTCTGAAAATAAACCCAAAGCGCTAATCACGTATCACTCACGAGTCTGCATCTCATCTGCAGCCTCGCGGCAGCGCACTCCGCCTGAACAAACCCAAACAAACGGCCACTCCTTGGGAGGATGAATCTAGAACCAATCTGGAAGGAAACGCACATTCCTAATGCAGTCATAACCAAGACCAGGTACCGCACGTCAGCGCTTTTGCGTGCGGGCCAAAAATGTGTCCGTAGCGTTCGATATGAAAAGATTCCCGGCCTTTGTTTGTTTGTGCTCCGTTGAGATGTGTCTGGCTCAAAACGGGAGGCCGCTGTCATCTTTGACGGCGTTTCGCGCGGACAAAAGCCTCAGTGCCGAACACGTGAACGTGTGTGACACTTGTTTGTGGTAAGAAAAAGAAGTGAAAACGCTAATGTGTCGCACCGCTGTCGTTTAAAGTCAACGTTTATCCGTTTGCGGAGCCGCGTACAAACAAAACCGCGCTCGAAATCATCATCATCACGCGTTCACGGCGCAATTGGCTTTGGCAACGAAGAGCTGGCGAGGCGATTGGGGCAACAGCACGGGATGAAAAGTGAGGCCCCCGGCGCCGAACGTGGAAAGCATTAGCAGCTAATAAAGGCCGGGGAGAGAGTGGGGTTGGGTCTGGCGGCTCCTGGTCCATAAGGCGGGATACGCGCTCGATCATCGTGACAGCAAAAGCAGCCTCTCGAGTTGACCAGACATCACATATATCGAACACGTTCTTCTCCCCCCCCCCCCCCCCCGAAACGCCACATGAAACTTTTTTTCTTTTGTTTTTTTTTCGGTTTCGTCGGACAAATTGCATCTCTGGCGGCGGGACTCGGCAAAGCTGCCGAGTTATTGATTGAAACTGTCAAAGCCCGGAGCCGGAATGAATTCCTGGCGCGTGGAAATCACTTTAATTAGCTTTCGCATTTAGTCTCCACACATTTTAGCGGGAGGATGGGTTTTTAATTAAGCGGGAAAATCCTTGGGCCGAAAGCTGCGCATACTTTGGCCCGGACTCTCTGCCCCCCCCCCCCCCCCCCCCCCCCCCCCCCCCCCCCCCCCCACCACCCCCGCCCTCATAAGTGCTCCCTTAAAACCCCCTTCTGGTTCATAAGTCTGTATGGACCATGGCATGTATCTGAGAGGGCGCTTAACCCTTCCTATTCCTCATTAAAGCTGCCAATAAAGACGCGAGCACGGGCACAAAGGCACGGCAGCACACACACACACACATGCACACGCGGGGAATGCCTACCAGCGAGCTGTTTGCCCATGTTCTCCAGCTCTTTGGAGAAGAGGGAGTCGCCCAGCAGCAGGCCCGTCTGCCCAACGGAGCTCCCACCTCTCCCGGCCTTCAGATCCGTCTCCCAGACAGCCTGACGCTGGTTAGCCAGCAGAACAGAGAAGAGGGAAAGTCGCATTAGACCGACGACCCTTCAATTAGCTCTTTATATAATTTTCAGCCGTCGCTGGAAATATCCGAGCCATATCTGCTGGAAAAAAAAGGGGGGGGGGGTGGCAATTATTACTTTATGGGCTTTAGAAAAACACAAGAAACCACAGCAAGTGTAGATGAAAGGCTGGGGTGTGCGGCACGCTCTGTTCAGTGGATGCGTTACGATAGACTGTCAGTAGTGGTTTGAGACATTTTTGTGTAAATCTATAGGAGCGTGTGTGTGTGTGTGTGTGTGTGTGTGTGCGCGCTCACCAGTCCTTTGGCAAATAGCCTGACAGCAGCAAACGTACACCAGCAGTTATCAAACAATAAATCAGGCATTTTTGATCGTTCCAGAGCACACGCTGTTGGCGTTAGGATAATGTACAGATGATCGTATTGCAAACCCGTGTGAAAGAAAATACATGGCTAAAAAGGCAGATTGGACCACTTACAGCGGCCTCTTTGGCCTGCTTTGCTCTTCCATCCTCCCGGCCAAGCGGACGACTTGGAAACAGACCTGTTAGACGGACCCGGGCTGCCAAGTCCTGTAACGACAGCGCGCCTAATCCTCTCAGTTATCCCTTTGATGGGACACAAGTGGCCAGATGATCCGCTGAGCCAGCGGGGGCCGAGCGCGCATGAGCCTGGAGCACAGGTGAGACATAAAAGCTGTCAGCCCCGATTCCACCTTGTGCGCGCTCGCCCCATGAGTTACGACGCCTCCGACGCCAGCGCTTACATCATGTGATGTGCTAAGCGCTTAATGAGAGACAGAGTTGACTGACTGCTGAGTGTTGACACAGCGCGGCCCTGGGAGATCGGCTGATATACATGCAGCGCGGTCTTCCAACGGCACTTCGGGACAAACCTGGGGCACAAACGGCCTGTTCTCAGGAGTTGGGGTGGACTTTTAGGAGGGGAGGAATTTCAGCGACGATCCTCTGGTAAACGACGGAACAGGATTCCCAGGGTCTACGCACCGATCCCCCAGCCTGTCAGACGCATGAGGCCCTCCATGGTGGCAGGGCCACAACACCACAAACCAGTCCTTAATTACAGCCCTCATATGGCAGCGCGAAGGGCTGAGCGTTAGAGCCGAGTCCCCTCCCCAACTTTATTTCTCTCTCTTTGGTGGGATCCCCTCAAATCCAACGGCATGACATCATTTTGTCCTCTCTCTCTCTCTCTCTGGGTCTTCTTAAGAAAACAAGGCCACCAACACATTTCGTGTTCATCTTTTCCAAATGTCTTTATATCACGCGGCGTTACAGCTAGAACCGTTCTTGAAATTCAAGTCGAGGTTATGTTGGAGACGCTCGGGGCCACAGAGACAGCGACGGATCTTCATGAAGGGCTTTCACAGAGTCTACGCATGAACCCGATAAGTGCACAGCCTTGCATAGGCCATAAATACTCCCGTATGTGCTTTGCGTTGATATGGTAGTTATGCAATGCATCCACAAGGGGGCAGCACTGAGTTTAGAGCAAGTTTAACTCCAGAACAAACATGGCGATAGCGAAAGAAGTCATCATTATGTATGTTAACAATGCGTTGATAATTGCGGATGCATTCGCATTCAAACAATTCCGCCATGTCTGATTGTTATCTCGCACCCTCTTTCCGTTCTGTACTTCTTCTTCCTAGGGTTATGGTTAGGTTAGGTTAGGCTTCCCTAACCCTAACCCTAACCCTAACCCTTAACCCATTTCTCTTTGCTCAATCTGCACAGCTAATAATTTGCATCGCCCATGCCCCTCGGGATCATCTGTCCTCTAGACTGAAGTGTAATCGGGAGCATATATCCGAGGGACTGCAGAGCGAAGGCCGAGGCTGGGGGGGGGGGGGGCTGAGTCCCATGGCCGTGCATACAAACAGGATGCACAGAGTCTGCAAGCAATTCGCCTTCCCGAGATAGCATCAATAAATAGACGGACATCGCAATCAAAATCTCCCCGTCGGTTCTCGGGGTTTCGTGAGGGCACGCAGCGCGTATTCACGGAGTCACCGGGAAGATGTCAAAGCAAAGGGGCAAAGGAGAACGTGAAATGGACTTGATTAGGCACTGAAAAAGCGCGGCGAAGTGATGAAAAGGGACTTCCCGGCTATTGTCTTTCTGAGCAACAACGTATGACACGAACACAAAGAAGTCAACATTTCCCCGTTCGGGTCGCTTTAATCTACACAGACAGAGACGAGGAGGAATGCCTTTTAGTCTCCGAGCTAAAAAGCAGCTATGATTTTCAATGACTTATGAGTATATTAATGTCAGTGGCGCAGGATCCAAGCTGTATAATCTCTCTCCCAGTATGACAGAACCAAAAGTCCCGAAACAGAAAGAGGGGGGGGGGGGGAGAAGCCTCTGGTGATGCTCCTGCCCAGCTTACAAACAAGGGTCTCGGTTTTTGCCAAATTGATTCCATGTTGAGGGCAAAACAAGACAGAAAGAGAGAGAGAGAGAGAGAGAGAGAGAGGGAGAGAGAGAGAGAGGGGATGGAAGTCTAGAGAGTTAAATATTTTATAGGCTGCATGTGTGCAGCTATATGTGTGTGGTCAGCAGTAATAATCACCGCAATCTGGGGCAGGATCCAGCGTTGCCCTGCGCGCCGCGAGAACTGCCGGCGACGGTGCGCGCGCAGTCCTCAGACCTCAGACGCGGTCGGGCCCCGGTTGGAGGCGTTCGGGCCCCGCCGCCGGCTTCGCAAAGCGCAATTTGACGGGCCCCCTTGTTGTGGTTGGGCCCGAGCAGCAGGGAGACAAATGCGCGCACATGCGGGGGACGCGGAGGGGGGAATCGACCACACGTGAAACGAAGTCACACAGGTGAGGCCTTCACCCTCCCCCGCCCGGGCGAACGGACAAATTGGGAGCTACTTGTTCGTTTACGTGACAAGCTTTGGCGCATTACGAGCAGTTCTCGCGGAGGCCAGCGGCAATCCCCCCCCCCCCCTTATAAGGGTAAGCTTCTCCTCCTGGCAGCGCAACTTGCCAAATATCGAAGCTCCCCTTGCGAGCAGGGGAACGAGACTTCGCGTTCGGGGGCGCGAGGGCCGCTCGACTCCCCGGCTTGAGCTTCTGCAAAGCCGGACTATATCTCACGGGCTCAGCTGGCGCTCCGGGATGGAAATCCCACAACCGTCCACACTGTTCAAAATCGCAAGCAGAGGCCGGCGGTGGCCCAGCGAGTATTGCTTCTTACCCAGACCGGGTGAGGGATGAGTTGACGGCTGAGCGGAGGGGAGAGGATGCCGGCAGATGGGAGCCTGCCGACATAAGGAGTTGATCTGCACATGTGTGAGGTGGAGAACATTGCGTATTGTAGCGCCGGGTTATTTTTATTCTGACCAAACAAGCACGTCTTTGATTGTGCTGATCCCTTGCCCAGGGATCAGGTCTTGTAAAGGAACGGCGCCAAAGTCTCATTTTGTCCAAAACTAAAATTACGAATGTACGGAAAGCTTTGCAATAGTTGTTTTTTTTTTTTTTTTAGCTATAGCGGGGGTTCATAAAGCTCGTCTGAAAAAGATGGATGGAGAGAGACGAAGTCTTTTCCGAATAGCCACTTCCACTGCGATGGGGTTCGAGGAGTAACGCTCGGCCTTTAATGAGATCCTGTTGTTCTGGCTCGCGGCGGAATCACCTCATGGATTTTATGGACTGTATACAGGGCTCACCGGCCCAACCGCTGACTTACAACAGCCAAAAGCAAACAGGATATTGACAATAACACAGTTAAGACTTTCTATTCAACCATTCCTCAAGACCGGCTGAATGACATACCGTCTCTAACCTCGGCAATAGAGACAGAGAAAAACCAAACGTCCTGAGAACTTGTGAGGATTGCTGAACGCGACTTCATATTTCGTCCGTATCAGACGTCGGCTATATTTCAACTGTAATCCCGGAGATCAACTTCGGATCGCAGTCTTGAGTCTGAATCAACAATCACTTTCACAGGCACAAGTTTTGCCAACCAAAGCTCTTAAAGCCGGCGGCTATATTTAGCAGAATGAGCTCCGGTTTTTAGCATCACGTTTACGATCCGCTCGTAACCGTGCCGTATGAAATTGGACATATAGCGGAGGAACCTCAAATATCACTGACAACAACTGGAACCCAAAACACACAGTACCTGCCTGGCGGCCATATTTCATCGGCGGCCACTTCGACCGAGCTCGGGCCCGTGCTGGACAGTAAAGGTGGTCAGGTTACTGAGAGGGGGGGGGGAATGTCTGCTGAAGAGATCAGCAAGTGCACAGCAAGATACAAGAGCCCCGCACAGCCCCCCCCCCCCGTGTGCGGAGTGAGCGGGACTTCGATCCAATCAAAGTGTATCGTTCGACGTTTTGGAGGGAAACCGCCGAGGAGCCGCTCGGGGGGGACTTTCGCCCTGGCGATTCCGCTTTAGGAAAGTATTAGTCTTTATGGGGCAATTATCACCTAAAGGAGCTGGCAGAGGCGAGGGGGGGTGGAGGGAGGGGGGGTTGCTGTTGGACTAATAATGATATCCATTAACAGTGTTTACTTTCCAACATCGCCAGCCTTTTTACTGCCCCGCCCGGAGAAATGTGCTCATGGTGAAATGCGACTCCCGGAGCACGAAGAGCTGCACGCGCCGCGGCTAGCTAGACTCTGAAACAACGCTAACAGCGATAGCAACAACGACAACCGTCCCGTGGCACAAACAAATGGGTTCTCGCACAGCGAGACATTCGCCATTGTGCCTTTTTTTCCCTCCTAAAAAGCGTTTCATCTCTCTCAGACACATCACGGCCCGCCAGGCCCCCGCCGGGCCGGTTAAAACCGACAAGCCGTTACGGATTGCGTTCGCCTGCCAGAGGCGGCCAAACACGGGCAATTAAAAAACGCAAAACAAAGCGCGTTAGCCACGGTAGGTGACGGGAGCCCTTCGCACTTGCGCTTTCGCACATGGAACGCATTAGTACCACGCCAGACGGGGCCTAACCTGTGGAGATGTAGTGCTAGGGGTGTGTGTGTGTGTGTGGGGTGTGTGTGTGTGTGGGGGGGGGGGGTTTAATCCACCGGTTTGAGCAGATGTAGCTCGGGGGGGGGGGGGGGGGTGGGGGGGGGGGGGGGGTCGATCGAACCATCCTGAATCTTTCACTTCTGCCGCGGCTCCCCTGATACGTGGACGGGTGGCCGGAGCACGGTGTTCGGCCTAATCCGTCAGACTTCCGACTACAGGCTTTCATTGGACGTGGTGGGGGGGCGGGTGGGGTGGGGTGGGGTGGGGGGGGGGTTTGGGGCCTTTCGTCTCTCCAAGGTCTGCTCCCAGTTAGCCTGGAGCCTGGCTGCATCTGCTCCGCACACGGAGCGACGACTTGGCTCCGAACCCCCTTTCTTTCTTTCTTTCTTTCTTTCTTTCGAAAACGCAGTAAAAAGCTTTGTCTAACACTTAGATAGAGCAATTATTATGGGGGGGGTGGTGGTAGTGAAAAAAAAAAAGCTATCGCCTTTTTAGGGATGTAATTATACAAAGGTACCGGCGTCTTAGCTGACCGCTTTATTAAGAGCATGTGAGTGTCTGCCAGTGGGGCGTGTGTGTGTGTGTGTGTGCCGCTTAGACCTCGACAGGTTTCCTCCCCTCAGAGCATGAGAGGTTATCACGCGAGGCTCGCGTTCAACAGAAAGTCCGCATAATCCCGCGGCCCGTGAACATTTAGGTCCCATTGTGCAAGACGTCCAAGTCGGCGGCGACCGTCACCGTGTCGCGGGGTATCGAT
>CM055208.1:17168140-17188140 GCA_029224185.1 Karalla daura
AGACGGACATCGCAATCAAAATCTCCCCGTCGGTTCTCGGGGTTTCGTGAGGGCACGCAGCGCGTATTCACGGAGTCACCGGGAAGACGTCAAAGCAAAGGGGCAAAGGAGAACGTGAAATGGACTTGATTAGGCACTGAAAAAGCGCGGCGAAGTGATGAAAAGGGACTTCCCGGCTATTGTCTTTCTGAGCAACAACGTATGACACGAACACAAAGAAGTCAACATTTCCCCGTTCGGGTCGCTTTAATCTACACAGACAGAGACGAGGAGGAATGTCTTTTAGTCTCCGAGCTAAAAAGCAGCTATGATTTTCAATGACTTATGAGTATATTAATGTCAGTGGCGCAGGATCCAAGCTGTATAATCTCTCTCCCAGTATGACAGAACCAAAAGTCCCGAAACAGAAAGAGAGGGGGGGGGGGGGGGAGAAGCCTCTGGTGATGCTCCTGCCCAGCTTACAAACAAGGGTCTCGGTTTTTGCCAAATTGATTCCATGTTGAGGGCAAACAAGACAGAAAGAGAGAGAGAGAGAGAGAGAGAGAGAGAGAGAGAGAGAGGGAGAGAGAGAGAGAGGGGATGGAAGTCTAGAGAGTTAAATATTTTATAGGCTGCATGTGTGCAGCTATATGTGTGTGGTCAGCAGTAATAATCACCGCAATCTGGGGCAGGATCCAGCGTTGCCCTGCGCGCCGCGAGAACTGCCGGCGACGGTGCGCGTGCAGTCCTCAGACCTCAGACGCGGTCGGGCCCCGGTTGGAGGCGTTCGGGCCCCGCCGCCGGCTTCGCAAAGCGCAATTTGACGGGCCCCCTTGTTGTGGTTGGACCCGAGCAGCAGGGAGACAAATGCGCGCACATGCGGGGGACATGCGGAGGGGGAACCGACCACACGTGAAACGAAGTCACACAGGTGAGGCCTTCACCTCCCCCGCCCGGGCGAACGGACAAATTGGGAGCTACTTGTTCGTTTACGTGACAAGCTTTGGCGCATTACGAGCAGTTCTCGCGGAGGCCAGCGGCAATCCCCCCCCCCCCCCCCTTATAAGGGTAAGCTTCTCCTCCTGGCAGCGCAACTTGCCAAATATCGAAGCTCCCCTTGCGAGCAGGGGAACGAGACTTCGCGTTCGGGGGCGCGAGGGCCGCTCGACTCTCCGGCTTGAGCTTTTGGAAAGCCGGACTATATCTCACGAGCTCAGCTGGCGCTCCGGGATGGAAATCCCAGAACCGTCCACACTGTTCAAAATCGCAAGCAGGGGCCGGCGGTGGCCCAGCGAGTATTGCTTCTTACCCAGACCGGGTGAGGGATGAGTTGATGGCTGAGCGGAGGGGGAGGATGCCGGCAGATGGGAGCCTGCCGACATAAGGAGTTGATCTGCACATGTGTGAGGTGGAGAACATTGCGTATTGTAGCGCCGGGTTATTTTTATTCTGACCAAACAAGCACGTCTTGGATTGTGCTGATCCCTTGCCCAGGGATCAGGTCTCGTAAAGGAACGGCGCCAAAGTCTCATTTTGTCCAAAACTAAAATTACGAATGTACGGAAAGCTTTGCAATAGTTGTTTTTTTTTTTTTTTTAGCTATAGCGGGGATTCATAAAGCTCGTCTGAAAAAGATGGATGGAGAGAGACGAAGTCTTTTCCGAATAGCCACTTCCACTGCGATGGGGTTCGAGGAGTAACGCTCGGCCTTTAATGAGATCCTGTTGTTCTGGCTCGCGGCGGAATCACCTCATGGATTTTATGGACTGTATACAGGGCTCACCGGCCCAACCGCTGACTTACAACAGCCAAAAGCAAACAGGATATTGACAATAACACAGTTAAGACTTTCTATTCAACCATTCCTCAAGACCGGCTGAATGACATACCGTCTCTAACCTCGGCAATAGAGACAGAGAAAACCAAACGTCCTGAGAACTTGTGAGGATTGCTGAACGCGACTTCATATTTCGTCCGTATCAGACGTCGGCTATATTTCAACTGTAATCCCGGAGATCAACTTCGGATCGCAGTCTTGAGTCTGAATCAACAATCACTTTCACAGGCACAAGTTTTGCCAACCAAAGCTCTTAAAGCCGGCGGCTATATTTAGCAGAATGAGCTCCGGTTTTTAGCATCACGTTTACGATCCGCTCGTAACCGTGCCGTATGAAATTGGACATATAGCGGAGGAACCTCAAATATCACTGACAACAACTGGCATGCCCCGGGGGAACCCAAAACACACAGTACCTGCCTGGCGGCCATATTTCATCGGCGGCCACTTCGACCGAGCTCGGGCCCATGCTGGACAGTAAAGGTGGTCAGGTTACTGAGAGGGGGGGGGAAATGTCTGCTGAAGAGATCAGCAAGTGCACAGCAAGATACAAGAGCCCCGCACAGCCCCCCCCCCCCCCCCGTGTGCGGAGTGAGCGGGACTTCGATCCAATCAAAGTGTATCGTTCAACGTTTTGGAGGGAAACCGCCGAGGAGCCGCTCGGGGGGGACTTTCGCCCTGGCGATTCCGCTTTAGGAAAGTATTAAGTCTTTATGGGGCAATTATCACCTAAAGGAGCTGGCAGAGGCGGGGGGGGGGGGGGGGGGGGGGTTGCTGTTGGACTAATAATGATATCCATTAACAGTGTTTACTTTCCAACATCGCCAGCCTTTTTACTGCCCCGCCCGGAGAAATGTGCTCATGGTGAAATGCGACTCCCGGAGCACGAAGAGTTGCACGCGCCGCGGCTAGCTAGACTCTGAAACAACGCTAACAGCAATAGCAACAACGACAACCGTCCCGTGGCACAAACAAATGGTTCTCGCACAGCGAGACATTCGCCATTGTGCCTTTTTTTCCCCTCCTAAAAAGCGTTTCATCTTTCTCAGACACATCACGGCCCGCCAGGCCCCCGCCGGGCCGGTTAAAACCGACAAGCCGTTACGGATTGCGTTCGCCTGCCAGAGGCGGCCAAACACGGGCAATTAAAAAACGCAAAACAAAGCGCGTTAGCCACGGTAGGTGACGGGAGCCCTTCGCACTTGCGCTTTCGCACATGGAACGCATTAGTACCACGCCAGACGGGGCCTAACCTGTGGAGATGTAGTGCTAGGGGTGTGTGTGTGTGTGGGGTGTGTGTGTGTGTGGGGGGGGGGGGTTTAATCCACCGGTTTGAGCAGATGTAGCTCGGGGGGGGGGGGGGGGGGGGGGTCGATCGAACCATCCTGAATCTTTCACTTCTGCCGCGGCTCCCCTGATACGTGGACGGGTGGCCGGAGCACGGTGTTCGGCCTAATCCGTCAGACTTCCGACTACAGGCTTTCATTGGACGTGGTGGGGGGGCGGGTGGGGTGGGGTGGGGTGGGGGGGGGGTTTGGGGCCTTTCGTCTCTCCAAGGTCTGCTCCCAGTTAGCCTGGAGCCTGGCTGCATCTGCTCCGCACACGGAGCGACGACTTGGCTCCGAACCCCCTTTCTTTCTTTCTTTCTTTCTTTCTTTAGAAAACGCAGTAAAAAGCTTTGTCTAACACTTAGATAGAGCAATTATTAAGGGGCGGGTGGTGGTAGTGAAAAAAAAAAAGCTATCGCCTTTTTAGGGATGTAATTATACAAAGGTACCGGCGTCTTAGCTGACCGCTTTATTAAGAGCATGTGAGTGTCTGCCAGTGGGGCGTGTGCGTGTGTGTGTGTGTGCCGCCTTAGACCTCGACAGGTTTCCTCCCCTCAGAGCATGAGAGGTTATCACGCGAGGCTCGCGTTCAACAGAAAGTCCGCATAATCCCGCGGCCCGTGAACGTTTAGGTCCCATTGTGCAAGACGTCCAAGTCGGCGGCGACCGTCACCGTGTCGCGGGGTATCGATTTCGCTCAGACGTTTCAGATCGAGTGCCCTGAGAGGCGAGCAAAGTGATACAGGCGTCCCGATTGAGGCGTCTCTCACTCAGCGCTATCGAGTGTTGGTGCGGTCGGCTCGGCCTGGGCGCTGTCCTACTAACAGGAGGGCTCGAGGTGATCTCGTTTTTTTCTTCCCCCCCCTTTTTCTCGCCCCCTTTCGGGACAATGGCGGCCGAGGAGGAGAGAGCGACGTGGTAATTGATGGCTGTAAGACGATCTTAATTGTTTGGTGATGGATGGAGGGAGGACACTCACAGGGGCTGACATCTGAGACAGGGCCTCGCATTCCTGCAACCGTCCCGCTACTGTGTCCACCCCGGGGAATGGAGCTGCTCCAGACAAGAGACACACACACACACACACACACACACACAAAAACAAAGGGCTTGAGGAAAAAAAAAAGGGAGAGAAATGCATGTGTGTGTGTGTGTGTGTGTGTGTGTGACCGCATACAAAAGTGATTTGTGTTGCGCGACTTACAGGAGATGTCAGGGACCGCTTGCTCCGATATGTGAGGCCTGTGCTCCTCCTCAGATCTGGTATCCGATAGGCTGTCTCCTTGCAACCTAGGAACAACACACAACACGTAAAGCACCACTGTACACGCTGCACAGTGGTACGCGCTTGTTTCTTTAATCTCCGAAATCTGCATTTTTTTGCAGACGCAAATCTGCCGCGCGTGTCCGCAAACAGAATGTTAAGATAACGGGGGAAAAAAGCGAGTCTGTGTCGGCCCGAGGCGACGAGACAAAGAGGAAGGGTTTGGGGGAGAGTGTCATTTAGGAGGCACAAATCAGAGCAGATGACAACACCTTTAGATCCCAGTGGAAAGAACAGAGAGACATGCCGTGCATGGATACAGTACGCGTTCTCTGGTCTGGAAACGCGACTGAAACATTCCGTTTCCTCTTCAGTCAAGCAGCTCTTTATCCTATATCCTATTATCTTTATCTTTATGTGTTCCCGGGCCCACGTACCGTACTGCTTTTCATTCAGGGTCAAAGTCTCGGGAGAGGAAAACGAAGGGTTAACAGCCTTTGAGATGCCTCCTCGGTGAGAGGATGGACCTGCCAACGTGCGGCTTTTCCACTGCACCGACGCTCATCTGCCACCTTATTCACATCAGTGGGGAATTAAATGCAGCTTTTTAGTTCTTAAAGGTGCATTTTTAAAGGAGCGACACCACATATTAAATGGCCTCTTGGTCTGTGCCCCCGCGACGAGGGCGAGGGCCGAGCAAATGCTTTCTAAAGCGTATTCCGTTTCCCCCTCCCTCCCTTCGTGCGTCCCTCCTCTCGTCTTCCCCCTCCCTTTAACGGCCTTTGCGAGACCATTAAACGGCACCCAAGACGACCTGGAGATCTATCCGTTTCCCCTCGGACCGCAGCGCCGAATCCTTCGGACCGCGCCCGGGATCCGGGACGCGTTTGAGGCGGACGCAGTGCCGGCGAGGCCGCGCGCCCGGGCCCTCGGAGACAGGGACGCGGCCACAACACACGGGCCACTTTACGGCACTTCACACTTCAACCGTCCGCTTGGCGGAGTCGCCCGGGACCGCCGCGGGTGGACAGAGAGGGGGGGGGGGGGGGAGTCCTGGAAGCGAGGTCTAGGTTTCAGCCCCGGGCCCGCGTGTTCAAATGAGGCAACATGCTGGAAAGAAAAAGAAAACCCTCTGAAAATGAACAGGGGGCGTGAAGGTGCGCGTCGCCAAAAGTAGCAACCCTTTTGCTATTTTTGTCCCCCCCCCCCCGCCCCCGAATGTTCTCAGGCCTTTTGCACGGAGCTAAGCCCGAGCTAACCCCTCGGCGGAGAGGTGTTCCTGGCAGACCGATCAGGGTCAAGGTTTACCTCAAGGTTTGGGCTGATCTGTGTGTGTGTGTGTGTGTGTGTGCCAGGCCGGGCAGATTCAAGAATCTTCGTCGATTGGAAGAATCACGCGCCTCCAGGATCGCGTGCGCGCGGCGCTCCTCCAGCTTAGCGAGCCGTTTACGGCCTCGCACTCACCAAAAAAGTGACTACGAACGACCACGGGCCCCTTCGCCAGTAGAACTTGGGGAGGACTCTGCGGTCAGGTTAGAGCAGGACCGAGCAGGAATTTGGACTGGGCCAGGGAGGAGTGAGGGAGGACAGAGAAAGAGAACAGATGTCTGACATTTAAGGCTTAGAAAAAAAAGGAAAAAAGAGCCCCAAAAAAAAAAAAAAAAAAAAGACGGCTCCAGATACAGATTCCGCTCTGCTCGGCGCTGATACGACCCGGAGACTCGATGATGGTGTAAACTATTCGCCCTCAAAATGTTCAGCCGATAAACTGTTGACAACGACGGCCCGGGGGGGGGGGGGGGGGGTCCACAGATAGCATTCATGCTCCTGCAGAACGTCCGACAACATCCCGCATGGTGTGTGCTGAGCGAAACCGATAAGCCACGCGAAAGAGGAGGAGGAGGAGGAGGAGGAAACAAACAGGTTCCAAAACCCCCCAAAACGGAGGAGGGCCGCGCAGGCACGATGTGCGCCTGGCGTCGGATGGCTCTCGATACCCACTTTATCTCGGACTGGCATCGGGGGAGGGGAAGAGCGCTGCCCGTACCTGTCCCGCGGTATCACGCCCAGCGCTCGGAAACCCGAGCTCCGGAACGATGCCCTGGGACGGGCAGGGAACAGGAAATGTGTCGGGAGAGAAAAACAGTGATAATGGAGATGACTATCAGCGCCGGGGCCCGATCTGGGAAAGCCGGGCATGGGGAAGGAATGCGTCCCTCACACGTGACAGTAGCCCCCCGCCCTGAATGTTGAGTTCGGATGCCGGGAGAATGGGTGGAGGGGAGTGGGGGGGGGGGGGGGGGGGGGGGCATCAGGAGGAGTCATGACCCAGGGTGAGGGCGAGTCGGGGCGATTGCCGAAGGAAAATCGATTACAGTCATCTTTGCTGTGGCTGGAGGCATTTCTGACTTAGGAGCCATTCCTTGCAGAGATTTAGAGCTGAACTCCCTCCAAATATGACAACATTTACCTAAAAACACAGTTCAGAGAGGCCACTAATCGACACGTCCCATCTTATTTATCCTGCGGACAGCCAGCCGCTCTCACAGAGGTCTGTGCGCTGGACCAGTTTGCCGGCCTGGCGCCCGCGCCTCTTAACGTCTCTGCCGCCTGATGGGTGATGACAAGGCCTCGGTAACTTGCTGCTCTCGGCCCAGAAAAGGAGTCAGGCGCACGACCTCCTGTTAAAAAACCACAACTTGCTGCCGCTACACCTGTTTTCAGTCTAGCCGCGCTGAGCTGCGCCAGCGGGCCGCTGGCCGCGGCCGGGCGCTCGCTGGTTAAATGGCGTCGGCCGAGCGATCGGACTCTGCGAGAAGGCAAACGACGGGATTTCGAGCCACGTTGAATTCTTTCCGTTAGCGCGCACAGACCGACTCCGAAGAGCCCGCCCTAGCAGATGCCAGATAAGAGGTGGAAACGTTTACCTGGCACACCTCGAGCAGATGTTGAGCGTAACTTTGGCCTGCGGTTCAGGCTGATAGGAGCTGCGTCCCTGGCTGAACTTGCTGCCAGATGGAGCCAGGCCCGTCACGCCCTCCATCCGCAGGTCATCCAGGTCCTCTGGAGAAAGGAGGGAGGGTGGGAGGGAGGGGAGGGGAGGGGAGGCGAGGCGAGGGGGAGGGCAGAGAGGCACGAGGAGGAACAGAAGAAAGGGGATGGAACCCGAGGAAAAAGGGAGAGAAAACAAGGGGGAAAAAGGACAGTCATTAATCATACTTTGGTCTCTCGCTTGTCAATATGATGCCCCGTGATGACAGCGCGCTCAGAGCCAAAGAGGCATCGCAGTAAACAAACAGTCACGAGCCGGCCAAGCAGCCCCCCCCCCCCAACCCCCCCTCCCCCCCCAACCCTAACCTTAACCCACGCACACATGCGCATGCAAAAATCGAGGGGTACGCTCTTTGTTACGGGGAGCGGCGCGGAAGGCTCGATGACAGCGCCACGTCATGGTAGTGCGGAGGCAGGAAGGGCACGTTAACAAGCCGGGGAGGGGGGTGGGGGGGGGCGCAACAACAAAGAACAATGAGGCCGGAGAGGAGAAACGAAAGGGAAGAGGCAGACGGAGAGCTGGAAAGTTGGGTTTCGTCTGATCTCTCCCTGTGTCCTCTGCAGCGCACACACACACTCTTTTCCCTCCTCTTCTAAGGAAGTCCATAATGTGTCAGACACGCCAGTATTGTTCATCCTAACCTCCTTACCCGGGCCTGTCCCCCTGCCCCCCCCCCCCCCCCCCTCCCACACCCCGCGCTAGCGAGCGTGCGTTTCCACCCACGCGGACCCAAAGCGATGGCAGGTGCAGAGGCCTCTTGTTTTCTCTGCTTCTTTCCTCGGACGTGCACGTTCAACAACCCCCCCCCCCACATTATCTGCTCCGTATACAAGAGTATACAGCCTGTCGGCATTCGGGTAACTGAACGCTAACTAACTCTTAGCGTTAGTTAGCTAACTGCGGCTAACTGCTCCGTTTTCCGACCGGTCACCATAACGACCCCCCCCCCCCCCCCAACATTATCTGCTCCGTATACAAGAGTATACAGCCGGTCGGCATTCGGGTAACTGAACGCTAACTAACTGTTAGCGTTAGTTAGCTAACTGCGGCTAACTGCTCCGTTTTCCGACCGGTCACCATAACGACCCCCCCCCCCCTTGTTCCTGTGCTTCCAGCAGTACAGTTGGTGTCTCTCTCTGCGTGCGTGCGTGCGTGTGTGTGTGTGTGTGCGTGTGTGTGTGTGCGTGTGTGAGACGAGACACTCAAAACCGACGCCGATACCTCTCAACGACGGATCGCCTTACCCATGTCCCTGGTTTGGGGGTAAAAAGAAGAAAAAAAAAACACGGGCCTCACACCTTGAAAGCGGAGAACGCTCGACTAATCGCCGAGATTAGATTGGGTGACGGTCGCTCATGAGAGCTCTTTCCATCTCGCCCGTCTTGTCTCCTCTCGGCGTCAGGGAATCGCTCGGACGAGGCGGTCGGTTAATGCGTGGGGAGTAGAGCCCAGCGCAGGCTTGCGTTAGCCGATTCCCATCCTAGCTTTGCAGAAAACACCAACATATGTCTTTACGTACATGCATATGTTGCACGTATGTGTATTTCATCTTCCAGTTTGTGGAGTTGACGATAAATATACATATAAACCGAAACTGAAAATGATGCTCGATGAGGCGTTCATCCACTGGAAGTACTCTCTCACTCTAATTTGGCCTTTTGACCTTAACTATGCTACATCAAATTGAATGGCTTTTGGTCAGGAATGTTATCTCCACATAGATTTGACACAAAATCACACCCTCGTTTTCTTCCTAAATCCACACTTCGTGACCAGCTAAGCACCGAACGGTTATGAATGCTGCCATGTTGATGTTTCCACCGATGTAAAGAGGCCAGATCGGTCACTTTTACTGTCATTAGTCACAGCTGTTATCATGTTTCCGTCCACCACGCAACAGTGAACTAAGGCCTTTTCTGTTTTGGAACAGCGCGTGAGGGCGAAGACTTCTCGCCGCGGCGCTCACACGCCGCCCTTGAGCGGTCCTGCCCTCGTCTTGAGAACGAGCGTCGTCTCAGAGGCTGAGGGCGGACAGGTATATTCCACTAACACCCCTGAGCGGAGCAATATTGAATGTCCCATCCAGCTGCGGCGTGTATCGAAGGGGTGCGGGGGGACAGACGGAGCCGCCGGGGGATTCTTTTCCGGCAACCCGCCGTGGTCGTGGGAACCGCTGGAGGGCTCCGCCGTTCCCTCTTTTCTCTCTGTCCGTTCCCACCGCTTCGCCTTCTCATCGCCCCCGCCCCCACCCCAGGTTTCTGGCGACGGACGAACACGCCAGGTTTTCACAGACAATCACGACAAGGGCGACGGGCGAAATGTTAAACGAACGAAAGCGAGTGGGCTCCGACCCTGAGAGAGAGACATAGAGAGAAAGAGAGAGAGAGAGAGAGAGAGAGAGAGAGAGAGAGAGAGAGAGAGAGAGACAGAGAGAGAACATGACCCCCGTGCACACAGCTGCCTGTCACCTCACCTCCCCGTTTGGACACAACAACGCGGGTGAGCTCGGAGGCCGAGGGCAGGGGGGAGGGATCATCTCAAGAGTCGTCCGAGGTAAACGCGGTTTTGTTTCTTTTGTTTTTGTTGTTTGTTTTGTTTTTTCAAATCTTTGTTACACGGTCCTGGGGTGAGGGATGGGGGGTTCGGGGGGGGAGCATTGTGAATGGAGCACGTTGACGCGCAGGCCGGGCCCCCTGTGACGCACGCGCTGCTCGTCACTCACCCGCCGAGGGAATGCGACGTCCGCGGTCGGAGGCAGAGGCAGAGACGGACGCGTTTCGGTATCGGGGCGCGCCATGCAATCAGCCCGACGTGGATGTGAAGCAGATTGTGGAAACGCTTGAAAGGTCATCGTGGAACTTGCGCCGGATCGACGGCTGACGATTTCACTTCGTCAAATTTGAGAAATCTGCGCCTCGGGTTTCCAGCCCGCGTGCGGTGGATTCCGCGCATTCGTTGATCGTCTTACACCTGCTTCGCGCCCATTAGATGGTGCCCCATCCCCGGTGCGCTTTGGGCAAGCGCACACACACACACACACACACACACACACCTTGGGGCAATTTACAGTCTCCAGTCGACCTCGATGCATATCTTTATACCATGGAAGAAAACCAGAGTCGGAAACGATGCACCATTCACCACTTTTTAAACTACATTATTATGCTAATATTCCCTTGAATGAATTCATTTTTGATCTGGAGCTTGTCCAGACACAACAGACGTCCGTCCGCACTCGCCCGCTTCTCAGCCTGTCACTTTTCCCACTGGCCGGGCACGCGGGCGATGAGACACGGCAGATAAACACCAAATGGCTCCGAGTGGGTGTCGGGTGCGGGGAGGGAGGGGGCGGGTGGGCGGCGGTTGGAAATGGAAACTATTCGAGGGATGCGTTCCCGACAAAGGGCCGGCATTCCGTGCCGCAATCACTCACTGTCGGCGCGGCCGCCAGAGGAGCAGAGAGAGCGGTCCGCGCGCTCCCCCGTACCGTGACACACACACACACACACACGCACACGCGCCATTCATTCTCAGATTCACGCTTGCGGGCGGCCTGGGAGTCTCCAGGCGGTCGGGAGTGGAACCCGGCACCTTCTTGCCGCGAGGCGACGGTACTGAGCTCATGTCGAACGGAAGAGCCGCACTTCGTCTCGGACATCGGGCGACGCGTACGGCGGGCGCGTGCGGTCCTGTTCCCTGGCGCGTATTCGTACGCGATTATTAAACACCAGTTAAGCTCACCGGAGATCCGACCGTCGCGCCGAAAGTGAGAGCGCACGGCTCTCCATCGCGTGGGAACGGAAAAGTTATGGCTCGGCGACAAAGGGTCACCGCGGAGAAACGCGAAACGTGTCGCGAGGCGACGCGAAAGCCAGAGACGAGAGGAAAAAGCCATGGCGACGGAATGCAAAAAGTAGCGGGGTGGGGTGGGCGGGGGGAGGGGGGGGGGGGTGATGGGAGGGGGGGGGCGAGTCTCACATCTCGTAGGGAAATAATCGAACTTTCCGTTCTTTCATCAGCGGCGATGGCGTCCCGGCCGACGCCTCCGATTAACGGCGCGCAGGCGACGGCCGACACTCTCGCGGCGGCGGCGCTCGCAGACCTCGCACTTCTGTGGCCCTGTTGCACGCGCCATTTGCTTCTCATTAAAGGCCCCCCCCCCCCCCCCCCCCCAGAGGCACAAAGGCCTCCGCTCCGGCGGCGGTTAGCCGTCGCGCAGGCGCCTTTGATGCCAGCCGTGGCGGGAGACGCGTTTGTTTGGCTTGGTAATAAAAACAGTACTCCGACGCGAGTTCCATAGCTGCGTCTCGCCTTTCAATGGCAGCCGCCCTCCGCCACCCACCCCCCCAACCACCCCCAACCCCCCCCAGCCACTAAAAATATGCCTGTCAGGCTCTCTGAGCGCCCGACGGCTCTCCAGCGGGGCAATAAAAGAAACAAAACAGAAAAAAAAGGCTTGATCAGAATCAGATGGGGATACATGCGAGCAGGGCAGCATCACGGCTCCGGGGGGGGGCCGCTGGAAAGCCTCATCGCGGACCGCCTTTCGACTCGCTTTCCCGCCACGGAACGGCGCGGAGGTTAGGATGTCGCTCTCCCGATGTGTCGCCGCGTTACGTCACGCTCAAGTCACTTGGGCCGGAAAAAAAACGACTGGAGCGGCCCGGAAATTCCAGCGCACTTTCCAATCGCCTCTACGCGCTAATGCGAGAGGAGCAACATCACAAAACAAAAACACACGTCGGGGTGATTGGGGTGATCGGGGTGATTGGCGATCCCCCCCCCCCCTTCAATGTCGACGTTCCCTGAAAGAGACGGAGCCGCCATCGTCTCCCCGCTCGTCTGCGACAAACGCGCAGATACGCGCCCGACTTTCACCGGAGACGCACAGCAACGGCATTGTGGCATCGAGGTTTGCTCTTAAATCTTCGTCCGGAGGAGACCGCTGTCGGCCGATCAACCTGCGGCAGCACAACGCCTCCATTCACAAACACGCACACGCAGGTCCCTTATCAGCCCCCACCCCCACCCCCCCTCCCCGCGTCTATCTGGCATCTCCTGCTTCGGCCTGGCTACAGTAGCCACGATGCGGCACGGCTGCGTCCGTTCGACCCCCGCGAACTATCTGCTCGGCTCACGCACACCCTGGTGTGGGGCCCGCGCCGTCAGCCGATCCACTTTTGCAGGCGTCAAATTGGGCAGCACTTGAACTTCTTTCTCTCTTTTTTTTTGTCTCCTCCTCACTGCGGGACATTCTTTTTCGCCAGGGGGCCGGGCCCAGCCCGCTCGGGCTTGCGTTTCGAGGCGAAGGATTTACTGCCTGGAGGAACCCGCACCGGTGACATATACGTCCTCCTCCTCCTCCTCCTCCTCCTCCTCCTCCTCCTCCTCCAGGCACCGCGATGACACACCGCTGTGTTGTCCCTGCAGGTTTACCTCGTCTCCAGGGCGACTGTTGTGTCTTGCTGCTGTTGAGTCTGGATGAAACGGGGAGGGGGGAGGGGTATGGGGGTAACGAAAGCGCGTCTACGTTTATGACTGTGTGTGTGTGTGAGTGAGTGGGAGGTGGTGGTGGGGGAGGGTGGGGGGAGGGGGGGGGGACTGTTGCCGCTGCTGGCGTCAGGGAGTGTGCTGCGGCGTGTCTGCCAGCTCTGGTGAGATTTGTGAGGCGGAGGGACCGGGAGGCGTCACGTGTTTCTCAGTGTGTTTGTCTGACTGCAAGAGGCCGGTGAGCCCGTTCACCTGCGGAGCGATCCGCGCAGCTATTCTTTTGGAGCGTGTCCCGGGTTCCCCGGTTTCCTTTTGGCCCACACGCTGAAACGTGTCGGGGGGGGGTGTGTGCTCATAATTGAGAAATTTTTACACAAATCAAAGAGTCGGGAGTGGCATCAGGGAGGAATATCGAGGCATAGGCAGCTCCTGTGCTGCACTTCATGGCTTTGCAGTTGATGCACATCGAGCTGCGTCTGTAGGAATATCTGCGTACCTTGAGCGTCGTCAGCTCTACTCTCCGATCCGAATTGGAGCCTCATCCCTACAGAGTTAAAGATACGCACTACAGAGGACCCCCTGACAACATTCACCGTCGTTTACACTGTGGATGCTAGCCGCAACGTCGCTGGACGGACGGATCGACGGAGACCAGACAGAGCGGAGGGGGAGAGCGACAGAGTGACAACGAAGGCGACGATGGCGACATCGCTAAAGATGAAGAGAAGAGAGGGGCAGCGACAACAACGGGTAGTGAGGGCGAAAACAACAACAGTCAGGAGAACAGCACTGGAATGTGATCTCTCCCAGTGGGTGGGCTCAAACTGAGAGGAGGCTACTGGAAACGGTCACGCCGAATGACTGTCATTCCTCCGCGCTGCGAGGCCTAAAGAAAACAACCGCCACGGAAAGTCACCTGGGTGTGTAAGAGGTGGCGGGGTGGGGGAGTGGGTGGGGGGGGGCCTCTCACTCGCTCCGCCGCCATCGCGCTGCGTTGCAACATGTTCCGGCACGACCCGCACAACAATACATCATCATCACGGGACAAAGGCGCCACACGCGGCCCCTATAACCGGCCCGGCAGACGCTGCCTCACGCCGCCTGCATCTCGGATGGGGACGTGGCAGACAGCGGCAGTCCCCTCGTCGACGTGCCAAGAAGTAACAGCGCAAGGCCGGCGACGGGGCGTTGCTCCCCGCACAATGAACTCGCCTCGCTTCTGAGCCCGGATCAGTACGAGAGCTGCGGCCTCGCCGCCCACTGAGGGCTCGGATCTCTGCATATTCCACGACTTTTACGAGGACGTGTGAGTCACGGTCACGTTTTCGATCTGGATCGGACCGGGATAAACGTGAAGCGCGCAGCTAATGAAAACAACTGGGACAACGCGGTCCCATCCCCGCGAGCGCGGGGGGGTGGGGGGGATCACCGAGGCTCTAAGCTGATTTAAGTTTCTGCTTTTGGAACAATGCGAACAAAACAAATCAACCTTAAGCCTCGTCTCCGCTCTTCATAATTGTATCCAATGCGGGATACGCAGCACGACCGTTCCAAGTGGATCTTGCTATTTTTTTCACCTAAGCTCCTTATCCAGGTGCTGGCAAAAAAAAGACGCCCGGCTCTGGAAGCCCTCCCGCTCGATAGGGAAGTGGAGATTGGCTGCCAGCGTTTCTTGCGTCTCCTAAGCCGGTTTATGTTGCGCACCCGGCTCCGTTTTGCTTTCACGCCGGGCCGGTCCAGCGCCTCGTTCCTGCCCGCGGGTGCTCTGCAGCGTGCTCGGCGATCCCCGCGCACCGTGAACTCTGTCTGCAAGCAGACCGCCGATGTGCAAAGCAGAAGACCACCGCACAGCGAGCTGGCGAAACAGAATTCTATCCACCCATTATCCCACCGCCTATGTTGCCAATGCGGGCTGGGGGGGGGTCCTTCTGATATCCATCTCCCAGCACAAAAGGGGTAAAGGCTGGGGAACACACAGCATTCAGTCCCCTATTTTCATTTGAGGCCCAGTGGGCGTAATACCACAGTGCAGACACTAGATGTCAACCTAAGCAAAGGCTCCGATAAAAGCCTGCCACTGGAACAGCCTCCCATGTAACGGTGCACCGCCTGGCCCGCTGAACACAGGATGATTGCTCTGGCCGAAGCGGTGGCGAATGCAGTCGCCGGGCATCCACCACGTCACGTAACGGTCGTACTGTAACGGTCCGCTGTAATCCTCAAATTGGAAAATGTCTCTGGTGGCTGGATTTCAGCTTTTGACGCGTCGCGATCCGTAATTTCGATTCTTCGGAGAAGCTGGTCAGAGGGTCGATTCGCCGCCCACGCTGCCTGGTCCTCGAGCGGGCCATCGCACCGGCGAGGAGCGCCGCCGAGCCGCCGAGCGCACGCTTTCACCTCCCCGCACGCGGCAGCAGCAGCGAAGGGGGAGGACGAACGTCTCCGTCGGGGATCGATAGAGCGTCACGGGATCACCGTCCCCGCCGAGGATCATCCGTTCTCCCCAACGTTTGCGCCAGGACTCGCTCTCCGAATGAGGGCCAGGGGCTCATTCGTTTCCGCGGAGTTCGACCACCGTTAGCCTCGCTTCCATCAGCTCAGCGGCGGTCAGTCGGGAGAAGGGAGAAGGTGGAGAAGAGGAGGAGGAGGGAGGAGGGGGGAGGAAGACCGCTCGCTCCGACACAACGCAGGAAATGACCTCGCCGAGTTAACTCTCTTTGAATTACTGCCCTGGACTGCGGCGTCGGGGGGGGCCCACTGGGGAGAAATCCAGGTGGCGTGATTAACGGAGGAACATCTCCGAGCATCAGCACCCCCCAGCTTTATGGCTCCATCGCTCACCGTTACGACTGCGTCTTCGTTCGGACTCGACGCGGAGCAGTTGCGAGTGAGCGATTCTGCCCGTCCGAGCACATCGCCATGAAGGAATAGACGTGCGTACGTACGCGACGTCTCTTAGAGGCGCCGCCTCGGACAAATCCAGTCACTTTTCCGTGCCCATCGCGAGCTCCGTGATCTCGAGGTACCACAAGGTAAATCAGAGGAGACGGTGGAGTTGTCGGGGGGGGGGGATTCCCCTCTGCATAAACAGGAAGCGCGGTCTCCTCTAATAGCTACTGCTGAAGAGCTCCGGGAAGTGGAACTGCCGAGCTCTCCGGCCTGCACGTCTGGACGGATGAAAGCTCTTCCAGCCTTCTCGGGCCGTTCCATCGGCATTCACGGGGGGAAATTTACCCCCGCTCCCTCGCTAAGGGTCAGAGGCGCGAGATGTAGCACGAGAAACGTGGCCAGGGCACGTCTCTCGAGTCTCGCCGTTAAAAAGGGGGGGGGGGGGGGGGGGGGGCTTTACGCCCGTTCCGTTTCACGCCCCCGTCATGGTGCCATCCCAGCGAAACGCGCACGCCGCAGCCTCGTCTGCAGGAACGACTCCATCCCTGGGATAAAATCCGGAGCCGTCGATATGGGAACAGAGCGAAGGCGGCGCACGGGCTAATGAGCTCTGCAAAGAGAATGAGTCATTAGACCTGAAATGGTGCGGCTATAATTTGTCTCCTTGTCGGCCCGAGCTCGGCTGCTCGCACACACGAAGGCGAACACGGCAGGCGGCTCTCCGCACGCGTGTGTGTGCGTGCGTGCGTGGAGGGGGGGGGGTGAGGGAACAGGTGGCTCTCACGTGTCGACGGCGATCACTTTGACGGACTAGGGGGTGGGCGGCTTTACCCAGGAGCTCCATGGCGTCGTCCTCGTCCTCCATCTCCTCCTCTGCCACCGAGGGGGCGGGGCTGTTGTGCACCGAGTCGAGGGAGTCCTGGGACAGCATGGCCGCCAGCAGCTTCTTGTGATGCTGCTGCTGCTCGCGCAGCCCCTTGCTCTTGGCCTCCATCTTCAGGCTGGGGGGGGGGGGGGCAGACACAAGAGGAGCACGGTCACTGGCTTTACCGCTCGTCTCGTCGGGACACCGGGCCGGCTGCATGCGAAGCTCCCGTCGCGCTCCCCTTATAACATGCGGTCGGCGGAGAATCGTGCAGAAACGGCGCGTTTCATAATAGCCCCGCCCCCTGTAATTACGGCCCTCTCATGCCTTCCTTTTCAGGCGTGCATCTCCTCTCAAGCTCTTTTCCTAGCTCCAGATCAGATCGGGAGTTCTTTGCTTGGACGACTTTCCTCCTTTGCGTTGTGTCTTACCGTCTTGGTCATCCCCGTTAACGGACAGCTTTCCATCCGGAGCATCTGGGCCCTTCCTGTCGTTAACGACGCCGTACGGAACTCACCGTTGCGCAAATGCTAGCTGGCTAGCCGCGTTTCAGCGCTTGTCGCGCCCGGCTAGCCCGTCGCGGCTCTTAGGCCGTCCTAAGTGCCACGTGGCGGCTGGAGCGCCAGCGTGCTAGAGACGCTTCGGAAGGGGACTCTGAAAGAGCTGTCGAGGTGAGCCCGCCAGGCACGGGTTGTAGCGGAGGTTCCCCGTTGCGCAGAGCACTTTTTTTGAAAAAGAAATAAATTAAAGATACGCTGCATTGCTACAAAACAGAGGCGAGGCGGCCTCAGACGGAGAGAGAGCTTTTTTGTACGCTTTTGATGTCAAAGGATGGGAGGAGACCGAATGCCTCGCTTCGTTTTCCTTTTAAGTCGTTGCTCAGGCGAAGTGACATTATCTCTCCGTCAAGCCGGAGACGAAGATTTAGGTTATTTTGCATATGTCGGGCTGCAAATAACGTGCGCTTACTGTACAGTTAGCGCTATAGATGCATTCGCGAAGGCTGACGTCCGCTCCGTACTTGGAGAAATTCATTTCCATGTCCCACAGGCCGAGGGCGGGGATTAGGAGCAGCGGGAAGAGTATTAATTTGATGCTAATCTCAGTTTAATGACTTCTATTTACAGTTAATGGGGAAGGGTCACGGGACGGCAGCCGCTTTTTCACACTTTTCGCGCGTGGCACTTCTGCAGTAATTAAATCTGCTAATATTAGGGGGGGTGGGGTGGGGGGGTGGGGCGGGGGGGGGGTTTGTCTTCCGCAGCTTCGCCGGTCTGCGCTTTTGGGGGGGGGGGGGGGGGGGGGGGGGGGCGGGGGATCGATCCTCACTCGTAAAACAGACTCGCAAACAAGGTTAGGGGGAAAAATGTTGAAAAAGAGGATAGAAATGTCATTTTTCGTGCCTGTTGCGCCTTATTGCGTGCTCATTACCCCCGTGTAAACATCCGGCTTCGAGTCCCCGCTACAAGTCTGCGTTTTTTGTTGTTTTTTTGTTCCACCTGAGGTGGAACTTCATCCCGATCTCTCCCTGTCGCTGCGCACGGCCAGGGATCAGTAGCTGTTAGCCGTCAGAGCTCACCGCAGCGACGGTGACAGCCCCTGACCCCCCCCCCCCGAAGCGTCCCATGCGCTCATCTCTCCCGACTGCACAGCCGGTCACAACGGAGAGAGCCACCTGTCAGCGCCTGTCGGCTCCCCTCACGCTCTCCCGGTGACAGCCCGGGGGCCAGGGGCCGGAGCGAGGGCCCGGAGGACGGAGAAGAAGATCGGAACGGAAAAAAACGGGGCGGCCGAGCGGCTCTGACAAACGGGGTCAGACGGGCGGGGAAATGTGAGGAACCGGGACCTGAAAGTTTCATGAGCACCGGGGGGGGATGGCCCATTAAGGCTCAGATGGGATTTTGGAGAGAGGCCGTTGCCAGTTTTCCATTAGCTGGCGGTGGTCATTTTTATCTCGTCCGACATGAATTATAAATCCCCTCCAAACGGATCACAAATCCATCGGCCGGCTTACTTCCGACACTCTTTTCTGACACTAAAAGAACCGTGGTTCCCTCCTCCCCCTCTCTCCTCCCCTTCTCTCCTGTTTGCGATGTATCGATGGATTTAGCTGATACTGTCGCTGGATTATTTACAACTGTAGAACACGATGAAACGCACCGAGTCGCAGGCAACTCGCAGGCCGTAGTCTTTCGGAGGTGACGGCGTCACGTTCACTGAATTATTGAGGTTGCACCCGTCCCCTTGACCTCAGACTCCGTATTTGCCTCGTGCCTCTCGCCGCACCCACCCCCACTAACCTCAACAGCGTGCACACTGCCGAACGCCATCACCTCCAATGGAGAGGACGAAGAAATCCATTCACTCTCCGATCTCCCTTTGTGTTTTTCCACTTTGCCGCGAGGCCAGAAAGCTGCTCGGAGGACACAGGAGTGCTCTCCATTCTCCAAACGGGATCTGAAGTGGGTTCCCGGTAAACGCCGCTCGGAGCCGACATACCGTAAACGACAGAGATTCTCTTCCAGTTGAGAAGAGGAGCCGCCGTGATTCGGGGATCCGGCATCGCACGCACACTCCTATCTGCCCGCTCAGACTTCTGACTAAGTGATTTCTCCCCCCGTAATCCAGCCATACAGTAGCCTAACGAGATTAACGCCGCGCATGTCAGCTCAGGCCCCGCCCGTGATTTATGGTGTTATATCCGATCCTCCCTTAATTGGGCACGTCGGCAGCTGCCCCGCATGTGACGCACACACACACACACACACACACACACACACACACACAGAAGCGCACGCAGAGCAGCAGTGCCACCTAAGTGGGGGGGGGCGCGATTTTGAAAATACACACGAAGGCAAAAAGAAAAAGAAAGGCGGCAAAACAGCCGTGCGGTCACGAAGGCGGGCCGCTTTTTTTGTGAACAGTAGGCACAAAGTTCCCCTGCCCTTGAGCCGGGCAGAGATGAGACTGGCTTTGATTTGAAATTGGGTTGAAGCGGTATCGGGGCCAAGCATGTTTGATCGCGCCTTTGAAATGGGATTATCAAACCCTCTCGGATGGGCATTCCCCGGGCGGCCCAGTCAGAGAAATCTACCTCCTCCTCCTCCTCCTCCTCCTCAGAAAAAAAGGACTTCTGAAAGCTTCGAAACTTGCCTCATGCAAATGATTCCATGCAGGTAACGCGGCACGGGCTAAAGGCGATCGCCTCACCTCCCGGCGGGGCTGTTGTCTCCGCTCCAGCACGCCTCGGTCTTGGCCCGGGGAACAGGGGGGTGGAGCATCTCGGCGGCCAGGGG
>CM055208.1:17193140-17243140 GCA_029224185.1 Karalla daura
GGACAAACAAACACCGCAGCCGGATCAATCTGTGCATGTTTAAAACGGTGCCGTGAAGAGCACCCCCCCACCCCCCCCCACCCCCGATGTCTCAGGAAATCCAATGAGCGGATGCCGTTACGCCATGCCTGAGGGGGGAAAATAGACAATGTTGAGACAGACACATCAGAAGTAATGATGGAGGAGGAGGGCGAGGAGGGCGAGCGGAAAATACACTCCCGCAATAGCTCGACTGATTAGATGAGATACTATAGATAGGACTGCAACTAGGGTATAAGGGGTTAAGTCTAACTGTGGGGGGAAACGTGAGGGAATGAGTGACTGGACTGATGGAGAAAAGCAAGCAAGAAAAACAAAGTGCTGCAGGAGGAGGAGGAAGAGGAGGAGGAGGAGGAGAAGGAGGAGGAGGAGGGAAAGTCCACGAGGAGTCACAGTAACAGGTGCTGAGGGTTAAAGGCCGCAACTTAGCCTGCATGCTAATTTCAAATCTGTGGAAAGCACGGCGGCAGATGTGTATAGATACAATAAGTGTGTGTGTGTGTGTGTGTGTGTGTGTGTGTGTGTGTGGGTAGGGGCGGCGGGGGTGTGGAAGGTGGAGACACAAGCTCCATGTGTAGCCTCTTAGAGAGGGAGAGCCATGTCGCCCTACGCTTCGGTGGCCGGTATGCGATTGCCCTTGCGGACATGCTCGTGAATCTAGTAGCGCGTGGATGGGTGTGTGCCTGCACGCGCGCGTGTGTGTGTGTGTGTGTGAAGGGGCGGGGGAGCTCTGCAGGGACACAGCCTACGTGTGCGTGTTGGCGTCCGCCAGCCTTCGGCTGCGCTGCGTGTGCTCAGAAAGTCAATCGGGTAATTGGTCAGGGGGACACGGGGAGAGGGACGGGGAGAGGGACGAAACCCGGAGGCACGGGGGCCAGCCCGAAGCCGACGAGAGCGCCGGTCCGTTCCCAGCGGAGCCCGAGAGAGTCCCGGGGGGGGCCCGCGTCGGACAATTACAGGCCACTAACGACGCCGAGACGTGAAAAGTTACGGTTCGGTAGCTCCCGTGGGTGATTTAACTAACCTACCAACAGGAGGTCGACGAATGAGGGTTATAATTTGGTGGATTATACAGGAAGCCAAACTAACGGGACTCAGCCCGGCACCGCAGGGTCTCTAAGCCTTAATAGTATTTCAGTGGTGGTGGTGGTGGTGGGGAGGGGTGGGTGGGTGGGTGGGGGGGGGGGGTTGGAGTAAAGGGAGCAGGGGTGCAGCTCTTTGTCTGGATGTCTGCCGAACGGCGATTTTCATGATTGTGCTTCCCCAGCGGAAACTGCTCGAGCACACACAAACACACGCACACGCACGCACGCACACGCACACACACGTGGATAGAGACGAGGCATGAGTCGGCAGATCGTGCAGATCCCGGGGGCTGTGAGCGGCGCGCAGCGGCATCTGCATTCTGCCCACGTCCGTACAGTGAGACGCTGCGGTGCCGTACGCGCATCGATTCTCGCACGTCCCGCGCGGGGTTTCGCATCCGCCGCGGCCCGGGCCGCCACAGGACGAGCCGGCGCACCCCTCGTACCTCGGTGTCCTTCGCCGTCCCCGACGCCGCCGCGCAAAACAGATAAGGCGCCCGCGTGACGAAATCCCCGCGGCATGTCACATGTGCTGCACGGCGCGGGAACGGAATCTGACACTTTCACTTACTATGGTAATGAGGAGCTTCCTTTTTTTCAAAGAGGCGTCTCACTCCATAAGCGCGTGCCGCCACCCCTCATAATCGCATCGTGTTTGACAGGAGCCCAATGTGTAAACATCGGTAGCATCCACAATCCATCCGTGTTCCTGGACACAACTTTAAAGGTGACCTCAAATGGACGAACGGAGCATTTGTCCGCGTTCTCTGGTGTAAACACAGAAGCTACGGAACCCTGTTTTCGGCCGAAACGTCCCAAGGGCCGTTCCGTTTATGAGAGCTCATTATGGTCCGGGTCTGCACAGATTTGCTTTATGTTCGCCCAACGACACCGGGGACTGATTACGTGCCTCGTCCGCAACTCGCACAAACGATCGTGCGTTGCGTTCCCGACTAAACAAACGAGCTCAACAACGTTTAGCCAAACCAAGCGGTAGCTGACGGGAGGGGCGTATGGGCGTCCAGCCGGAGTCGGAGGGGGAATGAGATATTGAGCCAGTGTGCCGCCGTTTCACGAGAAACTCGATCGAACCTCGCAGGTATTTACCTTCATTTACTTTTCTATCCGGGGGAAAGATACGTTTACATACGTACATTTTGGATTGAATTTTGTAATTTTGGAAACTGGGTGATGCCACGGTCTGCGTCACACCTTACTTCATGTCATATTTCATCTGAGCTCTGCGTGATATCAGATTTTTCGAAGATTATACTTTCAAGCAACAGGGTCGCGATATCACCTGCAATGCATGAACAAATGATATGAAAAACGTCGCCGTGAGGCAGAATGCAATGCAATTTAATGCCAGCTCAGTTGATTTTGCAAAATTGCGTGGCAGCCGCCTCACGATACTGCAAAAAGTTGCTGGGGGGGGTCCCATACTGGGGTCGTGTTCACCTCCATTCCGGTGCTAGGGAGATACAGGCACGTGTGCATGCCCCTCACAGCCGGAGCACAACTGGCTGTGGAACGGGACCCTAAAGTTGGGGGGGGGGGGGGTTGGAGGGGGGGGCATTGGTCCCCCTGCCACCAGCTTGACTTGAATACACGCACCTCTGCCTCATTTGGGGCCAGGAAAAACCCTGTGTGAAAATGCATGAATGACGACTAGATGAATGATGTTTTTGGACCTGTCACGCACCTTTGGCTGGCAGCAGACTGTCGTCATTCAGTAAAGCCAAGGTATAAAAAGCGTTTTTTTTCATTCTAGGTCCTTTTAAGTGATATTTGGCCTGGAGTGGCTTGTATCAGCAGAAACTGTGTCCGATGCTCTTTGGTGTGTGGGGAAAGGGAAAGAGAGGGAAAAGAGAGAGTTCCAGCTGCAGTACACGCGGGCCAACAGGTGGCGTCGAAATCTGAGGCTCCCGGTTCATATCTGTGCGCATCCGTCCGTCGGGATGGGATATCTTGGTGCCCCCCCGGGCAGTGCGTTTTGCTGGTCATAATTGACAAGCTGTCAGACAGCCAAGAGACACCAGTGTCCTTGGGAGCTCTCAAGGACTCTCCCGGGGGACAGCGGTAATCACCATCCCTTCCGCTGGCGCTGCCCGCACGGATGCAGCTTCGACAGGGTCCCTCAGAACGGAGGAAAGAGGGAAGTCGAGCTGAAAGGAGGAGAGGAAGGAGGAGAACGGGGAAGTTCTGAAGGTCACGTGGGGGGTAGGAGATCGAAACGTGTCCACGGAGGAGCATCGAGGTAGAACGGCGGCAGGAAGGAAGCGGGGATGCTGCCAGGCTGGTGATCCATCCCACTTAAGGAGTAAGTGTAAGAAATTACTGCCCCTTGATAAAAAGCCCAAAAGGCATTTTCCAAGGGCAAAGTCAAGCGGCTTTCAAGCAACGCCTGACAGGCATGATACAATGACATAATCATACCAATACATACGAAAAATTATTGCCTCACTTATCACAGTTGGACGAGATGGTATTATGATTCACGGAACCAAAAAGTGAGTTTGTATGTTCTCCTTGTGTGTGCATGGGTTTTCTCCGACTTCCTTCGACAGTTGAAAAGATGCATGCATGTACAGTATGGTCCACAGGAGACTGAAGTGTCCTTAGATGAGAATGTGTGTGTGCCAAGTGACAGACTGGTGGCCCAGTCTGAAGATAGACCGCCTACCACGCCATCTACGTACCAAATGGGTAGGACAATGGACGGATGAAACGTCGCCATTTTATCGCCTTCGAACAGACTTCGCTCAACATCTAGCCTGGTTCTCTCACTTAAAAGCAGCCGGATTCCCGCGCGCCTCGACCTCGAAATCCAAGCTATCCGAGCACCCTCCGACTACCCAAAGCGAGACACGACTCTCGTGCAGACTAAATTAGCTTGTGGGAAAACGGCGAGGAAAAAGGGGCGTCCGGCGCGGACAGGGTCGATGCAGATGCACGCTTGGCCTGAGCCTCTCCCCTCTGCTGGACGGCTTCCCTCGCGGACTCCCGACGCAGCGCTGTTCCGGGTGCGGATGCGAGTGAGCCAGGCCCCTGTGAAGCTCGCACTCTTGAGCGCGCGGCATATCTACCTCAATTTACCGAGCCCACACAACTGGGTCAGAGTGCCCCATGCGCGGGGGGTAAACATCAACACCGCAGCAATGCATTCATAATATGTTGTCGTGTTTGCCCGGTTAATGCGATCCCCCCCCCCCCCCCCCCCCCCCCCCCCTCCCCCCCTTCTTCTGCCATGTTGGAAATCGAGTGCACCGCTCCCCGTCACCGTTCCTGAGGCCACACCAGCCACACCGGCTGTTTTCCAATGAAGAGAAGGGAATACAAAAGGGACAGCCGCATCACGTACGTGGGAGGTCATCATCGGAGGAGGGGGGGGATCGATGTGATGAGAGAGCAGAAGATGCCACTGGAAGAGATCCAGACCTTGAATGAGCAGGCGGACGGGAGCAGGGGGAGATCATGCGGAAGAGGAGACGGCGGGAGAGGCAATGTCACCTGACCACGCCGCCCGGCACCGGCAGATAGTGCTCATCAGAGGCGATGCTTTTATCTGCCCCATCTCCCCCCAATACACACAGGAAGGAGACCGCCCGGCCCCTCGGCCAGCCCGCGGCTCCGTTTTCGTCGCCAGGGGCCACATTCTGCAGCGGCCAGGAGACGCGGCCGGCTCCGGGGGATGAGTAATGGCACGCTGGCTCGCCACGAGTCAATTTATCGGCTAATCGGATGACGGAATTTTTATGGATGTGATTAATGTCGCGATCGTGCGCTTAAAGGGGCCGTCCCGGCCCAGGAGCAGGGCTCGAGCTTGTTCGGCCGTGGTGCCACGTCTCCCTTTAGCGCGAGACGGTCCACAAAGCTCCTCCTTGCGAGCGGTTCCATGGAGGAGGCATTTCCTCTGCAGCCCACAACGTCCCCTCCGCCCGTCAGGGCAGGCCGCAAACGTCACAGACGCAAAGATCCCCGCGACAGGCTCGACCCAAGGAGAGCGTGCAGGGTTTGTATGTAGCTCTTTTCTTCTATTTTTTTTACCCGTCACTGCTCTGTGACATCCGAACACTTGACGTGACCACACGCGGCCGATGATCTTTGCAAAAGTGCAGCGCTGTTCTCGAAATATCACTCCCGTTCCAGCCTGCACACTTCCACCACGGCGACTTTTAGAAGACTCGGCCGTGAGGCGACATCTTTTTCTCTGCCGACGCCCATCTTTCGTTCCACGGGACATCCTCCTACCTGCTTTTCACCCTAACGGCGTGGCAGGGGTCTGGTGGAGCCTTCTGCAGAGAATACATACAGTGTGTGCAGGATATCGCCCTGGGCAGATCGTCAGCCCATCACGAGGCATACACACAGCACACACCTCTCACACTCGCACCTTGATGAAAGTAAGCCTTCAATCGACCTTAACGTGTGCGGTTTTGGGAACCACGGAAGGAACCTTACGCCCTCTTCGCATCTTCCCTAACTTTAATTAACACTGTGAAGCACACTGAATATCTTCTCATGCTGGACTATTTCCTCATTCTGTGACATAACGAATATTAAATGGATTGAAAAAATAGCCAAAGGACAGCGACGGTAGTTGGGGCGTATGCTCAATTGCTGCAGAGTTGCATCAGTCCGCACATGACCGGGCACCTGCCACGTTCGGAGAATAACCAAAACATGACGCGTGTTTTGTCTGGCGGGCTTCGTGTTTGGGCTCCGGACGGCGTTTGTTTCTAAACATGGGTCGGCGGGCGTCTGGCAGAATGCCACAGGGAGGCCCAAACGATTGAATTCCAAATCAATTGCGCGCTGGCTTTCAGCACGCCTCGGGGTTTTCATGGGAAATTTGAGATCAGATCGGAGTTGCAGACTTGAACTTTGTTCTAATGGAACAAAGTATCGGGGTACAATTCGACGAAGTCGTTTTGTAGCCTCGACCAAAGCGAGGCGCTCGCACCCCCTGCTGCGCCGCGTATTGGTATCAAATGGGAGCCGTTTCAGTCTTAACCACTGACCTGGTTTTGGCCGAAATAACAAAACGAACAGGAGACGGCTTATCATGAACAGACGAGCCCTTAAAAAGGTCAAGAGCAACGGATTTCGAAGTCAGACCGTTGCTGGGCTCTTCTCCGGGAGGGCGGGCTTCCAGGCCTCCTCACTTTTTCAAAATGTAACCGTGTTTTCATCCATTTTATTCTATCTGACCATTGTCTAACCAGAAAGGGTCACAGTAAGTCACAGCAACTGTTCTTCTAGGGAGTGTGTAGCATTACTGTAGCGAGTAGGGAAACGGAGAAAAAAAGATTCTACTGAACTGCATATCCAGAGCGGCAACTTTCCATAAAGAGACCCCAACAATCGCCCTCTGCAGGACATCCTGTGGACTGCGCTGAAGTCCTCCTCCAAACCGCGTGATCCACGACGGCGTCGAGACGGAAGGAGGGAGCATAGCGATGATAGCGTAGGCCGGAACGGCAGAAACCCAATCGCCTCCCATCCAATAAATTACCTCCTCGGAGCGGGGATCAATAGGTCAGGAGAGTCCCCGTGTGTGTGTGTGTGTGAGTGTGTGTCCCGCCCGACTGAGTGACCTCTTCATTGTACGGCAGATTGGAAACAATCCACAGCCGAGAGGCACCCAGTGCTTCCCTATATATGGGTGCAGCTCCGCTCCTTCACGGTCTCCTTGGGAGAGAACTATAGCGAGAATCAAAGCCATTTAACACGACAGAACAATTATGAGACGTGAGTGACTGGTGGCGGCAGGGAGGAACAGGAGTGTGAAGGAAAGGTCGCCCTTTCATGCCGCTGCGGTCTTCTTCCAATAGTTCCAGCGTCAGAGCATCCTACGGCAAGACGCGTATCAAGGACCGCCATCCTTTGTGCGGTGTAAGACACAAAGGCCTGCTGTGTCTTTTTAGCGTGTGGGTCGCAGGACTCGACAACAAAGCTAACAAGAAATGCGAAAGGTCGCGCTGCATTGAGAGCGTTAAGTGATTGGGAGAGAGCGGCGGTTTAAAAAGAATATCAATTTACCAGAATGGGAAAGTGGCCGACAACAATCTGGAGTGCAATTACTTCAATTATTATGAAAGGCTGCTTCACTTTTTTTGGAGAACGTTCAGTCGGTGTTGACTCAGCTTGCTATCTCTGCAAAGCAACCATTTCATTAGCGAGGGCGGGGGGGGGGGGGGCGGGGGGGAATCAATTCTATGGCAAATCATAAGCCGTGTCTCATCAGAGTGAGTAAATGAACCCCCCCCCCCACACACACACACACACACACTCGCTCTTCCACGGGCTGCTTAACGCTGCAGCTGTGTGCTAGGGGCACGGGGAGGAAGCCTTGGGGCTTTGCAGAGAGAACTGCAGAAAAAGAGAGGCTGAGCAGGAGGGGGAAAAAAAATGGCTACGGAGGTGGTGCTCATGCGGTGTGAGGCGAGGAATGGGGGCATCGGTTTCGCCGCGAATGGACCCGTGCCTGGGATACGGCACGATCTACCTGCGAACGGACACGTCAGTGTTTGTTGGGGAGCAGTACAAAACCGACCTCTGATATGAATACTGTGAGACCAAACTCAGCCTGAGCTGGGGGGGATGGGGGGGGCTTGATCGATTCTACCCTTCAACTGGGAGACCGTTACTTCGGTTTGGTCGGTTTGGGCACAGCATGAAGCGTGAAACAAGAAGGACCGAGTATTGGTCTCAATATACATTTGAGAATCACAGGGCAGACACACAAGGTGTTTGTCGCAGCGTCGCAGAACGGGACGGGAGATCAGGGCCAGGCCGATCATCACACGTCCGAGAATTTAGATCGTTATCCATTTCAATGGCAGGGGCAAAAACGCGGCACGGATTCTGGATTCTGCTGAATTTCCATTATGCGACACAGCAAGGGTAAAGGGTTAAGCTGTATCAGAGAGAGAGTAGTCATGTGTAACATAACTGTAACGACACTTTCTTCTTCGGCTGCGATGTGCAACTTGTGCATCTAATTACCCTCCAACTCGAAAACCAGGTTTTCACATCTGTTGGGACCTCACCACTCACTTTAAATGTGACCTGAAATGCCACCTGGAATGCCACCTTCATCCTTGTTTGCCGGTGTTAGCATAAAAGCTATCGAAAACCGTTTGTACTATGCCATGGATGCCATTTCTATTTAGCGCGCTGGTTCATTTCAATGTCATCTTGTGACACTTAAGCGCCCTAAACAAACGAGCGCAGCCCAGCGATCCCGGTTATGAGCTGCCGAGGGGCGGGGAAGGTGTAGAGCAAGGCGCGGAGCTCAGCTGGCGTACGCCGCTGTGCCCGAGCAAGGCCCGGGAAACAAACGGAGTCGGAATTGGTGACGAAAACCCAGATGTGAGTGGCCGGACGGTATTCTCATCGAGCACTGTGGAGTCGACCGCCAATCAACAGATGGGACTGCTAAGGAGTCGGAACGGGAACAAGTAAAGCGGCGGTACCGAGGGCGACATTTCCAACGAAGCGCGAGGCCGCACTTCAAGAAATACACGACGCTGTGATGAACAGGAACGAACGAGGACGAGTCGCGGACGATCATAGTGCAAATGGACGGCCCCGCGTGTCATTGCGAGACGGACAATCCGTGTTGCCGTCCCCCCAATCGTCGAAATGATCGCTTTCGCAGAACAAGGCGCACCTCTGCCGTGCCGATTCCCAGCGTCCGACGGGAGAGGAAATGACAGGCGGGGGGGGGGGGGGGGGGGGATGGTGATTCTGCCACAGCCAGGGCCCCTCATGTGCGACGCCGAGGTGGACCCGGAGGAGTTCTCCCGTCCCCTCCTCTGGCTCTCGCTACAGCTGCCTCTCACTCCCCCCCCCTCACGAATCCTCCACGTCCCGCCGTCCGCGTTGGTCAGGGCGCCTCGAGGGAGCCACCTCGCGCGTCACGTTAGCGCGAGCTCACCGGATCTCCCCCGGAACAAAGGGCTTTTTGATCGCCTTGATCGCCGCCGCCGCCGCCGCCTTCAAGTCGCGCCAGGCGCCTCGCTTTAATCATCCCCGATTGTCAAGACTTGGGACGCGCACGCGGGGCGAGGGGGGAGAGGAGAGGAGAGGAGAGGAGAGGAGAGGAGAGGCAAGGGGAGCGCAGAGGGTTGGACGGGCGGAGGGAAGGGGGAGACGAGGTGGACCGCTCCGGCCTCGCCGTGGCGTTCCCGAGGCGCTCTGGCATCCGCTTGACACGCAGCCCCGCGCTCCCCCCGCCGCTCGGCCGACGTGTCAGCACTTTTTTCCCCCCGCCGGCACACGAATCACGGATTCAGCGTAAACGGAGGTCCGCTCTTCCATCCCCGCCCGGGCCGCGGCTTCGCCGCTCCGAGGGTGACTTGCATTCGGACACGGCGGGCAGCGATAGTTTACGGCAGGCGTTCGAAAGGTACCCCTCCCCGGCGGCGGCGGCATGGCAAACAGAGGGGTGAAGTCATTCCTCCAGGGTTCGCTTCGGATGGCACGCTGAGAGCACACACAGACGCGCACACACAGAGGCCGAGCTCCAACTTCAGCAAACTGCGATGATGTGGAGTCAGGCGGAGGCAGCTGGCTCAGCAGCGCCCTGGGTACCAGGGTAAATGGGCGAGATTGGCGGGGAGGGGAGAGCAGGGGGGAGGGAAGGTGAGGCCAAGCCCAGCCCAGCGCAGCCCAGCACAGCCCAGCAAGGCAGCCGGTGATCTGCTGGAGAGAGGAGGAGGAGGAGGGGAGGAGGAGGAGGAGGGGGGGCTCCCGAGCAACCAGGAGCGGGATGATCCAGGAGAGGTGGAGAGGAGCCTTGTACAAATACATAAATAAATAAATAAATAACCAAAGCTATCCAGCCGCTGCAAGCCACTGACGCCCGGTCCAAATGCTCAGTTACTCCCCTTTACTCCACGATGAGGGCTCACCATCAGTCAGTCGACGTGTCTGTTTTTTTGTTGGGTTTTTTTTTTTTTTTTTTACATCTTTGCGTCATTGTTTCGTCTCATCCAGCTGCTCGGTTACTCCACTGTGACATCTTTTGCATTTTCACATCTACATATACAGTATATCTCATCCAGTTGTGTGTGTGTGCGTGTGTGTGTGTATCCAGCACTCACTCCACGTTGATAGCTCCTTCGTGTCATTTATACCTACGTCCGTGTGTACGCGTGTGTACGTGTGTGTGTCCACACTCGACAGTGACAGCCCTCCATCTATTGTAACAACTACCCCCCCCTCCACACACACACACACACACACACACACACACACACACACACACACACACACACACACACACACACACACACACACACACACACACACACAACAGCGGATCCTCTCGTCGGAACTTGGGAGCCCTCACTCACCTCAAACAGGGGTCCGATCTTATTCCTCTCCAGGTAGGACTGGATCCGAGACTGTTGCGGAGTCGCCATGGGGAAACTGCGGAGCGCCTCAGCGAGACGAAACCATGAGGTGAGCCGGTGACACTCGTCCTTCCAGGAGGTAGGGAGACGAGAGGAGAGGAGAGGAGAGGAGAGGAGAGGATAGGATAGGAGAGGAGAGGAGATGGAGCGGTCCCAGACACTGCGCTGCGCTGCGCTGCGCTGCTGCGGCGAAGTTCAGAGCGGCTGCGTGAAGCAGCGAGCCCGGCTCATGGTGGAGGGGCTGAGCCCGCTACGGGACCGTGCCCCGCTTGGTCGCCTCGGTGCGGCTGGTGCTCCTGCCTGCTCCCGCCTGCTCCCGTTCCCGCCTGCTCCCGCTCCCGCTCCCACTCCAGCTCCAGCTCCAGCTCCTCCTCGTTGGCTGCCGGCAGCAGTGGAGGGGGAGCGCTGTCTCCGCCCCTCCCATTTATCGGCCGGGCTGCGCCCGACGCGCAATAACGCACCCACCTGAGCGTGGCGCGAGATGCGAGAGCAGCGAGCGCACTGCGCAAGCGCAGACCTGGCCTTACCTGGCACTTAAAAGACTTGTTGAAACTTCCGTTAGACACGAAGGAGCGTATGCCGTTTTTTATCGAAAAAAAATGTAAAATAATAATTGGAAACAAATTTCACTGTAAAATGTATAATGTGTAAAAATGTAAGAATATAAAATATCTAGCTAATTTCCCCTCACATTCAAATACTCAAGCTACATTTTCTGCAATTTGATGAAGAAATTCATGTAAAACTACATAAACGCCAAGCCAGGGGTAACCAACAACAGGACCACGGACTGCTACCGGGCCGTGGGGCATTGGAGCGCACGACAAGAATGAAAATGTAATTGATTATCATTGTGAAAGATTTATCTTGGAAAATTTAAGAAAGACGGATTGATGGATTGAGATGATTGATTCCACAAGAGATGGGCTGCCCCAAAAAATAGATCCCGCAACGTAACAAAATAAACTCCACGTGCCACAAATAAATGGTGACTGCCGTTCATCCCGATACGATGATCGGTAATAGGCACCCCTCAATCTCCTTCACTGGTGGCCAAAAATATGTGCGCATCTGTCAATGTATGCTCGTGTGAATCCATACGGGATTGGATGGCATCATTCGTTTGCTTTTTGTGTAAAGCACAAAGCACTCCCCTATGCATAAAAAGTGCTACAGTATATAAAGTTTTGATGGATTGACTGGTCTGCCATTTCGCCGGCTGGGAGTCGGATTGGGACCAGAAAGTGGCATCAGAGGGCTGAAATCAGGATGACGGATGGAAACAGGCACACAATCGCCAGTCGTGATAATTATCCCACAAAGCAAAGTTTCTGTTGTAGTGAGATCGCAAAATAGTTACATGGTCCGATTACAAATCTGCTGCTGCCCATTTCAAGTTCATACTGGGTGTGGACAGGCAACACATCCTGGACAGGTTGCCAGTTCATTGTATACTACTACCACTACTACTACTACTGATTATAATAACAATGCATGTTTTAATACATCCTGATAACAACAATGAATTAATTTGTGTTACAACATTTGTGTTACACAAGTTTCTATTCATTATAAGTTTTAATGTGGAAAGTAATTCTGCAGAAGAAGCAGAAGAATTTACTGTGAGTGATACTCCCGCAGAAATCGAAATTTTCTCACATGAATGAAAAAGATGGACGGACAGAGAAAAAGCTACTGGAGCTTATTGATGCAGTTTATTGTCACGTATTTGTTTGCATAGTGAGGAACTAGACATCGATCTACAACGATACATCCAAATACACGCGAAGAGACACTTTAATCCTGAGTACTGCAAAATATAAAATAACAGAATATATTTCATAGCTCTACTTCCAAAAATCTATTGGATGTTAATACTGATGAGCCCTTGGAAAGCGTCATTAAGGGTGCGTGCGACAAACAACGGGCACCAAGGGACGCATTTAGCGCATTCGCACACTAAAAACGCATATTTACAGGCGAATTATCACCACAAGGGGACACGACAAAAACACACATTCATGCGGTTATCCGATGCTGAGATAATCTGATGAAGCTGCTACGTCAGGGCTGAGGACAAGCAGACAAAGGGCCGGCTAACTGGAGGACAACACAAAACCAAATTCAATCCAGCATCCTTTTAATCAATGCTATTTCATTAATTTCATATGCAAATGACACTATTAACGCAGTGTGGAAAAATGTCCCTCGTGAAAACAAACGCGGTTTTCAGCTTGTAATAGCCGCGGTGAATTGATGGGCTTCATTCCACTTCACTGGGTGAAATCATCTGAATTCCTCGGGTATAAATCTCCTCTCCCTTCGCTCCGAATCACAGACGGGTCCGACGCGCGATATGAGAAGCAAAAACAACCTTCCGACATGTATGAAGTACAACCATGAAAAATATAAAGTATTAAAAATACTATTTACTGTTTTTAAATCCTATTTACACTGAAAGCAGCTACTCTGGACATATAAAAGTGGACGTGACGACTGGTTTTCAGTCATCTTGACCTTTCGCGGGTGTGGAGCGGGACGGCTTTGTAACCAGAAAAAAAAGAAAGGAAAAAGCGGGCTCCTCCGTCTCCTTCCTCGGTGTCTTCCTTGGTTTGGCGCGTTACGGGTCGCTGTCCGGGGGTGGAGGCTGGCACAGCTTGTACAACCTTGACCAGGGAAAACGTACGTTTCGTTAAATCTCAGGCCCCAGCACAGACAGCAAACACGAGAATTTGTAGCATTTTAAAAACCTGAGTACCGCGTTGCTGCGATTGCGGCATTAGCCTGCTGGGAGTGCCGCTATTTCCTCTGCGACCGCAGCGTCTCATCACCAGTCACCCCACGGCCTAATTGTGTTTGTCAATTTCACTAAGAGGTTCAAAAGGCCTGCCTGTCACACGGAAGCCTATATGTCACAGCCCCGATGGCTGAGATAGTCCTTGTCCCTTTCTTCGGGCCTGCTCAGTGCAGGGAGCTCCTCTCTAATGGAGCCATTTGGCCGCAGTCCTGCACAGGCATACAGCGGCCAGCAGAGAACATGCACTGTGGGGAAAGCTGGATTACGAAATGCAGTAGCAGCATGTGCCCATTCTGGAGGGCAAAAATACACTCTGACTGAAGACGTTCTTTATTTATTTAGAGACAGTTTCCTATACCGGGGTCAAATTTATGCATAGTGAAGTAACTATTACTTACAGAGTACAAAACTGTTCTAACACCAGCTGCCGTTTAGCAAGCATAAAGGCGACGTAACGCTAACTGCCAGTATTAATTATTGTATCTTTCCCTCATCATTTTGCACGGGCAGAATGTGAGTGAGTGCGCTTTTTACCTCGGGACTGACGACGGCGTGCGATCCCTCACTCCCAGATTCTTGGCAGAGTTCTGAACTCTCGCCCCCTGAAAGACAAAAAAAAAAGGAAATCCATCAACAATCTGTGACATCATGGATCAGGTTCAAATGCGCCAGCCACAAACGGGAGCCAAGAATAACACCACAGAGAGAGAGGGGGGGGAGAGCTTCAGCGAAAGCCTCTCATCCGCAAAAAACGAGGCACATGTTTCATAACTCGGCCCAAACGTTTTGGGACGACGGCATGATTACGTGCCGTCAGGCCGTGAGTGACTGTCGGTCACCTGCGGGCAAAGAGGAATAAATCCCGGCCTAAATAGCCCCATCTAAATACCGCGGGTTGTAAAATAAGATTTCAAATGATGCGCGCCGAGGCCATAAAAATGTGAGCAGCTGCTCGCGTTTGTCTTGGTCCAACTGCGTTCGCAGGAGAGCACGCGCGGGATGTGATATCAAAGTTAAGCAGGGAGGCATTCGGAAGACAAACTGCCGCCGTGTGCGTGCGCTGCAGAGTTTGTTTATACCCAGACAGGAGCGTGGTCCGTCTCATCCCTAACGTCGGCAAATATACAACCGCAGAGCGAGGCAGGAAGCGATTCAGCCTCACGGTTTAGAGGCTGCCCGACACCTGCACTCGCGCACGCGGCCCCTGTGACGCAAATGCACCGGCGGGGAAAAGAACAACAAATGAACAAAACGGGCGCGCCATCGAATCGGCGCTCACGGAGCAGACGCCGGTTGGCCTCCTGGGATGGGGAGGGAGCGACTGGCCCGGAGTGCATTAGCTGACCTCTCGGGTTGCAACTCTGCCATCTGACTGTCGAGCTACAGATAGCGGGATAGCATCAGCAATTATTTGATGCCTATCGCAGTGGTGGATGCCTCCAGACAGAGATGACGTCCCCTCATGTCGCTAGAGGACACGGCAGTTGGAGTGGATCGCGCAGTGGAGACTGAACTTTACATACGTACGTACATTCGAACTACAAAGCACCCGATGCTTACTTTAGAAATGAATCCATCGGGTGACGGAACAGAACTTCCAAGTCTATAGCCTTGTAATTGAGACGTTCCTGTCCTCTTTATGACAATGCTGAGGGGTTGGTGAGTGATCGAAGCTGTACCCTCCAGCTGCGAACCCAGCTCTCTGTCCTTAAACCAACAACATATCGGGTTTGGTTCAAGATGTTTGCGTGCTAAATGTCTTTAAAAGTCAATAAACAACTTCATGTTGACGCCCGAGGAAATGTCAGTGGATCGCTTAAGTCTTTCGAATTAAAATTTCAAATTAGTATTTAAGGGTCGCAGCTGACCCTGACACATTTTTTTTGGAAATCCATCCTCTAGTTCAATAAAGAACGGGCGAAATGAGACAAATATAGTAGACATGCAAGGTCAATGAGCAGCAGCTGAGAGCAAATATGTTTAAGTGCTCCCACAGCGTCCCTCTGTGTTTGTTTATATTGAACATCAGTCCACTCGCGCATTCAAAATGAAACTACTTTTCCACAACGATTTACATTTTTTTCACATTTCCACATCGCTTAATGATCAAAACCTGGTTTCAGATTCCTTTATAGATAACGTACCTGCGCCAAAAAAGTGAAAATTAATATCCTGCTGAGGCCCTTATGACTGAAACATCAGTGTGAGAGCGATATAAATACCAGGGAGGACATTGTTATTCAGCATGGGAGCTCTAGGTTTATTCCACCTGAAGGGTGCGAAGACTCCTGTGGATTTGCAAGTTGAAATACCCCAAGCATTTCTAAACGCAATTAGAACTGAGCTCCTTCCGTGTGCTGAAACAGGGGAAAATAAAGTTTAAGAAGGTGAGGTAGCTGCTTAAGTTAGTTTACACACTCCCACGCTGCCGATATATTGAAAATTGCTGTGCAGACGGTAACACATCGAGCTGTGATTGGAGCAAAATCACTGGTGCATTCTCCCGCTGAATGAAGCTGCCTGGGCTTCATTCAGAGTGGATAACCTCTTTGTTAGTGAGTGTGGCTATTCAGCAAAGAAGACGCATCATCCTCGCCCTGTGTGATACTCATATTCATCAGATTCATCAGCTGATGTCTGAGAGCAAGGACACGCACACACACACACACACACATATACAGCAGAGCAGACTCCCCTCCTGCTCTCAATCTGGTCTGAACAATCTCTTCTGCTCTAGGTCATTGATGATGCAAGCAAGCGGGAAACGTCTGATGGCCGACGCAGAGAAGTGACAATCAGGGAATAACTAGAAAGGTTTTTGCTCCGACAGGCAAACAAGATAAACGACGCTAAACAACAGATTCCCATCCCTGCATCTCATATTCATGTTCCATTCAAGAATATCTCAAAGTGTGCCCTCTGTGGTAGGTCTTTTTTTTTTGTTTTTTTCCTGCCACAAAGTGTTCTACTCAAGGTCGGGCAATGCACAGAGTTGCATCCTCCTGGCTGGCAGCCCAGCTCCAGAGAGCAGTGAGATTAGATGCTTTTTTTTTTCCTCCTGCAGGACCTCAGACTCACCACCAACCTCCCCTCTCACACACTTCTAATGAGTCTGAAATATGGGCTGAGATACGTGGGCTTTTCATAGAGTAAAAACTTGCACATAATAGAGTGATGGGAATTCCTTCCCTTGACCCCCAACAGAAAACAAACACAGGCTTCAGACTCTCTGTTTCTCATTACTCTTGCCTCTTTTTATCAGAGTGCTGCTCTCAATGCATATCTGATAAGATAGTGGGAGAAACAAGGGCAAGGGAGACATTAAAATGTGCAGGAAACGCCCAGAAAATAGAAGCACACATTATACCATGGAGTCCAGATTCAGCATCCACACATGGGAAGTTGAGAAAGTATTTGTTAACAGTGTTCTGTGCCACTATGATCTACTATTACAAGGCCATTTAATTCGAGTTTTCTATTCTTCTAGTGATTGATTATTGAGTATTGAGCGAGACATTTGTCATGGATTAAAATGTGAAGGGGAGGCAACTTTGGAATGGGAATTTCCCATAAGTAAAGACAATGTTTATTAACTATTATCAATAAGGGGAAATTACTGCTCCTGTAGTACCACTCCCTGACAAGGAATGTACTTAACAATTGTACTGATATCCTAATACATGAAGTATAAGTTGAAGATTTGAAGTTGAATAGGTTTGAGTGAGTGGCTCTCAACAGACCAGGCATCAGGGCTGATGCTACCACCGCACTGCCATGTTCAACTCTCCCAGGAGTTCCAGGCAGAGACCAATGCTGATACCACCTCCACTGCTGCCACAACCAATTGACCCAGGTGGTGTTGATGCAAGATCCAGGTAGCAGCCAGTGCCGACGCTTGATGGGGTGGATTCCACCAGACCAAGATTTAACACTATCCATGCGAAACACAATCAGTTGTGTGCGTGTAGACATTTTTATGGGAGACCGTATTTTTATGGGAGAAGTAAATCATATTTGCATTTTGCTTTGCTCAACATCATACTCTCACACACATTACTATTCTCTCTCACAAACACTACTCTACCCTCTCATATACACTACTTAACCCTCTCACACACTACTATACTCTCTAACAAACACTACTATACCCTCTCACAAAATTACTATACTCTCATAAAAAACTACTATACCCTCGACACATATTACTAAATTCTCTCACAAACCCTACTATACCCTCTCACACATACTACTAAACTCTCACAAACACAACTATATCCTCCCACAAACACTACTATACTTGTGTGTGTGAATGACAACACTGGAGTGTATGAATGGCTATACTAGTGTGTGTGAATGACTACACTAGTGTGTCTGCATGACTATACTAGTATGTGTGAGAGAGTTTGATTGAAACAGAAGTGAGTTTGCTTTCTTAGTTCCTGATTGGTTGCCCCTGTAATTCAACAGATATGACTCACCTGCACAAACATGACTGACTCACTGGAGCCTCGGACTTTCTACCTGATCTGCGTTGCCCAAAAGCATATTCATAGACGCTGCCCAATTTGAAAGGGGACCACTTGATCCCACACTGCATTACATCTATAGAGGAATGACGTGCTTATATTAATGTAACCGAGCATTATTTATAAGTTTGTGGATGCTGAAAGGAGACACAGAGGCTTTCTTGACTGCAAAAAGACGCAACTGTATTTTTCTCCAACTCTCTCATTTGTGAAGTCAAGCACAACAACCAAAGTACATCACAAACTTTCCATCCACTCCTTCAAAATAAAATCCCCAGAGTTTAGTAGTATGTGTAAGACAGTTTAGTAATATGTGTGAGATGGTATACTAGTGTTTGTGATAGAGTTTAGTAGTATGTCTGAGAGGGTATAGTAGTGTTAATGAGAGATTAGAGTAGTATGTGTGAGAGGGTATAGTAGTGTTTATGAGAAAGCATAGTAGTGTTTGTGAGAGAGCATAGTGGTGTGTGTGTGAGAGAGTATGATGTCATGTAAAAGCAAATATGATTTACTGCTCAAATGGCCTCCCATACATTTTAGTGAGCAGCTAGTGAATATCTGCAGCCTAAAACTACACTGTTGGTTATTATTTAGGAATTGTTCCAAGAGAACCAATAAAATCTGACAGGAATCAAATACCACCGGAGCTAAGGAAGACAATTCCTCTACTAAATCTATAACTACGCGTCGAGTTTATGACTTTGGATGTGGAAATTGCCCCGCAGATTGAAGCACAAAATAACTCAGGGAGGGAAGATACTTTAACCTCGGCTGTCTGTGGCAGTGACACCGAGACGCTGAGAGAGCAGAAATAAAGAGAGAGCGAGTGGTAACTCAATAACATACCTGTTTCCTCATGACATCAGTGGCCTGCATGATGCAGCGAGGTGGCAAGCCGTGGTTTCGGGCCAGCAGAATGGCCTGCTCCAGTGTCACACTCAGGGTGCAGCTGTTGTTTCAGAGGGGAGAAACACGGGAAGTCACGTTTCTAACCCGTACTCTGTCCGCATATTCATCAGGCTGTCACTGGGAAAATGTAGGATACTCCATTCTATTGTGAGCAAATGATCATTCATAATAAACCTTGCATTCATGCGGCAAATGCTGTCTGTATATTCATATGGTGACTTGGCAGTGAGAGTAGACTTTGCAACAGATGGAGCCCCATATTGAAACAAACAGTGGAAAATAAAAAGAATGCCCAAACTATTCACTCTGGGAGAGAGCAAATAAAATGTATCCCTGGAAGATACATGGATACAGGATGGCCATCTCTTCACCCCAAGGACGGATTCTTCTCATGTTAAAAGAGGCACTAAGGACACGTCAGGCCTGTCTCAGCTGCTTGAAGGTGTGATGCGTGTAAAATGAGTGTTGACTCCAGTGTGTGATTCATGAGTTACATCAAACTCTGGTCCCGGGTGTTAACGTGGACACACACACACACATAGATGCAGGTGTGTGGGTTGACTCCTCAGGGAGCCGGTGACAGCGATCATGGCTGCTGGTGACCTTTCTATGATAACAAGCTGTACTTGCTGTCCATCGATCCAGAGCCTCTTCACAGCAAAATTGAACTGTCTGGGTGGTCCAATGATGCCAGGCTCAATTAACGCTACGAGAGGTTTTAACATGGCGTTTGAAATATGCGCCTAAACTTTATGAAAAGGAGGCGCATGGTGTGAGATTTATTTTCTGCCATGAGACATTACTTTGGGGCAATCAGAGTCTGAAGTAATGAACTCCGCAATCGTCTCCCAGCACGGAGCAGAAGATTCCCCAGGAGTGGATGGTAAAAGATGTCTTTTTCACAGGCCACCCCGGAATATTTCCAGCTCCCATTTCGGGCTTCCCACACTGATAAAGGAAAGTGGGGGGAGGGGGGGGGGGGGGTCTTTAAATATCTCTTCAGCTGGAGCATGATGAAGGAACTGCACAAATATGTGTGTGTGTATGAGGTTGCACGGTCTCCCTTTTCATTAGGACTGGTGAGATAGTATGAGGTGATTTATATCCATCTGTTTCATGTTGTTCCAACCCATATCCCATTTACACTCCTCCAGAGCCAAGTCCAAACTGATAGATGGGGAGAAACGGGAGAGCGGCAAGCAAAAGAGAAGGGGAACGAATGACAGAGAAAGCTGGAGGATGCAAAAGGAGGAGGAGTGGAGCGGAGGAGAAGAGTATACTGTAGAAGCCAAACGTTTAAAGCCTGGGAAATGACTCGTCGGAATGTGACTGTAATGAATAAAGTAGCAGAAAAATGAGATGTGCGCACTGGGGAGTGCGTGTCACGCTTTCTGTTCTGCAACATACATTTTTCTGTAGGAGGTGACGGAGACAAAGTAATTATATAACAATAATGTACTGCACACTGCTGATGGCCCCGAAAATATCACGCTTACGCTGTTATTAGAACTCATCCATCAAGTCAACTAATCCAATCAATAGTGGCTGAGAAGGCTGCCACACTGATAATGTCATTTCCACATTACTAATCCGCTGGCAGAGTTTCAATTCTTTTCCAATTATGCCAGATTTAGTTAAGTCTGCTTGCCACTTACACTTACGCGATGCTCTTTATGAAAGCTACTGTCTAAAATTAGGCGGTGAAATTTGGAAAACAAGTAATTTTTTGAGGTTCAATGAGTCAGTAGTTTCGGAAGTAGAGAGAAATGTAATTGCTGCCAAAGTTATGGAGTCACCTGGAGCAAATCGCTTCCCTGTGACTCCAATCCCCTCCCATCAGTCTGCAGCTTTGGAGGACAAAATACTGTTTTTCGTCAATTCACAAATAATTGTGAATATGGCGGGCCCTGTCACCTGCTGTGTCACGGTAGTCTGCCTGTCTGGGTGAGTTGTGGTGAGTGATGTAATTGCACACGCGCACGCACACACACACACGCACACACACACACACAGCCTGTGGGTTAATAAAGTAGCAGCAGTCATTGCACAGACAGGGACTTTCTATTAGAGCTCAGGCAACCAGGCGGCTCAATCTGCGGCACTTTATCAAGCCATCAGTCACATCTGAGCCTGAGCAGGTGAGTGAGACAAAAAGATATGGAGACTGTCAAGGGGTAAAAGAAAGAGGGGACCGGAGATGCAAGGAGGGGGCAGAGGGAGAAGAGATGAGAGATGGAGACTGGAACTGCGGATCAGTGGTGACAAATGATGAGGATATTTCTGTCCCCATGCATGCTCTGACGAATGGCGTCCTCAGCGGCAGGTGAATGAGGCGGCCATATATAGAATTCAACGAGGATGGGAGAAATTGCCCTGTCTGCTTCCTGTGTTACGTTCCATGCCTAGTTGAAAGTCCCTAATCTTGCTATGAGAAACAATGGGCCCTATTAACTACAATATCCTGTTGGTAATTAATGCAGAGAAACGAGTATTAATAGAAAATCCCCTCGGTGAGGAGCGTAGAGGGGCCGGCGGGGGGTGACGCTTAGAGGGAGGGAGACAATGAAAGAAGGCTCACAGCGGTAGCAAAGGTGAAAACCACCCAGGAAAGGAACAACAAAATGATAGGCAGGGGACCGTAATTGAGCTGGAGGCGGATCACAGGGGGCGCGTTTGTGCTGCCCACACACGCACACACACAGGTTCACTCGCTCACCGGTGAACGCCGCTGTTGCACATGACGACGTGCGTGGCTCCCAGGCGAGAGCACAGCTCGGAGGCCACGGTGAGCAGGCCCACGCCGGACGCGCCGCACGCCGTGTACTGGCAGGCCGCGGTGCGCCGGCAGCTGATGAAGCTCTCCATCAGACGGTAGAGTTCCTCCAGCGCGTTCAGGGGACGCATCAGCTGGGCAGGGAGGAGAGGGAGAGAGGGAGGAGAGAGGGGAGTCAGGCCAGCCTCGGTCCGTGCGGCTCCTGTCAAAGCAACTTCCGGGGTACTTTGTAGTGAGTATGTCTGTGTGTCTTTGTAGTGAGGCGACAATACGCATATGCTCGAGACCATAAATGGTGTGTCATCATGCTCTGTGCATTCATGGTACCAATCAGAAGAGACATGTCATTGTTTCCAATACAGTGTATATTTGTTTTATATATATATATATATATATATATATTTATGTATGTATGTATGTATGTATGTGTGTATATATATATATATATATATACATACATTCATACACACACACATACATATGTATATTAACATATATTGCAATACTTGAAAGCATTATTGCATTTCACGTTTCTCCAATGTCTTCTAATATCTTGCAGGCCTACTGGTGGCGGTGTTCCAAGCAACATCTTGGGAATATTTCAAAGCAAACTTTTTGTTTGCTGTAGGTCTGTTTTGTTCTTTTGGTTGATATTACACATCACTCGCTGTCGCCATGTGCAAACACTTCCACAACACGGGGTTGAGATCTAATCCGTTTTTTTTGTTTTTTTTTCCGTGATGTCACGAACACAGGCACAGGGGCCTTTAGTGATCGTTCTTACCTTATCTATGAGGGCAGCTTTTGGTGCAGAGCTGGGAGGCATGTTGGACTGATCCAGGCAGAAAGCTCTGGAAGAGACACAATAGAGGGATGAAGAACATCTGTTTAATGTGCAGTCTGATTTCCGCCACCCGATCCCTGTCCCTGGATCCACAATCAACATCATAGGAACCAACCAGCAGCACTACTGAAGTGCAGATGACTGCTTATAGCTGATAGTTTAATAATAGTATTACATCTGTTTTTCACCCATATTTTTTATGTTTTCACAACATTTTGAATATTGGCACAGCTGACCGGTTTATTCCAAGGAGACCACATAGTTTTATTTAGATGCTCCACCGTTTGACTCCCTGCGCCATTAGGTCATGGAGAGGCCTGGCTGCGTTGCTGGGAAAACTAGGCCACCTGCTCATTATGGAGCACCACCATCTGACCATCAATCATCAAAGTGAGTTGGGCACAGCTCAGCAGAAACGCAGGCTACGCGTCTCTCGTCCTGGGCATCTTTCCAAATGTCACTGCCTCATTCATTCATGGAGTGCAGAGGGTTTGGTCTTACTTCCCTCTTTCACACACTGGAGGCAGCACTGGGCCGGGCTTCTCACACATACACACACACACACACACACACACACACACACACACACACACACACACACACACACACACACACACACACACGCAGAGAGGATGGGATGCTGCAATGTGGGCCCATCAGAGGTGGAGCCACTGGTGCAAACTCAGCAGGTCTGCAACTCCATCAAATCTCAGTAATTGAGCGGCGCGCTAAAAATAGCCACGCTACACCGCATTAAACTCCTCGTAATAAAATCACATACTCCATTACTCCGGGGCCAGGAGCGATAATGATGCACAATGCGCGGTCATCGGAGCCGTATGGATTTCTCAAAACGCAGCTAATCGGGGGGAGAAAAAAAAGAAAGAAAAAAATCTGCTTTGAGAGACGCAACAATGGCGGGCTTTGAGGGAGAGAGATCTCTGAGAGGCCGTGAAGCAGGGCCCATTCATCTGCATTCACTCCGCTATTAAGTGATTCAAATCAAGCCAAGAAGGCATTTATTATGACTGGTGTTTCTTGCCCGACATGATATTAGCGAAATGAATTCGTCGCATCTCTGATTCGATAGTTCACGGTCATTACAAACCAACCCGTTGGAAACAAAAACAGGCAGACGAACGCACATTCACCACTTTGCCGTCTTTTTTGCCTCACTTGTTATTGCGCCTTTCGTTACACGGGGCTTTGTTTTAATGCCTCCCATTGCACGTTCCCTTGCTCCGCCGCTCCTCTACATACTAATGCGGAACGTGGTGCAAATTTGCTCCCCGTGGCTGACTGGCTTGTCTATTCTATGGCCTCGCTCCTCGAAGGTGTCCGAGTATCTAATCCCTCACCGGCAAATTAGCCTCTAACCTTGTGGCGTGCTTGACTAAATGGCTGCGAGTGGAGTTTTCCAGGGGTTCAGGTGGAGCCAACAGCCTGTGTAATTGGTTCAAGACGGCCTTATCGGTCAAGGGACACTAACGAGTTACTCGAACTCGGAGAGGAGCGCGCACCTGTGCCGGTGAGAGCGCGCAAGCTGGCAGCAGGGAAAAACGGTAAGAGAAGGACGTTCACTTTGTGTTTGACCGCTTCAAGTCAAAGTCGAAAACGAAAGCAGCATTGTGCGGGAGAACTTGAAGGAAACACAAAAAGAGCTTTGTCTGAAACCGAAACGCGGCCCGCTCCCGTGCCGCTCTCTTATCCGTCCGCCTCGACTGGGAGTCCACTCGCTCTGGTCCCCGTCACTTATCCCCAAAGAGCTGCGATAGAATCTGTCCGGGACGACTCCGCTTCTCCCGTTCCGTAGTTTGCCTTTTTTCAGACTCCACGCGAGGCGCCCAGCTGCGCCACCGCACACCTCCGCTCTTCTCTTCCAAGGTCGTAGCACCCACTGATTAGCTTCGAGTCGTTCTAAAAATACCTGCAGCCACAGCTTGAGGAGCGGAGTCGACTCCTCTGGAGGTCTGGAGGACGGCAAAATAATAGCAGTGGAGACTAAGAGCAGAGCGTGGTTTAAAGAAAGACTGTGTCGCACATTACCTGGCAATGTTTGACTTTTGACAAACTTTTGACTTTTTTAGCCCATGTGTTTGTGCAAACATGACACTGTACCTCATGTATGGTGAAAAAATTACACCTAGGTATAATACCAGTACCTATGGTTAATTAGTAAGTTTTTTTGGAGGAACTGTGAATATCTTAACAGCAGTCTGTTTGAGATATTCCAGTCAGGTTTCGGAGTAAATTATAGCAAAATTATAGCAAATTATAGTCAATGGCATCTGTCGTCTTGTTCGACCTTAGTGCTGCCTTAGATACGGTCAGCCACTAGACCCTATTGGAGAGACTGGAAAACCCACTGGGAATCAAATTCACCGAGTGAGGTCGTTTCGGGTCCTATCTGTCGAACTGATATCAGTTCATTCATGCAAATATGGCAAAATTTCCAATGCAAAAGTCATTTTTCGGGTCCACGTGGATTGAACTGAGCAGCCTGCTCTGAAAGTACCCATTATTTTATTTCTCATTATTTCCAGTTGAAGGTGAAAAAGTTAAGGCTGCACACTGGCTACTTAATGCTTCACCATAGCAGCTGAGCCACCCCCCACCGCAAGCTGTGCAATTTTCTGCCACACCCCTAGGGGGAGTGTAGAGATGCACATATTTTCTGACATCCTTGATGATGCGCTTTCATCGATTTCATCTACATTTACCTTAGGTAAGAATTAAAAAATGATCTAACGGGAGGGGCAAACTGATAAACTGGTCCTTGAATTGACGCCACATAGCACACCAATCACAGCGGGCCCGTCAGAAAATCTACGAGGCACCTGTAAGCTATGTTGAGGGGCCTGACGTAGGAGTTCGTGGAGACAGCGGAAATGTAACACAGAAGAATATGCCATGCTTATGCTACGCTATTTAATGGGCCTCAAGGTCAAAAAGTTGAGAACCCCTGCTCTAGGTAATATCATCAGGAAAACTCTCCATAGATGCAGCAGTTCTAACAGATCTCTCAGAACACAGCAGCTCGTGTTCTGACAAACGCTAGGATGGGAGATCATATCGCTCCTGTGCTGGCCTACTGTACCTGCACTGGCTCGCTATGCTATTTAGAATACAATTCAAAACAATTCTTCTACAATTCTTCTTAATGTACGAAACTCTTCATGGTCCTTCATCTCAGACCTGTTAAAGCCATGTTTGTGCTAATCCGAAGCCATTTCCATTATTTCGCTTTTTACCGACAAACACCTTCATTCATCCTTCCATGTGTGATTGGAGGAGGGGGCTGGTGGTGCTCAGAGAGCAAGGGGGGCAAGACACTGACACAGAGGGAGAAGAGAGATGGTGTGAACTGATGGACCTACATGTGACCTACTTTCTCACAAATGAATCAATACCGATATAAACGATAAAGCCCAATATTGTATCGAGTTTGAAAATATACCTATATAAATGTAAAATTCGCCCATCGCTATACTCAATATATAGCCCAGCCCTTTACTCCTTTGCTTTCAGCAGAAACCCAGAAAATCATAGGTTCTGCAAGCCTGTAGCTTTTTCTGCAATAACTAAAACCCCAACCACACACACACACACACACACACACACACACCCACACACACACACACACACACACACACACACACAAGCCTCTAATGGAGGATTTGGCTGCGGGCCAGTGATGACCTGCTCTCCACGTAGCTGGTTTTATTTTGCAGAGCCAATAAGGAATCCTAACTTCTCTTTGTTTTTTTTTGCTTCCTACGTGACAACGGGACGCTGGGGGCTCCGGAGGGAGCGTCGGTAGACAGCTGCAAGCCTCAAAGACGGAGGATCCGAGGCGCAGATGTTTTCGCAGGGCTTGGCGTGGGAATGAGCACGTTCGTCTTGACATCCTCCATCCGAAACAGTACAAAGGACATAGGAGAAACTCCCTGAGATCTCGAGAAACCTTAAAGAAATATGACAAAAAGGATGGGTGTCCTCGGAGTATCCGACTTCACGGCCGTATTTGGGATTTATGACATTGCGCATATGTGATCCTGCAGAGGTGCATTCTGGGTGGTGTAACTCACTCACAGTGCCATGACGAGTGACACTCACTGTTATTAAAACACCCTGCAAACCCCCAGAGGAGCGTGGCAGAGCTGCCCGGGGGCTAATGAGGACTTCCAGGACATCTCACAGTGACACCGGTGACACGGAGTGTGCATGTGTGAGTGTGAGTGTGTGTGTGTGAGTATGAGAAGCGTGTTGGGGGTCACATCCGTGCACCGCGCCTCCTTCCTACCCGATCCGTCAGCCAAATTTTCAAATGACCTGCCGCAAATTATGCTGGACAAGCATCAAGGGACAGTACAAAAAAGGCGTTCTTTCTTGGTCTAATGAGGAAAAAACATGAACAAAAAAACACGATGGAAAACATGTATGCTGCCAAAATTGAAATTGAACGTCATTAGTGTCACGCCAGGAAAATAGATGTCTGGTCTCTGACACCGACAGACAGATTGGTTTCGATTGGGGTCCGAGCCAGCGCAGGATGTACGCATCACCTCTAAATCACCGTCAGGGAAGACACACACGTAGCCATGCGGGATGTCATTAAATGCCACATGCAGAAAACAGCCACAAATCGAAAACGGCGGGACCATTTACAGCTCCAACGCCACGTTAAGGGAGACGCCAAGTATCCTGGACTCCTCGTGAGGGTGTTCCGTTCCTCCTCGATGCCGAGAGTTCAAGGTCACCCAGCTGTCATCACTGAATCCCAGAGAAATAATCAGACGGAGGCAGGTTCCTGATGCTTCATGCGTCACCGGGATCCTCACAAACGAGGGGTTCAGTGCACACACACACACACACACACACACGCACACACACACACACACACACGCACAGCTGCAGCAAAATGAAGCCTCGGCGCCCATCCTCACTCAGCACTCAGGTGAACCGGGATCCCTGGAGCACTCTAGCACTTTCACCGCTTCGTAAAGTGGAGGAACGCACACGGAATGTAAGCAAGATGTAAGTCCCGCGTTGTCTTTCCGCCTCCCCGCCGAAGCTACCGTAATATCCATAATCGGATCTGATTGCCAGAACGAGAGAACTCTTTTCTCGGTCTGAGATAAAAGCCGAAACGGCTCCTCGGGTTGCAGGTGCGGCCGTCTGAAAGACAGCCGACTCGAAGCGCCTCTGCGTTAGCACTGTGTACCAACGCGCGTCAGGCGGAAGACGCGGGAAGCCGCTGCGGCAGCTTTTCTGCCGTATTAATCATCACGGCGCAGCTTTGGCCACGGAGGGGAAGAGACGCGCCATCAATCACAGGAAGCAGCCACGCCGTTTGGGCCACAGATTGGTGGCACCGTTATGTGGGAAGGGGGGTGGGGTGGGGGGGGGGGGGGGGGGGGGGGGGTTGGTCTCCATTGGGGCATAGATTGTGGAGGTGTCCTTGGAGGAGGAACGAGCAACCTTGATTTACACCAAACTGACTGTCAGGGAGACGACAGTGTGCCCTTGCAGCTGCTTTGTTTTTCTGAGGGCGTGCGTTTGTTCATGCGGCGAGTAGGCGAAAACACATACAGTTGCAATTTAAGGAGATGGTAATCGGAATACAGTTAAATCACTGGAGATAACGGACTGTCGGATTTCCCGTAAAGGTTTATTGTGTTGGAGTAAGTTGTGGCAGCTGACCACGAATTGAGACCATGAATGTGTGTCATATTCATACTAACAGCAAATTGATTCAATGACTAAATTCTCTGTTGTCAGCCTCTTAAATGTGAATATGAAGATAACCTACGATAAGATACGGTGATTTCATCACATTGGTAGAGAAGTACATCTCAAAACGTAACCCTTCCAACACTGTCCATGGTCACAATTTACCATCTGCCACGGCCCTGTCTGTTTCTGTCACTGTGGCGGGTTTTGTCCCGTGCTGGGGTTTTGTCTTGTCGGTTTCCTGTTTTATTTTGAAAGCCTGGCCTTCCTTGTGTCCGCCCGCTCGCCCTTCCCTCATGTCCCACCTGAGTCTCGTTCTCCCCTGATCACTGGTGCTTCAAGTCTGCGTCTGCCCTTTGTCTTGTTGCTAGTGCATTTGATTTGGTTAGCTCGTCTGCGTCCCAGCTCTCTTGCACTCTTTGTTCTTCCCAGTGATTTTGTTCTTCGTGTTTCCCTGTGCTGCAGTTTAGTTTGTATGTATTCAAGTTCCTTGTGTTCGGTGCTCCTTTGTGGTCCTTTCCCTCGTGTTCTCCCTGGGGTAAGCTCCCGTCCTCATGTCTCGTTTGTGTTGTCATTCGCCTTTGCTCCTTGAGTTTTCCCATGTTTGTATGCTCACCATGTTTTGCCCCTTTCGCTAGTTAAGTTCTCTGTACGGTTCCTTTTTAGTTTCTTCATCCAAATCCCCATTCGCTCAAATAATTTGTGTGTTTTGAGTGTGTTTGGGTCCTCCATTTAATTCCAAATCGTGATCGAACTCGGATCGTGACACCATCTGATCAGCATCACTCGGGTTGCTGCGCTCGCTGCCTCCCATTGTGCATTGTGGGGAAATTTGGATGGACTGCCAAGCGCCTCCCCATGGCTGCCAAATGCGTTTCGATCGGGGGGGGGGCGAAGAAAAGCCCGATGCGCGGGCTATCCTGTCCTGCCTGCGAGGCAGATATCGACTCAAACGCGCCCTCGGTTCTCGCTCCCTCCCCGAGTCACCGCTGCACCTGCGGCGTACGTGAGGCACGGCACGTGTCCCGCTTTCCCTTTCATCCCAGGAACAAGCGAGGACGCGGGAGAGGGGGGGGGGGGGTGCTGTCAATAAGAGCACCATGAGACAAAACCATGAGCCCGCACATAATCTTGTCCTCTGAATAAAACATTTGTACACCCCCCCCCTCCCTCCCTACACCCCCACCTCCCTCACATTCTCATCTCCTCACCCCCTTATCCTCAGCCCCTGGCTCAAATCCCCTCCATCTTTCCAACCTGCTCTGCTCTGGCGATCTATATTCCCCTCTCAATCTCCTCTCTTCCATTACGACTGTCTCCTTCAGGGAGAGAGGTTTTATTTCCTCCCTCTCTCTCTTTCTCTGTCTCGAATGTTTCTACTTACTGCGGTGCAGACAATCGTGGGAGCCTGTGCACATAGCTCGCCGTTTGTGACAGGGAAAAATAAGGGTCAGTCCCTTGATTTATCCTGTTGATTGAGCTCAACGGTGCATCACTGCTTTGGCATGACTCACTCATGGTGTCAGCTGTGCTGGTTTATAAAAACAAAGCATCGTGCTTTGACTCCTGTGGCACCGGCCATGTGCGCTTTTTTTTTTGCCCTTTGGGTTTATGGTTTAGCAGGGGGAGAGCATAAGGCGGGGACGGGGAGGCTTGCTGGGAAATCTGTCAGTGGCCCTCAGCGCGGTGTCGTCTACCGCACTGAAAAGCGAATGATGCCCACGAAGGCGTCGGAGGAGGAGCGAGGCAGAAGAGCCCGTCTCCTTTTTGAACTTCTGTGAAGGCCCGTCGACAGGCTCCGGCGGCAAAGGGCGGGAACTCCTCCAAAATCCAACGGAGGGGGGGGGGGCGAATACGAACAAGACAAACTCATCGACTGCGCTTCAGACGCCCGGCAACCATATCTTAGGGCTCCTTCCATCGCATCCGAGGTGTTTACCCCGGTGTGTTTCCTCTGAACGTGGGACCCTGCGGTTCATGCAGTTCAGCGTGGCGTGCACTGTTCCTGCCCGTCAGTCAGCCCCTGGCTCCAGCTCAGCGGCGTGTGGGTTTAACCCAGCGCTGCCTCGGCCGGGCTCCAAGGATAACGAGGTGCCTGAGGTTGGAGAGCAGCGGCGGGGGGGAAGAGAGCTCGTGACATCACAGGCCGGTCTGCGGTCGGGTTGCCATGCGCGCGCCCCGAATGACTGGTATAACGGGACAGGGATGGAGACGCCGCAAGGCGGCGAGAGCCAGCCAGGGCGGGGATACATACTTACTGCCACCGCGCAAACAGCCGCAGGACGAAGGAGGACGCACACGTTAGCGGATGACTCAGCAACGAGCTGTAATCCGAAGTCCTGCTCGGGGAGAGAGACACGCATTGCAGCTGCTACCGCTAGACGACAGACTTCTTGAATCAACGAGCCTAATAAATAAAACAGTAACTGACTGTCACGATTGTAGCGTTCCGAAAAATACTGATTAATGAGTGCTCCTCTCGATTTAATGTCTCGGGCTACCACGCCGACAATCCACTTGTCTCGTATTCTCACAGCACGGAAGATCAGAGCGGAGATGAGCAGTGAAACCGTGAAAAACAGACGAGAGATATGAAATTCCAAGTTACCGGTGTCTCCTCTGACAACCAAGCCGAAATAATCCCTACCAGGCAACTTTGTAGCAACCGGCCTATCCTGACTGCAGCCGAGCGCAGCGCTTCATCACATGTCCTTGCCATTACTGTACCGTACCGCACTTGCCATCATCGAATGTACTACCTGCTCTTGCCGGCTTGTTTTACACAGATTCCGTGCTCGACAGCAGCCGTTTCGTCAGCACATCATCATTTGAACGGTTTGGGGCCGTTTCGGACACTGGAACTCTCACACACTTCCTCACCCCAGTGGGTTTTGAAGCCCGCTGGCTTGATACGCTGCGAGCCTAACATTCCCCGCATCACCGGCCGGGTTGCTGTCTCTGGTATCAGTGCAGTTACCGCGAGCTCGTCCTGCCCAGGTCAACTGTACAGAAACCCAAGTACATGGCGCACATACGAAAGCGCAGGGAATCCAGTGATGCGGTGTGAATCAATAACCCGCAATGAACCGTTTTTTTTCAGAATCATTTCATATTAAAATGAACTGCAGGCATCCAAAACCCATCTGGGGACGTGACACAATATCCGTCCCTACAGTTTTCAATTAGCCGAATTCTAACGGCAGTGGTCTCCGCCTCGAGTCGCGAACGCAGGCTCAATTAAGGGGAATGAGACGGATGCCGCGGGATGCCGGCGCCGCTCCATCGAAAGGCCGCGGGGGGGGGGGGGGTCCCGGGAGACGTGGCGAACGACGCCACCACGCACAGACAAGACGGAGGGGAGGCGGCAAGAGTCGGAAAAGGGCCTCCTCCGCGGAGGCGACGCGGTGGCCCGGCACAACCCGACACAGGGATCGGAAATTAAAAACCCTCCGCGGAAAGCAGTCCCCGCCAATTGATGTTCCTGTCGCCCGAGATCGGCACCGATGCGACACGTGGCTGCTCGAGCCGTAAATCACCCCCAGCCCACCAGTTCTCCCCGAAAAGCCGACTGTCCCTGGACGACAAGACGAGGCGAGCTGCGTCTCTGCATCCCGTCATCCGCACAATCGGCGGCAGATGTTACGTGGACGCGTGTCAGCCGCTTGCCCCGTGAGGGATTGGAGCGGCATCCAACGCCCCTCCGAGAGCGGCAAGTAGTTATCTGTCCTAGATGGTATCGGCCCGTATCCCGTAATCTCATTATTGAGCAGACTGGCGTTCGAGCCGAACCGCGTCCTAATTAGTTAGTTACCAGGCTTAAAGACTCGCTGGAATATACATCTTCAATGTCCTTTGTGCCTCAAAACGCAGCCGCTTCGAGTGTGACGCTTCACTGGTATCCGCACAGAACCGTGCGCAGGTCTGCTTTCACACTCTCCCGCACGATCGGGCCGTCCAATAAGCCGGAGCCTTCGTCTCTCGACCCCCCAGAGGTGTCGGCTCCCCCTTGTCGCTCCGCGGCTCGTTAAGTTACCCGCGCCTGGCAAACCAATGGGGGCGCGAGGCAAGCGGCTGCAGCAATCACCGCCCCCCCCCCCCGCTGCGCGTGTGCTCGCAACCAATCACGAAGCTCCCCCGCTGCGTTACCCTTCAGCCAATCACCTCCGGGCCCCGCTGGGTGCTGGGAACAGGAGGTCGTCTTGATTTATATTGGATAGGGGGAAAAACACAGCTGAGTGACTCAGGATATGTGCTCTTGTGTGTGTGTGTGTGTGTGTGTGTGTGTGTTAAACGTATCATACCTGAGTCTTTTGTAGTACTGCTTGACCTTCTCCAATGAGGCGGCATTAATTTGGGCTTGGTATTCCTCCACAGACACGCTGTCTCGGTAGTAGTAACCCTCCATGCTTTCCAGTGCTGAGGGGGGAACGGAGCACAGAGTGAAAGATGCAAACATCTACCTGCCAGGGTTTGCACTCATCTATAAAGCGGCTTTCATCTCCGCGCAAGCTGCCGCTTTTTTAAAGTTTCATACCTTGTGTGAAGAGCACCGGGTGGAGCTTGACGCCTCCTCTGTGTCTGAGCCGGTGCGGCAGCTGGGAGAAGTAGGAACTCTCAAGGTAGAAGCAAACCTTCAGGTTCTGACGGGTGCCCTCCACCTGGTATGACACGGGCATGTCTGCCACGGGAGGAGGAGGAGGAGGAGGAGGAGGAGGAGGAGGAGGAGAGGGGAGGGAGGCCTGTTTATCGGTGCGTTCTCCCAGCTGTTTTGTCGCAGAACGCGGCAGAGGCAAAGGGCACGCGCTGCACTTACTGGCCACCAGCGGCTCGCCTTCGAACTGCTGGAAGTAGAACGTGACCTTCTCCAGGTCGATGAGGGCCACCTGAGTGTCCTCCAGCATGGCCTGCTCGTCGGTCTGCAAGGAGAGGAGGTTGGCACATCGATGAGTGGAGCGATTTGCTGCGGAGAGGGCTGTCACATGGGTGCCAAATGAGAGGTGAAATTCATTAATCTGCTGACGTTCAGTGCCATCAAAAACACACAGCTCGGTCTCTCTGCCTCCCACGACCAAGGAAGCAGCAGAGAAGAGCAGAGACTTAGATCTATCTTTGAGATAGATCGCGGTTTAAGACTACAGTTTTATTTTTATTATATTATATAACACTTCAACAGCGCTGGTCCCTCTCTAATGGTAAACAGACACAACATGAAACCCTGGTGAACAACTCAGACGAGTCATGCGGTATCTCAAAGTTTCCCCAGTTGGCGTGGGTTACTTTTTGTGTGTGTGTGTGTGTGCGTCTGTTTGTGTTTGTGTGTGTGTGCGTGTGTGTGTGTGTGCGAGTGTGTGTGTGTGTGCTTCCGTGTACAGTATCGGCACTGTTTTAATAAGTTTTCCTTCTTTTTCCGTGATTCCTTTTCTTGCACGCACTCCAGCAGAATGACTTTTTCTAAAATTAATCATGAGAATGTCACAAAGACCTAGATGGCAGTCACTTGTTTATTAGACTTCAGCAACGTTATCATATTAGAATACTCAAAATCTCAGTGCGTAAGAACCTCGCAGCAATGCCGTGAAAAATCTCTGAGAGCCCCTGTTCACTGCAATTGGACACAAAGACCCTCATTGTCAGCTCATTCTGTGTAAAAGGAAATCCTCATCTCTGTGAATGGGAAAGAAAAAAAAAAAGTTGCTCAGGGCAAGATTAAGAACGCTAGTGCAACAGGTACACATGCACGGGATAACGAGAAGAGGAAACGTGAACGGGGGAGCGCGAGAGGGGCTCTAAATCTGTAATTGGCTACTTACATCTTTGTTAGTGTGTGTGTGTGTGTGTGTGTGTGTGCATGGGTATGTCTGTGGGTAATCTGCTATTTCTGACCTCCAGAGACGCTGGCGCCGACGCGAAGAGGGATCGCGTGTTTGCCCGCACATCAGCTTGCGAGTTTAGTGAGAAGCCATCTGAGAGATAATGCATCCTTCCTTTCACGCAGACTACTACGCTCTTTCCAGCGCACTCCTCAACTCGAGTAGTGTAGATGACGGCGTGTGCGTGGCATTATGTGCGAAAGGGCCCCTCTCTAAAAGGCAAGCGATGCTCTCTTCCCTTGAAACCACACTCGGCATCCTCACTTCCTCACCTCCCTTCATCCAGCACGTACCGAGAGCTTGAGGGGGATTAAGGCCTTTTTATGAAGACATTTGAGATGGTGTGACGTGACCGAGGGGTTCCCGCTGTCCCGCAACACACACACACACACACACACACACACACACACACACACACACACACACACACACACACATTCAGTGCACACAGCACCCAAAAGATAAAGACACAGAAATCCACAGCATCCCCGGTTGGTCTCCCCGCTGCCTTTCATGTAGTCCCCTGAAAAAAACGAGTGTGCTGAGATTTCACCCAGCTCCCCTGCTGGAAGCGGGGAGCCGTTTTGAAATGTCCTTAGAAATACAGAGGAACGAGTTGCCATGGCAGGAGAAGGTAGGGGGAAAGCGCCGAGGATTTCTGGAGACCCGACGTAACCTGACAAAACACACCCTGCAAGAGTACTTGTGTTTCAAATTTCCGGGGGAAACGCAGATACAGAAACATCTGAGTACCTCAAACAAATAAAAGCATTTTTCTTTCTTTTTCAAAGATGTTCTGGAGGAATACCTTCAGGGCCCCTGCCTGCTCTACCATCAGTGTCTGATCCTCCACAATGGTCAGAAAGGAGTTGAAATGATTAAGAAATCTCGGTGGGAGAAGGTCAATGAAAATGTCCGAAAGGTCAGGGTGAGCTAAGCTCATCTTTGGCTCCAAATCGACTCCTCGTCAGTCTCCTCATTGCACTGGCTGAAATTCATGGAGGGGTAATAAAACCATCCAATTGCTGTTTCCTCTTCTAGAATCAAGTGCAATAAGATGAATTACTCACATGGATATACAGAACTCAACAATACGGTAAGAATTTCATATATGTTTTTGTTCCTTCCAAACCTCAGCGTGACTGGAAAACCGGAGCAGCTTTACCGCTGAATAATGATGTGTATGTACTGAAAAATGCAGGCATCAAATAAAACAGCGCACAGCTCAGATGCCACAATGAAACAGCTCAGTGCTGGAATATATCGGCTTTTCCAGCTGGAGACGTTTCCAGCTACGTCTCCAGACCAGCTTAGACAGCCAGACGCTCAGACAGACAGACAGACACACAGTGAACAGAGGGACAGAGGGGCGGGTGAGCGGGGTGGGTGATCCGGTGGAATGCAGTCCGAGAAGAACCGCCTGCACGGTCACTGTGGGCAGACCGCGCGTCAAGCTCTGCGCATTTCAGCCTCTTTCCAAAGCATCCACAATGAAGCGGACGAAAATCCGAACAGAGGGACGGCGGGTCCCTGGATCCCTCAGCATTACACTGAACAAAAAGGCTGAACGCTGAAGTGCTTTGGGAGTACATGGGAACGTGTTTATACAGAAGTCGTCTGGGCTTGCGTGCGTGTGTGTGTGTGTGTCACTGTGGATGAAAAGGGAGCTGGGGATGGACTGGCGCTCACCAGATTGGGGGAGAGCAGGGACTGGAAGTGGAAGAGCAGCCCGGCGCTGGCAATGCGCTCCAGCCAGCGGCGGCTGGCTTCCTGAGCCTCCTGGAGGTCCTGGGGGTCTGAGCTGTCCTGCTCTGGCTCTCTGCCACCGGCACTGTGAAACTGTGTGAGAGCAGGCCACAACAGAGCTAAGCTTCCAAGACCTTTGTTTCCCCCCCTCTCCCAATGCCTGAATTCCACACATACGATTTACCTGGTTGAGGGCAGCCAGGAGGTGCTCGGAGAAGGCGCACACAGCCGCAACCAGAGACTGGCAGAAGACCATGTCCCTGCGCAACTGGATCTCCGAGTCTGGAGGGTAGGGGGAACAGAAGCGAGCATGACAAGACTGAGCCGGGGGGAGGGGGGGGATTCGACCCGGAGACGACGCGATGCGGAGCGGCTTTGAATGGGAGCGGCACGATTCCGTTACGGTAACTTGAACAAACCTCACAGGTCGGACTCTCAGGCTCAGGTCAACTCTCCTCAGCTGTCTTTCTTTTTTTCTCTTTTCTGTTTAAATCTGCTGGGTATTAAATATTGTATTGCGGGGGGGGGGGGTGAGAGCAAATGACAGGTGTGCCTGAGCGGAAAATAATTGGCTGCCATAATTTCCCGAGAAATAGGCCCCCTGGAAAAGTTCAGCAATGCACCGAGTTAAAAATGAGAGCGCGAACTGTGCGGGGGGGAGAATAATGACTGCGAACTCTCTGACACTATTAACCAACTCCGGCACAACCTCGGGGGGGGTTTGTTCATGAATGTGCAGATGGAAGGGGCATTTAAAGGAACATGACACCTGATACAGGGACCGACATGGATTTTCTTCGGTCTTCCTCTTAGCCTCGTAGCACCTTTGCTCGGTTGCTTTGCGTTGTTTTTCGGAGCGAGGACAAGAACATGAGGAGAAGGCAGCAGCAAGACGACCTAATGGGAGCCACTTCGTGCCGGGTCTCGGGTTACAGTAGGCGTACGGAAGTAATTGATGTCCGGTCAGTTTTTTTACAATGGTAGCGGAGCTCGCAGCAAAATCCGTTGTGTGTCTAGTGAACACCAAGTGCTGCGGTTTAATGAAGGGGCGATTATCATTCACGTTTGATGAGTGGCTTACACGGGATTCAGGGTGTTATGTCTTGAGAGAGCACCTCTCATTTTATCTGTTTTTTGTTCCAAACAAATGAAGTCGATACATCATGTCAGTGGAGTGCTACAAACCTGTGTACTGCAGCAGGACCAAGAGCAGCCTCGTCTTCACCTCTGAAAAGAAGCAAACGAGAGCAACGCGGTCAGGCAGGGGAACACCCCTCGCGACTCCCCCCGTGCCCATCCCCCCTCTCCCCCCCCCCCGGCTGCTGGAGCTTGTGACCCCCTCGCCATGAACGGAGCCCCCTCAAAGTCATAAATGGGACGTCTTCACATGTACAGAATAAAAAAAAAACTGTAAACGAAACGGCCACAGGCAGGGATAACAACATAAATCCCCGTTTGTTTACAGTCATATCAGAGCCACGGGAAGCTTGGCAGGATGCCGCGCCGCATGAGAAAGCCATCATGGGGTGAGGTGGGGGGCGGGGGGGTGGGGAATACACAGGCCCGAGTTGCACATTAATATTAACTCTGCTTATTTGTGCTCTCTCAGTTGTGACCGCCAGCTCACCTTTCCCAGGAGTGTCGTGTGCTCAGGGGTTTGCCCTGGGGTTCGTCTGTGTGCGTGCGCGCGTGCGTGCGTGTGTGCGTATAGGTCCTGCGCATCTGTGTATTCCATCTGAGCGCCAACAAACACAGAGCTACGCGCTCCCGTCGCGACTAAATGAGGCTGAACACTCTGTAGCCATAAAAACAGGGATCCCACACTGTGCGGCTCTGACGGCGTGGCTGCCATTTATGTACGTGGGACGTTTTGCGGTTTGAAGTTTTAAAAGAGGACAGCAGCAGTTTGCGGCTTGGGGGCCGGGCCGCCCCCCACGCAACTGTATCGTGGGCTATTATTGCGGCTAATAAATGTGATGAAGTGCACCGGAGAGTTGGTTTGTTGTTTACTGCACATCGCCTCCGCCGCTACGATGTGCTTTTTTACACTGTGTTTGCGCTAGCCCCAAGTAAACACGGAGGGTCGTGCGTGTATATGGAGTGCTGATGGTTTTGTTGCCGTTGCTGCTATGGCGGCTATGCTATCCCTGCTTATAGCCTTTTAGTCATTGTCACTGTCCCTCTCTCTTCTTTCTGTCATTCTTGCCACTGTTGATGTTGTTGCTATCTTTTTCTGATTGTCTGTATGTTGCTGTTATTACTGCTGTAGTTTTTGTTGCCACTCTTTGGTGTTTTTCTCACTCTCTCTCTCCTATCTCTCTCTCCACTCTCTGTCCCCCCATTCTCGTCCACTGCATCCAGCGATGACACGGATGACATTTATAAAACAAACAATATCCCTCGCCCATTTCCCGTGAAATAGGATATCGAGCGTGTCTTTTTTTTTTAGAATCAAACCTGCTTGGCGCTAAGTAAAGATTCAGATTCACTGTTGACAGGACAGATTTAAAAAAAGAAAGAAGAAAAAAAACATGCGCGTGTGGCCGTTTTGGGAAGGACTCAACGTTCACACTAACCCTCAACGTGTTTAGCAATGGTCTGCGTGAGGCTCTGAACGCTGCCCGGCAGGTTCCAGGGGTCCTGCTTGACATGGAGACGCAGCTTTTTGGTGCAGTTCACCTTGGGCTCGATCTCCTGCAGAAATTCTGACAGAAACACACACACACACACACACAGAATTAGCACAGGCAATCAAGAAATATTATTATTTCATGCCACCTCTGATGAGTCTTTCCTAATCATCTACTCTCCTGGAATCCTTAATAGCATCGTAAAACAGCCCGACACGTTTCAGTTATTTAGGAGACTTCTCCTGCTTCAGACAACAGCACATTTCAGCGGGGAGGATCATCGTGAGAGACGAAATCCAACTCAAGCCACCTCTCTCCATCTCCGCTCCCAGGGCCGAGTGAGATACTATACAAACTCCAAGCCAGAGAGAGACTTGTAATGGAGTTTACTTTGGAATCTGAAGGAGAGATGAGATCTGCGATAGAGGCCGAGAGTGACTTCGAGGGGGTTTGGAGTGTGCCGGCGTGAGAGGTTTGTGTGTGTTTGTGTGATCCAATGCAGGGATGCTCCACTTGTCAGATAATCCTATTTGCTCTGTTATCAGCCACACACATTACTGCAGTGGAAATGGATCAGCACTGATCAAGGCCTTCAATGTCCCCCCCGAGGGCATTTCTGCACATAAACACACTTTGTAAACACACTGGGGTACAAATGCACACTTTTCCATCACCCTCTGAGGACATGGCACCTACTTTCTGAAGACTTGTGCATAACCCCAACCACAAACAGACTAAACCTACGATGACCTAAGCTTAACCCAAGCCCCTGTAGCGTCGATGCGCATGCCTAAACAGATTTATGTCCCCACAACATAAGTAACACGCGCACACAGAAACCCACACAAACACATGGGGACCTATTTTCAGTTCAAGCACATCAGCGCTCACTTGAAGACAGCCTGACAGGAGAGGGGCGTCTGCGTGCCAAATGGGTCGGGGTGTTTGGAGAGAACTCTTCTGCAAACATACATAATAACTGGCTAATCTGCTCTGTAGCTCTCAGTGCTCATGACACTCCATTAAAGTCGCTTCCCGGGACATAAAGTAAGCAAACTTGCTGCACATCGGCGCTTATTACAGCCTTACGTAGTAGAATAAAGACCACCAGGATTGCAAAACACACACTCATCATCTTTTTTGCAAAAGCCTGGGAACTATGTTTGTCCCATAAGAGAAGAAAGAAAACTATTGTTGCCGTGGAGCTCCCCCCCCCCCCCCCCTATCTAATCTTCAAAATGGGTTGAGTCATCTGAGCCCCACGGATCATGAAAGGGCACCGTGAGCTCGTTTACATTTGCAGTGGGGAAACGATAAGGACGCATTTAGACCCCTTGCAGCAACATTTCCTACATTTTCCCTGCCAGAGAAAAAAAAAAAAAAAAACGCAACAATGGTGCGGTTTAAACTCCCGGGCCAAGACGAGGTGAGTGAGGCAAACAAACGCTCCGACCAAAAACACGTAACGATCAGATAACAGGCCGGCAGCAGGGTCAGGGCCGCGAAGTGGAGGTGAGTGCGCGATTACGCAACAGCACTTTCAGAACAGCGGGGAGAGAGTGGATGGGAATCAGGACTTTTTTTTTGGAACGCCGGAATCAAACTGCAATGGCTCCGCCCCCGCGTCCATGCGATCGCGTCTGTGCGGACTCACAGACACTGGTTGCGCAACAGGAAGTTTCAGCCCCAGTGTGCAGGCGGTGGCGGTGACATTTCCAGCGCTCCACTGTGCAGCCCGTGCATGGCCCGGGCAGCCACGCCGCGACATTTGAGACTCTTGCATGACTCTACCGCGTCAGATTTGGAAAGAGGCCGAGAGTTTGTCCTCACACTGAAATCTTTTGCCCACTGGACGGACCTGTGTAACAAAAAGGAGGAGAGGATCGGCGTCTCGTACCTTGTAATCCTCTTCCGGGAGTGAAGCACTTGGTCTGCTCGAACGCCCGGGCCACCTTCTCTCCCCTCAGCGTGCTGGTGATGGAGTCCACCTGAAGGGAGCACAGAGGTCGAGTCGGTGCGCTCACGCGTCACAGTTTCCCACCGGGCGGCGATCGAAAGTGTGAGGAGGGAAGCGGAAAAAATGCTGCCCAAACATAACCAACACCTGCATCGCACGCGCTCTGTCTTTCTCCCACACTCACACACACACACACGCACGCAATCCCACAGAGCCCCAATGAACACAATTTGCAATGCAGTGTATAAACAAAGCTGGGGAAACTGTTCTACAATAAAACAAATGACAGGAAGAAGGCCAAAAGTGCCGAGACAGCCTTTCCACTGCCGATGGAGACATCCTCCTAAGCTCTCACTTGTGTGTGTTGCATGTTGTGTGTAGTGTGCGTGATCGCACCCAATCAGCACCATTTGAAGTCTATTGCCGCACTGTTGCAAGTTGGCAGAAAGAACTGACTGCTACCGCAAGAAAACCAAATGGGTACGATCGCAGAAGTTGAATTTAGGCACAATTCAAGACAGTTCAGAGATGTGGTGCCTCAGCGAACAGCTATGAGAAAGCAGTCGGTTCAGAACGTGGCGTGGAGGCTTTTCTAGGTTTCTTTGGTTTCCTCCCACAGTCCAAAAAAATTGCATTGAGGTCAAATGCAGACTCTAATCTGGAGTGAGAATGACGATGCGAGTGGTGTGTGTGGCCTACATTACGGACACCAACAGACCCCTGCAATGCCATTTGCTACATAGAGGGAAAGACCATGGACAGTATAGCTCATGAGTGAAAAGTGTTTGGTGGCGCTCACCTGGCTAAACAAATGCTCCAGAAAGCTGTGAAGCTTCTTCTGCTTGTCATGCGACAGCCACACGCTGGAGGGCATCTCGTCCCCTGCAGACAGATGGCCATAACATAGGTGATGCTGTCCCCTCTGGTCCGCTGAACCCTTATAAAGACTCAAAAGTCATTACTAATACATCAGTTCAAAGACACAGACGTTACGCAGACACTCACTCGAATGTGTGCGCGTGTGCGTGTCCTGGTGTGTGTTACAGAGACATCCTCAGACACGCTGGGAAAGGATATTTGACAGGATACACAGCTGCGAGAGATGCTAATGACAAATCCAGCTAAGATGCGCGGCCAAACACCCGTCACATCCAATCAGATTCAACTTCAGGCTTTCTTACTCAGGCCCGCTCGACAGTGTAATCAGGCAGTCTGACTGTAATGATGACCCGAGCCGCTTGGGACCGCTTTTCAACGCCGGGGCCCGATTGGATTTACGGATTCATGACAGCGAAATGGGAAGACTCGATCTCTTTCACGTTTGCCATATGGTCACAGTCGCGGGTGTAGACGCGTTGCTCTTGCCATACCTGAGTCCAGCTCATCGCTGTGGACGTAGGAGCTGCAGTGGCTGCTGCAGATGCTGGTGAAGGAGGCGATGGAGTTTCTGTTGCTGTTGCAGTCACTGCGGGAACAGGAGGGCAAACATTGAAGCGAGAAGAAAACACCCTGACGTTTTTTCCTAGTCCCTTCAGCGCCGCCTACGACCTCCCAGGCGACCGCGTCTCACCTGTACGAATCCCGGTTGCTGATCGTGTCGTGTCCGGAGTCCTCCTGCTCGTCCCCCGCCACGTTGAAGCACACCTTCTTCCCGTTGCGCTCCCCTTTCTCCCCCTCCCCCTCGGCCGAGATGTAGCCCTCTGGGGTCCTGGCCTCGGTGGCCGGCGGGTGCGTGATGGAGGACAGGAGGCTGAAACGGAAGGGGGGGGGGGGGGGGTCGAAACGGAATGAAAACAGCATTCCCTCGGACGTGACGAGAGCGCACGCGGCCCGGCTGGCTTGCGCTCGGCTTCCGCGCGACCGCCTCGGACGCTGGAGGATCCGCGTCACGCTGCTGGGTTCAAACGCGCGGCCCCAGCTGTGTCAACACGCCGGCTCGCGCTGCATCCTATCGCGGGCCGAGCAGGAAGAGGCGGCCGGCCCGGGATATTTTCACAGTTGCGGCAACACATGGTGGCATTTAAAGCCACATTGTAGTAAGTGCTGGGTTTTTTTCTTTTTGGGGGGGGGTCCCCTTGTTCTGATCTCATGCACGCGCAAGGGCTGTTTCACATTCCAGCCCTACTTCAGCCCGTGTCCGCTCGCATGTTCCGTCGTGTCATAACAATCGGCCTTGAGGATGTTTCTGAGCGGGGAGGGGAGGGGAGGGGAGGGGAGGCCGCGCGACAAGCTGAACCCAATGCATCTCGGATCTCTATGCCCCTTCGCGCTTTTAAAACACCTCGGGAGCCACGGATTCCTCCCTCGCTATTGACCCCCTTTTCTCGCCATTCACAGGCTGACAGGGCCACAGAGATGCCCTCATTATGGTCCACTCCAGGAGCCCCCCCCTCACCACAATGGCCCGCCGGAGCAGAGTGGCATTCCATCACCATGGAGAAGCCCTATGGGCCTCGCGATTGGCTACCAGTTAATAAAGCAGCCGGCGCAGTTTGGGGCCTTTGGGGCGCAGACTATCGGACAGAGAATAACAAGGTCTGGATGGGAGAAAGCTTCAACAGAGAGAGAGAGAGAGAAGGAAGGGGGAGGTAATCAGAGGGGGGTGAGCTAAGGCACGCAACCTCCTATTGCAGGAAATCAAAAAGATCTCTTAATCTCTTGCATGCAGCTCTTTAACCCACGTCGACATTTTCAACCATCGGGCGTCAATTGCATCTGCATCACAAAGCTCTGCATCAGGGCAGAGCCTGAGCGCGCTCTCATCCACAGCGAGGGTTAATACTGTAAGTCAGCAGAGACCGTTACCGGTCGGGATGCAGTTAACGACGTGCAAAGAAGGAGAAAAGCGTGTGAAAACGGAGGTGGGGGGGAGAGTGCAGGCGAGGAGGGTGTATAGGATCCGGGGAAGGGAGGGGGTCCCGATGTACAGCACGCCACAGGGCACGTCCACACGTCCAGCGTGTGACCCCCCTCATCTGTGGCCTCCTCCGTCCCCCGGGACCGCAGGTCGTTGCCTCGAAATGGATTCCTCCAGGATCCAGCCAAGAAATTATGTAACGTCGCCCTAACGTCGGGTTGTTTCCGTTCCCAAAACCGCTTGAGGATATTTCTAATCTTCCATGAATGTACTGTGGACTTCCTCACTTGACTTATACGGTTGGGAACATGGCGGGCTGGGTGTGGTGTGTGTGTGTGTGTGTGTGTGTGTGTGTGTGTGTGTGTGTGTGTGTAGGAGGGGGGGAAATAAATATCCCCCACTTCAGTTCATTATTACATCATTATGAATGGGTGCTGTCGAAATGGGCCACACCCAGACGCAGCCAGGGAAGAGAGTCTGAATCTGTGTGCGTTGTTTGTATGTGTGTGTGTGTGTGTGTGTGGGCTGTTTGTATGTGTGTGTGTGTGTGTGTGTGTGTGTGTGTGTGTGTGTGTGTGCAGACAGACAGGATGTGAGCAAGGAGACACCGAGAGAACTTAGAAGAAGAGAAGAATACGAAACAACACAGTCAAAAGAGAAAGTGTTTGAGCAAAGCAACAAGAAATGACCCCCGGGGTCAGTCGGCGAGCAGGTTAATGTGCGAGCCGATCTAACGAACGCATCATGAGGCGTACGTACACCCACAGAGGTCGGGGAGGAGACCTCTAATGACTGAATCGATCAAATGATCCTCGAAAGATGCATTTCCGCTGGAGTGTGGCGATAATTACTGCGGGCAGGATTAAGTGCCAGCGTCACTGTGGCATGTTGTTAGACGCATTCGTAATGTACAAATAATGGTAGCCATACATCAGAGGACCCAAAGAAGCTTTGGAAAAGAGCCTCAAATCTTGTAGGCCAAGGAGGATGCCCACTTCAATTCTGCGTGATTGGCATATTATCACCATGTCTGCGTGGATTTTTCTCTAGACACTCCTCCCACAGTCCAAAAACATGGGAGTCTGTGAGGACTACATGTAATTCATGACTCTGAATGCACAAATATTAGAGAAATGAACAGGAAGTCATCCGCTTGTTCAGACAATTACGTTTAACTGGAGGGGGAAACAGTGCAGGCTACATATAACGCACGCATGACTTTGGTCCCCTCTTCCACCACGGGTCTCCTGCCTTGGGAATTCATATCGGCCCGGCTGTTGCCCAGTTGCATAAAGCTGAGCCTCTCTCAACTTCAACTCTTCGCCTAAGATCACTGCCACCACCCCACCACACAACTGGATAGCTGAGGACGCTTTCGGTGTGAACGCAGGGCAGACTATCCATATTGTGGATTAAAACTCCCTTTTCGTCGTTCCATCCATATGTCTATTGTCTTTCCCCCACTCTGCAAGCACTTGGTGTGGGGCCAGAGCGCGCGTGTGTGTGTGTGCGTGTGCGTGTGCGTGTGCTGTGCATGCATTTGTCGAACGGCCATTGTTGCTGAACGACATTTCCAGAGGGCACCTGGCCAGCCGCCACGCCCCTCAACTTCACTGAGACTGTATTTCCTGTTTGGGGGGGTGGGGGGGGTGGAGGGGAGGTCGAACTGGAGCAGCGTTTCCCTTTTCCTTTCCGCTGCCTCGTGTGCCTTCAAACAATGAACCCGGCGACCGGACTGAGCGCGGCGCAGCCAGCCAGGAAGCTCCCAGCGCAACGCATTTCATATCGGGTTCAAAATCCTGAGTCCAAATGAAGCCCGGACTTGTCGCCGCACACAGTCACACACATGGTGGACAGGGGCCGCGCGGCTGACAATCTGCTTTCCCTCTTTCCTCGGCCTCTCTCCCCCGTTCACTCAAACTCACAGGTGTCTGAGTAATGACCAGAATGTATGCCCGATCAGTCCCAGATGCAGCGCACCGGCCTGGCGCGCTGCTCAAGTTACGGCTTGTTATATGAGGCAATTTGCTTTCAAAGGACATTTCTAATTAAGTTGAATGGAGTGGGTGAGAGAGGTTTCCTTCCCCGTCAACAAAAGCGAAATGAAGTGTCGCGAAAGCTGAAATTCGCCCTCCCGGTTTGCAGTCTGTGTCGTTAAAACGGATCCAGCCTCAGTCGGTCTGTGTGTGCGTGTTTATATGCCGCTCACTCGTGGATCTGGCCGCCGTGCGTCTCCATCTCGGCCACCGCCGTGCTGAGCTTGTAGAGCAGTTTCTGGTACGCGTCCAGGGTGAGCAGGTCCTCCTCCCGCAGCAGGAAGCGCAGGCCGTGGCCCTCCGTCCTGCCCAGGCTGTGGCCCGACGGCGCCGCCATGGTGGTGATGGTGTGCTGAACGTTCACCATGGGGCACAGCTTCCCTGGGAGGACACAGGCGGGACGGTGAAAAGTGTCTGGGAGGAAAGCAGCTTCAGGCCAGGCCCCTGTGCCACTGTGAGTTTCAGCACTGACTCGGGCTGCACAATGCATTGAAAATTAGACGTCATCGCAGTGTCAACATAAGCAATACACACATCTCAGAGACTGTGTGAACTGCTACGAATGGTGTGTTATCCACTATGCATTCATGCGCTGCATGTTAATATATTTGGCCAATCACGGGAGCCCTAGAGGCCACTCCCCATATTTTTTGTATCTGCATGGCACCACCTAAAATCCAACAACACAGCGGCCTGTTTCACTCTGCTACACTTCAATATTTGTTTATACAGTCATGTCGCATTTGTGACATTTAAAAGGATTATCGCGTATCTCATGCTTCACTAATATCGTGCAGCCCTGGAGGCGACCTTCCCTCAATTCTCGAATTGGAACTCAAATTGGAATTAACTCAGCGAGAGCACAATTCAGAGAGATGATTAATCCTAAAAGGAAGTCTGAAGACGATTCCAGGTTGCCGCTACATGTAGAGTCAGAGCGTTTTTGTCTCAACCGCAAGACTGAATCGAATAACAGAAAGCGATGGTGACATTATGTAGCGTGTGATGACAAGATGTAAGGTTCAAAGATTCAATTTTGCTACGTGTACGTAGGGCATATAGAAAAACACAACACCAACCGCTTCTCTCACCTAGAACTTCAATTCTGTGGAACTCGAAAAGCTCAAACTAAACTCGGATAAATGAAAATCAAACTAAGCATTAAACTGAAATCAGTGGACCAGCGAAACAGTGGAAAGTCTATAGGTCAAACAGAGATCCTCAACGGAAATTCGAGAGTCCAAAAACCCCACAACTCCACTGACCCTGCTCTGAGCTGCCTCGCCCCATCTTCTCCAGCGTGTTCTTCCTGTTGTCCAGCTGCACCCCAAAGGCGCTGCCCAGGGAGGTCGTGGTCTTTGGGTAGGACACCTCCATCACGTTGATGTGGCAGTTGGTGGGGCAGAAGTCGCTGCTGTGGAGCGGCGACACCTTGGCTTTGGCCTGCTTGAAAGTGGGCCACGCTCTGTTCTTCAACACTCGGGCAAACTGGCGGCAAGTGCACGTGAAAGGCAGACCAACGGTAAGCGATATGGATATACACACAGTCTCACACACACATATAAACATTCAGATAGTCGGCTGTTAGCAGAAACCGGATGGTGAGTGTCCATTTTCAACACACTGCAGACTCTGTCGGCTACGAGCTCTGCTTTGTTTCCGTTTGACAGCTGGCGGGGAGGGGGGGGGGGAATAAGTCCATGCAGCCATTCGCTGTACATCCTCCACGTTCCTCCTTCGTTGTGTGACCAGTCAAACATTTAACTTCAATCACAGATCACATAACATAATCACATTTTTGTTTCGTTCACATATGTGATGAGCCCCAGAGCCCCAGCCTGACTATTTATCATTTCAAAAGGACATGAATTGAGTGAGACTAATGCTGCGCAGCGCATGTCGCTGCATCCCGGCGAACGTGTTTTGCCCTCCGACGTTTGATTCGCAGCTTCCGCCAACCTCCGGAACGCGAGTTTTGAATTTGTCGCGGGGGAGAGGCCGAGGTCTCGCCCTCGCCGCGGCTCCATCGGACAACAAGCGGCCGGGTCCTGTTCAGGTCGGCGCCGGCATCCGCTGCAACATCGCCGTGTAAAACAAAACACGCAAGGATCCCCGGGGACTGCACGGATCCCGCAGAGCCGCTCCAGAACGTCTCCGGCACATTACCCTGCGCCCTCCTTGAACCCCCCATTGTGCAGAGCCCGAGCGAGGCTGATTTCATGCATTTATATTACGCACATATCCCTCCACTGCGGTTCCCCCACTGTATTGTGCTCATTTCTACCTAATGGGTAGTATTCATTTGCATGCGCTTGCGCAAGTTTCCCCCTTCTTGCCAGTAAAACCGATCGCTTGGTTTTCTCTTAGTCGGATAACGTAAACGCAACATCGGGTAAACGCTCTCAGACCGAACTCGGACCAAGTACGTGTCCTCGGTCATGCCGAACGACCGCAGTGTGAGGAGACGAAGCACGGCGGATGGACCGGGGCGGATGGACCGAGGCCTGACCCTCTCCAGAGACCAAAGCATCCCAGCTTGTCTCCGGGGGTTGGCGGACTCTGGTTTCGAGCCCTCGGGTTCACATCTCTCTGCTCTGTGTCTCCACGCCGGCGCTTTCATCCTTCCCCTCTCTCTCTCTCTACCTCCTTCCGTCACTCTTTCACTCAACCCCCCCCGCCCCCCCTCGCCTCAGCCTCCTTCTCCTTTCTCTCTGGGGGGTCTGAGATGGAATGCTCCAGCGGAGGAGGGGATCTTACACAACGAACGTGCTGGCCGGGGCGGCGCGGGGGCCGCTATTTATAAGCGCCTGGTAATTAATCCAAGGCCCCGCTCTGAGGTTGAGTCGGATCCCCCCCCACCTCTCACGAATCGGGATGTTTGGCTTCCAGACACACGCGCGCAGATGTGACAAGAGGAGCGATGAAAAACGCTCCCCGTCGACAGCTCGGCTCCCAAACAAAGCGCCGGACGAAATCACAAACAAACTCAATGGCAAGGTCCACGAGACGAAGACGGACGCGCCGGCTAAGTATTTCTCTTGCACGCGTGGATCGGTGAGAACTGATTACGGTTCCGCACCGCAGTGGCCACGCTCCTGTTCAGCTTGTTTGCGCTCGCGCTCGCTCCGACACGTCGACTCCAGGAAACAAGCATCCATCAGAGCAAATGACTTCTTAGCTTGTGTTTACAGCCAGTTCCCCTCACTCGCTGGAGGTTGTTATGCTGTAGAGGTTTTCGGACCTGCAGGGCTTCAGTGCCCTTTCCAAAAGTTTGAGCTGGCTATGTGTAAATTGGCCTGGAAACTGAAAAGTTAAAGCGAAGCTTTGTTTTTCCCCTTGTCGTATTTCCACCTGAGCCGTGAAGATGTGAGTGCGGTTTGTATGTCCAGAGAGCACCAAGGATCTAAGGTCCCGATGCAGAGCGTGAAACGGAACCGTGTCCTTGTGAAAACAGACATTAAAGTGCATCTATATTAAACTGGCTCTGGAGGATTTTTCCACTTTTTTGTAAAGCAGCAAAAAAACTTCGTGACAAGTTTCTGCGCCAGCTGGTTGCGACCTATTGCTCAACTATTGCTCACAATTTGCAGAAAAAAAAACACTTCCAATGTCTAACGTGCAAAAAATATGCATATAAGACTTGTTTCAGTCACCTTCCTGTAGTTGGTGATGCGGCGGTTGATGTGATCCACCCTCTCTGTGCACATGGCGCCGAAGCGGACCTGCAGCTCTTCTGGGATCACGTCGCAGCTGAAGCTCAGCCTGCCGCACATCTGCACCAGCTGATCGTCGTTGCCTGCTAGCGCCTCCAGGATCTGGTCGGGGGCGAGAAAGACGAGGGTGATCCACGTGTACATGAATTCTCCTAAAACAAAAAAAAACCCTTCACAGACCAGCTAATGGGATGTAAATCGACAGCAGAAAAGCAAACTGAAGGGCCCGTTCTTCCGCGGCACTTCACGAGCAGCTGAACTCGGATGAAACAGGACCGTGATTCACGTATGTACTGTACGCATGACGGCGTGCGCCTTTTCCAGATCAGAGATTGCAATACAAGCAGGAAGGGGGACACAAATTCTTGGAGCCATCTTAACGAGATGCCCAGTGGAGGAGGTGGAGGATATGTAACACAGCACACTGAGACCAGAAAACGCCATGTGCCCGACAGCATCAGCCATATTAAAATTCAGCCTCGCACGGACCTCAAGAGGACGCTGTGACTGCCGGGACAGATGTTTATAATAATACTAAAACGGCCCTCACTTTGGAGGAGCGGGGGAACTACTTATACTGTAGTCAGAGGGGACCGGGCTAAGTCTCACGTTCATACATGTCGCTGGGTTTCATCGGAGACGGTGCTCTCAGAGGAGTCAGGCAACGGGGGCTGTGAATCTCCATCGGCCCAGGCACATGGATCCAACTTTTGATTTCCGCCTTTTCACCTTCGATACCCAGCGTGTCTCGAGCATTTAAGCGCTGCTGGGAACGGGCAAGGCTGAAATAAAACTGTCCGCTTTGACTTGTGTCACAGGCGCTCGGTCCGCGCGCAGCGGGAGAGCCGGCTGGCCGGGCCCGGCTGTGCTGAGGCAATCCAACAAGGAACGAAGGAGGAACACTGTGAAATTTTCATCATCTTGAATGGGGAGCGACGTGGGAACAGTTTTCGACGACAGATTCTTCACCTACGTCCGGACAACAGACTATAGCCGGAGGTGAGGGACGTCCTGTCGGAACGGTTTTCACGTTCCTTGTGCTGCCTTGCAAAGAGAGGTGCGG